>OY294068.1:188649341-188975148 GCA_958510875.1 Endomychus coccineus | reverse complement strand
GTGAGGGTATGCTAACCTTGAGTTAAAATCATAATTCCTTGTTAATCTCTCGAAAAACTTGAATTATTAGAAAAGCCATTCAAGTAACCAATTGAATGGAAGTATAACGCACTGATGGGGTTTACCAGCTGGGCACCTGCATAGGTAACCGACATAGAGAAATCAGAGGAAACCTTCCTTTTAGGCCCAAAGCAAGGGACCATAATTTGCTAGGTCATTCAATAGTCAAAATAGACAATGAGTACTTAAATTATACCTAGAAACTCATTTTTTCTCTTCAACTTTCCCTCTAAATGATAGATTCATAGCTTCCTACCGGGGTAGTAAGAAACAAATCTGCCAATCCGTCCGATGCTCTGAATTGACTCAAAATAACATTATATCTATCCTTCTGTAAACTCACTTTTGAGCTCTAGTCCGAAAGAAATGCAATGAAATGGAATAACCTACCACAATTGTTGTAACAGTTCACAGAACTTCTAGTACTTTTGAAAAATCAAATCTATCCAATCGCTCATGAAATATTATTGTTACAATATCATAGAACTCTTGAGAGAAAAGAATTCGTGTGTTATCAAATTTCTTTCATATCAAGAGAGTTGTTGATGCAAGAACATCAAATTATCCTCTCTGGTGAATGGTGTTCCGTAAGACTTAGTTTTGAATACCAGTTCTATTAGCTGTGATAATTTTCCAAATCATGGAGGATGTAGACCATTTTACATAGGAATATTAAAATGAATGAACCAGAAAATTGAACCGTAACTGGAATTTGAACCTACATCTCTGGATGTCTATTCCAGTTTGTGAACTAATGCCCGTCAAAGTTTCGTATTTTTGCGATATGAAATCTGTTCAAGCAATATTTACTCGGTACTCCCATGAAGCAGCAAATGAGAATTCCGGCTTTATTTAACTTCACCCAGATCAATATTTAATCAATTATCTCACCAAGACTAGCCTAAAGAGAGATATACATTACAAAATTATTATGGGGAAAGTCGAAGAAGGATGATAACAAGTGTAAACAAGCCTTAATGAGAAAAAGTGATGTGGTGTGGCCACGTGGTGGATCGATATTCATATAGTTATTGAAAAATATCATCGATCAGTGAATTATACACGTCTACTACGAGGTTAAGATATTATTAGACATCAAATTCACTGTCGATAATAATCCTTCAATTTATTCAATTAATAAAAGATGAAGGAATGAAACTAATTCGACTCACCGCTCATAAGGCTTCACACTCAGATGAGATCCTGCAGTTTTCTAGTCTCTCCTCTCATCGCGTGTCACGAGACTTCTCCCCAGTATTCTCGTATAGTCAAATAATCGATTTTCGCTATTAATAACATAGATGTCAGTCATAGTCTCTTTCCAAGTTCAATCATCCATAATTCCGAGCGGAAATCGTTGCTAAGATTATTCAAGCAATTAGACTTAGTTATGTATATAACGTTAGAATGGTTATCCAGTCCCTGTGGAAACATTTTGCATCAGAATATATGTATTTCGGATTTAATTGTATCGATCTTCAATACTGTTTAAACTCAGAAATCGTTCCAGAGCGAACATTTTCCTTCTGTCATTTACAGAAGTTATATCTAATACTATTTTTATTGGAAGTCTAACATTCTTTGGTTCCAATTTTGATAGGATGAATGGCATCATCGTTCGATTGATAGTTCATCGACTATGTGCCAAGTTTCGACAAGCAATTGTCTGATACCCTGGCCGTATTCCATGTAGACCTAAATATAGATCCTTTCCTAATTTATATTGTTCCAAGTCTAGACCCTTGATGATGAATTGAGGGATGTTATACAAAGCCTACTAGAAAAGCTTGAAACTTAATGTAACATGGTTCAAAGAACATGAAATTGTAAGGCATAGTGAGTTGAATAAACATCTTGTATATATCATGTGTATAACTGGGAGCATAATGATATCAGAAAATGTTGGACCAACAAACCGACATTCAAAGTTAGAAAAATAAGCCGTCATAAATTTATATATTCTCGGCAAAGCCTTCCTTGTTTCTTTCCGGCACATTTATTTATGCTAATATAAATCACAATTCCGTAATACCTACCTTACCTTCAATAAAAAACATTCATCCTACTCTCCTGAATGGTAGTGTAAGCGTATCGAACAAAAATCTTCAGTTTGCTTCATGTTTGTTCTCGTTCTTTTTACTACTTAGTGCTATTATCGATATTTATATTGTTAGCTCAGTCTCGAATGACGGCGTCTCGTTTACTTTCCTTGCGCAATTCCGATATATACATTATTGAAATTCGGAAAATGACTCCTCTATAAATGCATTCTGAAGGTTTAACGACCACTAAAACGAACACTTTATCCTCCAAGCCACGAATTAAAATGAACTATAAAATCGAAACACAAGATATAAACATACTCCTAAATTCAGTACTGCTACTGCATGGCACATACGTGAATTGAATTGTAGTGTTGTGGTTATTAAACAGCGAAAATTTGTGACAAAACCAATCTATTTTAACTTCCTTCAAAAATGGTATCAGCCTTCATAGCATATTCCCATATAGGGCTACAATTGGAAGGGTCCATGACAGTTCGTTGCGGTCCTTATATTATAGAAGGTATCGCTCCTATCCTTATTATACCACTGTAAGATCTGGAATTTCGGGCCTCAGTCTGAACTGAACGCTTGATGTATCTGGCATTGTCTTCGTTCACGAGCTTCCGAACGGCAGCATTAGCCATGCTGATCCCCTATCACTGTTGGCCAGAGGTATAAGGTAGAACGGTTCGGATATTTCCTGTATTTGCGCATTCATTTGCGCGCACTGTTAGGCGTTCTTCTATGACATGTATAATGTGTCGAATCAATGAGATCTACGATCAGAACTGGACCATGTGATTTCGCTGAGGGTATTTAATCAATTTATTCTTGCATATTACTTTGATATGACTGTGGTTGTTCAAACTAATATATTAGCATGCTTGGAAACAGCCAAAAGCGTTGAAAAACAAAGATTACGCTTTATTAAAACTTTATATGGATTGACAGGGACTGCTACATGCGTTATTAATATATTTTTCTCCGGGAACTGGATTATCAAGATGTATAAGCATAAAACAATGAACCGTAGGTGGAACTCGAACCCTCATCCTTGAATGTCTAGTTCATATCATTTCAGAGGACCAGCTTAGAGGACTAGCTAGAACTAGGTCATCCTACTATGCCAATTACTAAAAGCAACGACAAATCGACATCTTTCCCTGTAGGAAAATACGGGTTATCTGGCCAATACCATATTCTATTGAGAGGATGCTCTTATCCACCAGAAAAGAGATGATCAATGGCTCAAAGTGTGGGACTCACGATAGCTTTGCTTAGTCACATGAGGACGAATGAAAGATACCGAAAGAAATGGACTGATGATGGCAAGAAATCTGTCGTATATTCCCTCTATGAATGAAATATTGGAGGCAGTGGAGGGAAAGATGGCAGTGAAATACGAGGACTCATTTCCATACTTGCAAATGTAGTGAAAATTACTACCTCTAAACAGGCACACAGGATGCTCTTCCTCATACACATGATATAGAAACTGGCAACGCTTCCTGTAGATCCAAATGATGTTATAATAGGTTCAGACAGAAAAGTCACATCATGGAAAGGAGGGTCAACTTTCAATGCATCAGAAAATGGAGGGTTATATGCATATTGTCTGGCATTCACAAAGATGCACCGCTGTGGTTCCGTCAAAGTCTCATAATTTGTGAATGCAAACCCCTGAAAGGATAGTAGATGATTGACGAATACAATGCGATTGGATGGCCCGCCATAGATCAACTATTCAAGAACATTCATCTCAATTCCAATCTTTTTGAAATGAGGAGTGTAGGTATCGCTATTACTATGTTTGGTAATTACTCTGACAGTACTCATTCAATGACAGCATTCCGGTTCTTATATATTTCAATAGAACTTACTGAGAAATGTTCTGGGCAAGTATAAGCAAGTGTAAGGTTTCTTTGGCTAATTGGTCAAAATTCTATGTAAGTATATTGAAATATGTAAGAGCTGGGATGCTGTCATTGAATGAATGTCAGAGTAATCGCCCACCATAGTAAAATTTATAAGTACAATCCTCAGTTCGAAACGATTGAACTTAAGATGAATGTGCGTGAATATCTATGGCAGGGCATCGAATCACATTGTTTTCTACCTTGTGATCTACTATCCTTTCGTAGGTTTATATTTGCAAAAATATGAGTCTCGGACTGGAGCAAAATGGTGCAATAGGTTAACATACTGGACAATACATCGAGGTATGTGGGTTCGAAACTCACCTACTGTTCATTGTTTTACGTTCATTCGTCTTGATAATCATGTGTTAAATTATCTAAGTTGCACAGTAAAAAATTTGACCGGTGTAAACTTTCACACCCTATTGTGGTGTAAGCATTCTTCACTATATGGTGTTAAGTGCTGAACCCGTCAAAATTACTCTACCAGAAAAACTCCGTTTCAACACCTACCTAAACTTAACTTCGATAATACACTGTATGGATTTGTATTGAATTCGCAAATGGTTAAAACAGCCCCTATCGACCGATCAGCTCACTACTTTACGAGCTCAGTTCAGTCAGTTCCTCCCGCATTGGCCTTGTGTCGTACATAGTCAAACCCGCCATTTTGCTGCTGAAAAATTTTTCATTGCATGTGTACTGACTTTTTCACAGTAGACACATTGAATATTGATCAGGTTAGTTGTTTACGTGCCTTTATCAGTATCTTGCTCTTAGTCGATAGAGTGAAGTGAAATAATGTCGCTTTTTATCAAAGTTGAATCCCATAACCTCCAAAAGTGAATGTGTTTGGACAAAAATAAGGAATATAAAGACTTCATTCTGAAAGGTAAGAGTTTCATATTCATAATTTTTATACTTAGGTAGGTATATGCACATCTATGTACATCTGAATTGTGTCATAACGAAATCCTTGGCATGTATATTTTCATATTATATACACGACATACACGAATTCGCTATTGGGTTACAACTTGGGAATTTGGTTTGTGATCATGCGCAGTTAGGATCTTGTTCTATTAAAACAAATGGTACCAAAAAATTGTGGTTGCTGATGCTAAATAGAATAAGAAATTAGAAATTGAGAGAGGATGATTGAGAAGATGAAAGATAACGAGACGTCCACTTCAGTGTTGCTGTGGCTACGAGCTTTTACGTACGAAACCGTTTTGCCTAATTCTATATAACTACTATAAAATACAGTGGTGACAACAGCTGTCCGATTTTATTGGTTCCACCATGTTCCAGCAAATAAGGCAACTCATTTGTCTTTTCTACATAGACAATACAGTTGTTCAGTACTAAAGCCTCTTGTATCTAATGGGGTTATGGGTGTTGACAGTTTTGACAAAATGTAAATAAATACTTAACAGGGAAACAAAGACCTCAAAATCAATAATCCTCCATTTATTAATCAAATGATAATCACCATACATTACTTTTCTAGAAGAAAATATAAATCGTATGAATAATATGCACATGAACAATATGTGCACATGAAATACAGAACAACTATAAATTGAACAAAGTAAACAGTCAAAGCACAGTATAATATACTGTGGTGAAAGTGGTATATGGTGCAAAACTTTTCAGGTTGTTTTGTCTTTGCCCAGAACAATTGAGCTGAATTATTTGCCGAAACATTGCAGTTTGAACTGTTTGTCGCCAATATTTTTTATAGTCACTGTACCATAACCTAACTTTCAATTATTGAAACACTTAACCTAACTCGACTTAGATTCACTTCTTGTCTTGAATCAACCATTTTTAATGAAAGGAGGTTTGAGAAATATAAAATGAGATCTCACCAGAAATCGAACCCAAGTGGCCTTGTTACCAACGCCAATCGACATTGACATTTGTTGAGGCAATGCCGATTGGCGTTGGTAATAAGCCGTCTGACTAAGGTACTTCAAATTGCAGTAGCGAAGTTCGAAACTGGACGGTAATCTTGGGTATTGCAGCACATGCACACTGGCGAGACCTTCTGAAAGATAACCTAAGTCGGTTCACTTGGGGAGAAATCAGTCCAAGTTATTTCATTCATGTTTGTTTTTATAAGCAAAAATTTTCTTGCAAAACCATTTATTGAGATATTTATCATATTATTGGGCACTGTCATCTTCATTTTCAGGTCTTGAAAAATTTGCCATGAACCTCTCCAAATCAGAAGAAACAGCTGTATCCGAATATGAAGGGACTGGTGAGACTGGCTGTCTCATTGATGAGGACGAATTTTCAAACCTCCTGGAGCAGGCGGAGAAAGGATTTAAATTCAAAATAATTGAATGCGTGGAGAACTGACACCGAATGAACATAAATTATTCAATTAATTCATTGGTAAACTGAATCTCTTAACTCGTAGAAGTAATGAATATAACAAATTATTTATTTTCCAAAAATCAGACCTTCATAACCTTTTTGATTTATTGAAAAATATGTACATCTGGAAGTGGTGCAATAGTATAAATATGTGGGTTCATCTAGCAATGCTAGATGTTGTGGATTCTAATCTTAAAAAATAAAAGAATAGATAGAAAAGTACGCAACAATGTATTTCGAAAGCCTAGGAAGCCTAAATTATGTAAATGTGTACCCATTTAACCGATGCTATATCTCTAACCGTTTCTAAAACTCCTGTACCTATGTAACAGGCTGTTTTTTTTTGTAAATAATAGCACTTATGTTTTAAAATATTCCTACGTTTCAATAATGTATTTTGAAATTTAAATAAGATATCTTATTATTTCGCTTCTCAATAGGTAAAATATTATATTAACATTTTTTTGTGTAACTATTCAAAAATAAAAGATATTTATATATAAGTTACATTATTCTTTGCTATTTTCAAACTGATCAAATTTTTGAAGTCCACAAAAATAATCAGATCATGAGTTCTTAGCTGCTATCGCAATCTAATGGCGAAAAGCCTAAAGTAGGTTTTGAAGAAACACAAGAGTGACAATGATATGATTCTGAATACTTTTGTGGTCTCTTTATATATTTAGTCCTCTCTACTCAAATATAGAAAATGTCCCGCCAATCTCAAAAATTGTGGTTTACTGAATCTAATAACCTTTCATAATTTTTTTTCTCAAGAAATGTTATTGTATTACACCATAATTGATTTGTTATTTTGATAACGTAACTTGAGCTAAAAAAAATTTGCTTGTGTGAAATTCAATATCAATTTGTTTCAGAACTGAAATGATCATTTTGGTACAAAAATATAAACTTTTTTCAGCTTACATTTAGTTTTTTATTCTTGTCACATATGATTGAACTAGTAAATAAATGAAGAAAATATTATTGGTACCAAATTAGCAACTATAATATGTCGCCACTCCATTTGGTGTATACATTTATAGCAATTTTTGGTGTTAAAATGACCACAAGAGATGAGTTGCACACTCTATTTGGTGTCAAAAATTCGAACTTTCATCAGTGTTGAATCGACCATCTAAGATGAGTTCCATACTCCATATGGTGTAAAATATAAATAATTGATAGTGTAAGATTTACCATTTTTAATAGTTGTGTACTCTGTTTGGTGTTAAAAATCGACACCGTGAACGTTGAATTCGCATTATATCTGGTGAAAAAAATGCACCATAAGGTGCTCTTCATACACCGCAAAAGTTATGTTTTTACACCTCCTCGGAGTCAAATTAACACTTCAGAATTTCAAATTTGAACAATTACTGGTGTAAATATATTCACCGCTGAATGTCAATTGAACACTGCTTATATGGTGTAAATTTTACACCAAATTGGTGTGGATAAATCTGGACCACGCGTGGTGTTATTTTGGTGTCAAATTTCGCTTCGATTTTTTACTGTGTGTCTTCATAATTCAGAAAAATTAATTCTATATCTCTTAATGTGCTTAGATGGAATTGTGACCCATCAGGTAAAGAAACTCTCAAACAGCTCTTGTACGTGAACGACACCCACAGAAATGTTTTACACCCGTAGGAAAAAGTATTGACGACGGCTCCGCCACCGCGTTGTCATTAATCGAGTTTCATGACTTGAATGCAGCTCGTATAACTTCGGGTGAGCCAGCGCTGTATAAATTGTGTTAGGGTGGTTTGTCACGAACACGATATTACATGTATATATTTTCTCATTTATATTCTCGAACGAACCATTTGAGGATGTATTTCGTATTTGTTTCCTGGATGTTTTGGTTCTATATCATGACTATGAATAAAATGAGACTTGTTTTTGACGTTTCTACAGTTTATTCCCATCTTTACCAAATATTGTTATGTTACTTAGTATGTCTATGTAATTTAGAGAAGAATAGATGAGTATGATCAATGAAATGAATCTACATCTGACTTGTGTCTTAAAATCCAATTAAAATCAAAACTGCGCTGTTATTTTACATCGATGTATCACTTCTATTAATGAATATCTAGCTAAGATAATTATATGCAAGTTAATTTAAAAGCTTTGTAAAGAATGCCAAAATATCAGATAATACACCACCGATCCAAAACACAAGTGGGCTGCATACGCATTTCATTACTCATAGTCATATTCTTCTCCTAACTACATGGACACACTAATTCACATAAAAACATAGAAATAAACTGTCAAAACGTTAAAATCAACTGTTATTTTATTCATAGTCGTAAGCGCATCCACCAGTTTGTTAGTCCATTGTAAGATAATCTATAGAAAGCATTATTCCACAACATTTGCTTGCTGTTTTCGAGAAGTGTGGAGGGTATAATGAGTGAATCAGAATGAACATAGCACAACTCCTTCATATTCTTTTGTCGTTTTCAAGTGATACATCATATGCAATAAACCTCATACAATCTCCTTTTATATCTTCCTTCATAGAGGAAACAGCTAACGTAGATAAATATATAGCATATATGTAATACGGGCAGAGAATGATTCCATATATATACATATATATTATTTCATTTTAATCAGGAAATACGTTTCTGTTTCCATAAGGCGCGCATAATAATAAAAATACGGATCTACAGCACGAAACGAAACGCTTCGGAAAGTTAATTTATATGCAAATTTTTATAGTAGAATAATTGACTTCAGAACCAGACTCGATATTCCGTAATATAATCGTTACGTAATCCATTCTTTTCTAGCTTCAAAGAACGAACCTTTTTTGTTCACGGATTGTGAGCATTTATTCGGTAACATTCTCTATTCGAATTTCACGGAATTATATAAATGTATAAACTTTGTCCCTTAACAAAACTCATCGATGAAGTGGAATTCGATGACGAACACCACAAGATGGGTATTCAGATGTAAACAACAACGACACCAACCTCGGGAGAATATTATAAACTTTTTGAATCAGTACACTACTAGTACTATGTATTGCTGTTGCAATATATGAACTCTAAAGTAATGGAGAAAACAATCGGCTTCAAGCTATCTGATATCTGAAGAATGAAAAAATCGTGAATAATAATAATAAGTATTTGACCAAGTTTGACACCGAAACCTTGTCCTAAAGCTTTCATCATATGATGTCACACTTACGATTTCATTGACCTCTCTAGAAGATCGTAGAGAGGTGAGAGATTACTCTCTTTCCTATAGATATTCCCATGGTTGGTGTTCATCAGGAATTCCGTCTGTTGTCCCACCTTGAGAGATTCCAGATAGGCTTCTTATCGAATGATCGTCCAATGGAAGTTGTACCTGGCGTCATCGTAGGGATCGTAGCACCTGAGCACTCTATGCGACATCATCCCAGAGAGTCTCATCAAAGAAAAATGGACTAGGGATTACTCCTAGGTACACTTAATTAGGGGCCTTAACCAGGAAGATGGAAACCGATCAGATGAAGCAAATCGAGCTACCTGCAACCAACATCGTGCTGATATATGAGGTGAATTGTCTAGGCATCACACCAGACAAGACTCTCACACTAATAATGTGCAGAAATATGGCAAGTGCAATATGGAGTTATTCACCAAACTACTGCTCTAGATGTACGCTATGATGATGAAGTCTACACTCATCTGTCAGGTTATAGTCTGTAGCTATAAAACCAAGTCAATTATTAAAGAGAAGGAATTATGTAAAAATCAAAGGCGCACATGAATATGCATGAGTGAGGTTTCAAGGTTTGGTGCTCTATGACTAGAAGGGATGAAATTCTTGGACTAACCTTCTTCTATCTTTCTATACCTAGGACAACAGAAAACACAATGTTTAATATAAGCAACGAAAAGTTCAAGGGAGTATTGAGCTTTGGTGAAAGGATATTGTATCTCTGAAGAACACTCAATACTCCTAGCTCCAAGAGATGATATAGCTAAGGTTTTCTTGTTTACACGGAAAGTGGAGATTCACCTCCGAAATAAAGAAGAGTGGAGTCAGGGAAACACTCATCCTGTTAGGGAAGGAGCAATCTGTTGCTTTACCGAGGGATCTAGAATAGCAGGAGGTAAGGGTCTTCGAGCCCAAAACCAGATATCCCGAACTTATGAGTGCATATACTGTAGCAAAAGTCCATGCATTGAGAGATGTTCACAACTCAATATGGACAAAGGGTGCGAAAAAAAGAGCATCATGCCCAATAATCAAGCTGATATGAAAGCGCTGAGCTTAACCATCATCAGCTCAGAGATTATTCTCACCTGCACAACTAAGGTGAGCACCTTAGGAGTGAAGAACAGAACCACCCTCCATTGAGTTCCAGGAATTGAGGACAATGAGCAGGTGAACTCTCTTGTACGCAAAGGTGCTGGAAGGCCTCTGACTAGATAATAGTTCTAAAATGTTCGGGCGTCACTTTGTCAACAGGAGACCTTGCCTATGTAGCATATTTATTGGAAAATATTGGGACGGCTGAAAGATTGGGTATTTTCAAAGCATTCGAAATAGTCTGGCATGGAATCCTTCTTGGGAAACTTCCGTCATATAGTTTGTCGCCTCAAATTTGTCGCTCATTATCGAGTTTTCTCAGATAGATCATTCTTTGTGGTAGTTGACGGAGCTCCCTCCCATACAATGGTTATCAACTCTGGTGTTCTACAGGGATCTGTTCTGGCACCAACTTTGTTTCTGCTCCATATGGACAATCTCTTGGGCGTGATCTCCTGTCTCGTCCACAGGTGATGGTACACTTCATACTTTGCTTTGTCCTCTAGAACTTCCATATCGTTCAATGAATTCATGGGAGCAAAATAGAGACAGATCAAGGCATTTAATGAAGATCTGGCAATGATTTTGACATGAGAATATGATAATCTAAAAGAGTTCAATGCAACCGAAAATAAGCTAGTATTTTCTGCAATTTCAAAATTTTCCTCTTGTGATTAGTATATATAACATTTGCATATCATTGGCAGCATATTACATTCATATCTTTCAAATTTTCACATACATTCTTCAGTAGGATCCGTCAAAGTATGATTACCCTCAGACTCAATGAATGATTCGAAGAAAGTTATGAAAGAAAGTATTGGTACCATGACGAATAAATTCAGGGAATTTTCATTGTTAACTTTCGTGCGTGAAATAAGTTTTGGGAAACGTATTAGTATAAATCAGAAATTTCCAAACGAGTGTTTATAAATTGCCATAACGCTGTGATATATTTTGTTTATAATCTAACCCCTTCTCATTTCCCGCGTAATAAACAAGTCTTACAATATTCCAAATTCATAAGAAGACTATAATTTCCATATAATGGGCCATTTACTTGGTTTAACTGCTATATCGCACGGGAAATGCGTGACATATGACATTTTTACATGAACACGATGTAGTTTACGACTACCAGGTCTGAAGGTCCCTGGGGTTTTACCCTTTTTCTCAACGCTTTTCATTAATATCTTATGTACGTCGTAATAATGTTTAATATCTGTATTAACATATACAAGCGATAAACGTGAGGAATGAATGCGAAATATGTTTATGTTCGGAATACAATATTATCTGCAAACAAATATTTCAAACGTCCCATCATAACAAAGGAGCTTTTTGTACTACGCTGTTTTATAGAATAATTACAGTGACAGGTTATTCTTAAATACGATGAAGCAACATTGTTAACCTGTATTGAATGGCTTTATTCAAAGGGGGTCAGGGAGACTTCTTTTCTAAGTTTTTGTTTCTAGTACTATACTTATGGCCATGCATTCCTTTTTCGCAAATATTGTTTAGAGAGTTCTACCGCAATCTGAACAATTTAATTTGTTTTTTGTTTATCTTTAGATATTGAAGGTTTCAAATTTGGAAAGTATTTACCAACACAGCTAGTAGGTTCATGCTCAACATTTCTATCATACATTTTGAAACATTTCTCAATTCTCTCAGAGGCTCCGGAATGTATGGTAATGTTATAAAATTATGTGGATTACCGTTTATGTTATATATATATATGACATTCCAATATAGATTTTCTTTATTCTTCCCTTAATGATGGGGTTGACATTTTTTTTGTGTAGCCATTCATTTCCAGTTTATTACGAACAATTTTCAAATTTTTGGGACGGTCCTCTGGGTGGGACGATTTAACAGCGCGATGTGTAAGGCTATTTATGTCACTTTTTTCATAGCTTGTTGGTGCAACTGCATTTAAGTGAACATATCGTTGAGGCCAAACTTCTTTAGTAAACCACAAAGTTTCAATTTCCGCATCTGAATCATGCGTAATGTTCATATATAGGAAATCTATGTTTTTGTTCACTTCTATTTCACAAGCAAATTGAAGTTTACAGTGGAAATTGTTGAATTTATTAATCACGTATTGCATTTAATCATTGGGTACACACGTTAGGCAATCATCTAAATACCGTTCGGAGAATACGGATTGAAAATTTGATGAATTTATTACAGTTTCCTCTAGGCAATCTATAACTAGGTTAGCAATAGGAGCTGAAATAAGATCCCATTGCTGTGTCGCATATTTGTCGAAAGTAATGGTCACAGTATTGGAAATAAGTGCATTCTAAACAAAACTTTACTGCATTTATAAATTAACATTGTTTTTTGATGCTACTCAATGCCAAAAAACGACTGGTATCTTTGAAAAGAAAGAAACGTCGTTCAAGGAAATTAATGGATGATCTACGGGTACGGATTGATTTTTTGTGAACTCATTAAAATGCCATGAGTCTTTCACATGAATTTCATTTTTCCTATTATATTGTTTTTAGATTTTGATAAAAATTTCGATAAATTGTAGGTAGGCACTACAATAATACTCACAATGGGTCTTAAAAGTATATCACTTCTATGTAGTTTGCACATTATGGCAAATTAATTTATTTTTCAATTCAATAGGAATTGTCTTATTTTTGTACCACTTATTTATCAATTTATTCATGTCATTCTGTTCTGATAATGTAGGCTCAAATTTTAATATTTTGTAAGCTGCGTCATCATTTATACATAATGCATACCTTGGTCAAGAATCATAATTAATTGTTAAGAGCAATCTATATATTTTAGAGGATCTATTCAATTAATCTATGTTTGGAAAATCTATTTGAAACCGACATTTCATGATTGTCATCAACTTCTTCATGAAATTGTGGGTAGGCGCTCCAATCCTCTTCGTTTTGGGCGAAGTGGGATTTTTTATCGGAATTGGTACGCTTTGTGAAGATACAATTAGTTTCGAGAAATCCCGTTTTAGACATTGATACGTCTTCTGATGATGGTCATGAAACCGAAACGTACATGAGGACGAAAATAATAAGCATATGTGTTAGTGTGACCTATTTCTCGAGAATTCAGATATAATTCATACCTGGCCCAAGAATCATTATTAATATTTAAAAAATTACAAAGTTTCTTATTGCCTTATTTCCAATCTTTCTCTTCATCTGTATTAATCTACCATCTTTCATTGATTTAGAATAATCGAAGAGGAATTCTATTGTTCCACTGAAGTAGGTAATTTAGTTGTCTAAATACGTAATTAGAATTCTAAATGTTGTTGTGGTTGAGTTCACATATTTGATGCATTTTATATCGAGTAAAAAGTTGAAATTGCTCTAATTCATATGTACTAACTCGGTGCATGATGATTCCTTAATTTCCCAAACTATACATAATATAAATTATAGAACTATACATAATACCAATTATTCTTCATTATAATAACAAATAATTTTCAAGAAATCAAGTTTGGATAAAATATTCTCAAACTTTTTGTACCAAAATCATTGCGCTCTTTTCAAGCATGTTTTCAAATGTATCATTCAAACTTGCTTATTCATTTTTCCGGTAGCATATATTCACGCTGAAATCATTGTAACGGCATTCTTACATTTTTTAATGGTTGAGTTTAAAGATTCAGGTCTCCGAAAATATTGATCACTGATCAGGGAACACAGTTTGAGACCTCATTATTTTGAGGCATATACAAAAAATATATCAATTTATGGATATCAATCAGTTTGCTTGAGATAAAATCTGTGATTGCATTATTGTTGGATATAATCGAAGCAATTTTCACCATTGCGAATTATCCAATAACTTAATGGCACAACGTTCTGGGATAAGCAGTTACTGTTTGATTACTATAATCACCTAGAATGCTGAGGGACTTTCCCAAGTGATAAGAAGTTAATTTTCACGTTCGCGGTTAATGTTCCCTGTAGCTCGTGTGTGTGTGTAGTTTTAACTACACCACAACTACAACTAGACGGGTTGGTTATCCATGGTTACCGAACATAAACAAAAGAATAATCAACAGTAACTATATTAACGTAGAAAAATAGCGGGTAATATGTATATAGTTACAGCTTAATTACGGTTGCTTCTCTCTAACTTATTCATAATAGGTTTCAGCGACGAGAAGCGTAAAAATTAGAAAGTTTTATAGTTGGTGAGGGAAGTTGAATAACATGTTCATAATTGCATATACACAAATTTTCGTGACGTGTTTGAATTTATTCACAACATAAATTCAATCTGGAACGCTATAAATTTAACACGTGGTACGGTTTCCTCCGACAATTGTTTTTTGACATCGATTCCTTATTCATAACATGATTACGATGGGGTAGAACACTCGGGCAATTACAGAAAATAACTTTACTCCATGATAAATGTTTCAGTTAGAAGTGTCATTAAGATATAACAACGCGCCGGGTAGAAGATAATAATAACATCCTTCTGAAACTGATGAATTTTGAATCGATGAACGGAGTATAGGCCTAATTGTGACACGTTTCATGACTTTCAATGTCTCTCTAACAATGTGAATCTTCGTTATTTCACTACTAATAGGTACAAGATTACTTTGACGATTCTTTCTACAAATAAAAAATATTTGATGAATGTAGTAAAAATTATGGGTTAAAGTTTACTCTGGTGATTATATCTCTCTCAAACTTATAAATTTCCTGTATCATAGATGAACACAAGGTTACAAATATGGGTTTGATTTTCTCTCCAACTTGGAAATAGTTGATGATAAATGAAACCAAAGTTACGAGTTAGGGGATTGGGACTATTCGTCGCCGCCGTTTTTCGCGGAGGTTTCGTAGCCAGAGCCATTCCGTCGCAGGTACATTTCAAAATAATTTTTTTGCACCGCCAGGACTGGAATTACCGTTATTGTTATGTTTTGAATAGATTTTCGTTACTATAGTTTCGACACTAGCATGTCATCTTCAAACGATGAAAATGTATGAAAGTATGAATCTTATGGGACAATGTAAGACACCAGGTAACAAGTTTTCGTTACAGTTGAGAAATACATTGCTAGAGTAGTATAATTGTAATTGGATGATGAGGTAGAATTACTATTGTGATTAGGGGAAATTTTAATGCGGAAGTATACTAGGAAGGCCCAAGAGGATTTTGGGGAATTTTACGTTATCAAGATATCAAACAAAATGCTGTAATGCACATCTAATTGAGTATAGGTTTGAAATTAACCATACTAGTATCAATAGAAATTTTCAAAGGTTTTAAAAAAAATGCCAATAACATTTTAAACAATCATTCAGACGTGCATTATATCAGTTTGTTTGATGCCTTGATAACGTAAAATTACCCATAGTCCTTTTGAGCCCTCCTAGTATAGCTACGCTTAAAAATTTTCTAATCACAATATTACTCTACCTCATTATCCAATTTCAATTATACTATTCTAACAATGTATTTCCCAACTGTACTAGAAATTGCTTAAGATTGTTCGTATTTCTAAACACTTGTATCGTTTGAAGATGACACGCTAACAATAACAGTATTCTCAGTCCCGGCGGTGCAAAAACTTATTTAGAAATGTATCGGCTCTGGATGATTCAATATCCAATCTTGAAATATTTGGTGTTAAATGAACCCAAGGATATATATTGAGAACTACCAATTGATGGTTTTCTCTCCTTCTTGGAAATATTTGGTAAGGCATGAACCCAAGTTACGAGTTGCCGTTTACTTTCATGATTTTCTCTCCAACTTGAGAAAATTTCTTGATAAATGACGTCACTGTCAAAAGTTCAGACGTGTCTGAATGTTGAAACACGTGTTTGGCCGGTAATACAGTGACTATGCTCACCGACATCTGATGAGACTGTCTGGGTCTGTCTCTCTGATGATTATATCTCCATGTATATTAATTCAACGTTTTAAATTGATTTTCCATCCGAATTGCGATTAAATCTCAATATTCACAACTAAACCAAGATTATTACTTGTTTCAGGTAATATGAAGGCAGTGCGTGTCCTCGTCACCACTTTGGTGACCATCATCATATGCATAGAAGCTTCAGCGAAAGGTAGGAGAGGCAAAGAGAATAGACGAGAGAAAGAAAAATTCGGCGTAACAAAAGAGACTGCCAACCTTTGTACGATGGAAGGAAACGAACAAGCTCTTCATTGTGTGTGCGTTGGAGGCCGGCCTCCGTACAATACCACGAGCGCGGAGTGTATAATATTCACGGAAATTCGTCAAGACCACAGTGTTTGGGGTTTGTTCAGCACACAGCCACACATAACGGAACTGAAGTTTATAGTCAGACCACAGGCGCCGTTTAATTTCATACCGACCAAAGGGCTTAAACACTTGAGACACCTACAAAGTTTAACGATTATGTACGCCAGCATAAGCGATATACACAAGTATGCCTTCGCAAACATATCAACGTTGAAAGAACTGTCCTTGACTAGGAACCAGATCGTCACCCTGCAGGGTTACTCTTTTGCTCATCTGCATAGTTTACTCGAAGTGGATCTCGACGAGAACAGGATCAGCGAAATTAAGAAAGACGTGTTCGTCGACTTGCCGAATTTGCAAAAGTTCTGCGCTTCGCGAAATAATATAAGCAACATACAGGAAGGCGCGTTCCGGCATCTGACTCACCTTCTCGAACTTGAATTGGACATAAACAGTATAAGTGTGTTGACTCGAGAAACCTTCACCGGCCTAAGCGAACTGCACAAGATCGATCTCAGTTGGAATCATATAGAGATGTTGGGAGATCTGACGTTTTCGGAGTTGTGGGTTTTAGAGGTAAGTTTGTTTTTTGCCACATGATGGATTTGATTGAGCTATTCATCAAAGAAATTATTTTATAATCCCAGAAATTTTTCAAGATAATTACGTAAATTAAACTCAAATTTACAGAAAACTTGTAACATTTTATTTAGAAATGATGGTGACAAATTGTTTCACCATATGGTGGAATTCGCAAAGCAGAATGCTATCAACTCTTTAGATGCTTAATCTAAAATTATGTCCTCGAATATATGGAATCAATCTGAATGTTGTACAGGTATCGAGTTGGTCATTTGATTCGAGGGCAAGACGAAAAGTCCCTTAAAAATGAAACAAGAGATGATCTATTAGTCAAAAACTTATTTTATTTCTCAACATCTCCTTGTAATCGGCTTCGAATCGATTCAATAGCTCTGCATAACATGCACCGGTGATCGTTTCGCCCTCTTCAGTAGTAATATCCCTAGGACGAGATAATTTTATGACAATCGAATGCTCGTTCCTTGGTAATTGTTACCAAGCAACGGGTTTGAGACATTTGTCATAAGATCATGGGGCATTTGTCAATGTCCGAGGGATATTCGGCGGACAATTTTTTTACCTAGAACATTTCGAAGATACAATTATGTATTGCTCATCTATTTCCGATAATATTTTCTGTCTAGGTGATTTTAACATCGACATGTCAAAATTTGAAAATAGTGGTACAACTTACTTAAATGATCTACTTAGCTCGCTGGAATTGACACAGATAATTACTCAACCCACTAGGAGTACTAGCACATCTCACACACGAATTGATCTTATAATTACATCCGATCCATCTATCATTTTGAACTCTGGTGTTTTAGAATATGATTTCACAGACCACTCTCTTATTTTTTGTAATATTAAAGTATTTTTATACCTATCGCGATTTTGAACACTTTGACATTAATGAATTTCAGTCTTATCTTAAAACTTTTCCTTTTCACTATATATATAAAATTAACGATATAAATTTGAGAATTGAGTACTTCAATAAATATATATCAGATGCTTTTGATATACATGCACCATTAAAAACAAAGTATAATCATTGTAAACCAAAATCACCCTGGATCACTGATACAGTAAAACTATCAATTAAACTCAGAAATAAAGCCAAAATAAGATACAAAATTTCGAAAAATCCTAGACATTGGGAATACTTTAAACAGTTGCGAAATTACACTGAAATAGCCATCAAAAATGAAAAACGAGCCTACTTTCAATTTATATCCCGCTCTAAGTGTTCCAAACAAATTTGGAAGAATTTAGAATCTCTTCATATAACAAAAGTAAAAAAATTCACATTACCAAACTCCTTAAGAAACTTGAATGAAATAAATAATTTTTTTGTAAACTGTATACCAAACCAGCAAATTAATAATACTGAACTGCTACATTTTTATAAAAATGACATTATAAAAGAATTCAATACTAAATTCCATTTCGAGCTGGTAACTGTAGGTAATATCTTAAATGATATGAAATTTAATGCTGAGGGAGTCGATGGCATAAATATCGTTATGTTAAAATATTGTGGTTCTAGTATTATCCCATTTATTACACATGTAGTGAACAGTTGCATTTTAACAAATACGGTCCCTGATATATGGAAACAAGCACTGATAACGCCATTTCCGAAAGTATCAGAGCCAAAAACTTTCAAAGATTTGAGGCCTATTAGTATACTTCCGACCTTATCTAAGGTTCTGGAAAAAATTATAAGTATGCAGCTTAGCACCCATTTGATTAAATATGATATACTTCCAACTAATCAATCAGGTTTTCGAAAGAATTTTAGCTGCACATCGGCACTTCTAAACGTTGTGGATGACATTTTGGAAGCTAGAGATCGTGGTATGGTAACTGTATTAGTTTTGTTGGATTTCACCAAGGCTTTCGATACCATCTGCCATGAACTATTATGTGCCATACTCCATCACATAGGACTTATTATATTATTTAACGGGAAGAACTCAAAAAGTTAAGCTCGATGATCAAATCTCCACATCACAAAGCGTTGCCGCAGGAGTTCCCCAAGGATCTATTATAGGGCCAATGCTTTTCAACATATATACCTGCATGTTTCAGAGCTACATAGAACACTGCAAATCACACAGATACGCAGATGACACGCAAATGTATCTTTCTTTCTACCTTAAGCAACTGAATCCAGCAATTTCTAATATCAACTCTGACCTGGCTTCCGTCGACTCTATGTCAAGAAAACACAGCTTATTTTTAAATCCTTCCAAATCTAAAATTATAATATTCGGTCGAAAATCAGATTTAAACAATTTAATAGCGCAACAATTTAATATACAAATTAATAATATAGAAATCCCCATAGTAGAACACTCAAAATATCTTAGTTTAATTTTAGATAGTACTTTTAGATATAAATTACAAGTTTCACATTACGTCAGAAATTCAGTAATGGCTTTAAAATTGCTATATCCGCATAGAAATTATTTTCCAATCAATATCAAAACTATGCTCTGTGAAAGTTTGGTCTTGTCACATTTCAATTACTGTTCTCCGGTTTATTCACATGGCTTAGATAGTGTTAATCATAATAGAATTCAAAAAATACAAAACTTATGCATAAGGTATGTGTTCGGAATAAGAAAATATCAACATGTAACTCACAAATTGAAAGAGCTAGGCTGGCTTAATATGAAGAATCGTTTCTTATTGCAGTCTAATTGTTTATGTCATAATATTATTCTAAATAAAACATCACCATATTTATTTAAAAAAATTTGCTTCAGAACTGACGTGCATCATCTTAATCTAAGACATAAAAGTACTATTACTCCACCTCTACATTATACTTCACTATACCAGCAATCTTTTACTTACTGCATATCCAAATTTTATAATGAACTTCTCATTCAGATTAAAAATTGTACATATCCCCATTTTAAAAAACAAATCTTCGAGCATTACTTTAAACAACAACTTTCAACAATTTTCCTCTCTTCTTTTTGGCGCAGAAAAAGGATAAAAGATTAAAAATTTTGAAAATAAAACACTTATTATGTTACAGTTAATATGTTAAAGCATTTGGATCAAGCTTAACTTAGGCAACCTTTTACTATTTATATGTACCGTGCTAGTCAAAAGTCTCCTCCCCCCCTCGTATCTTTTGAACGGGTATACTTATAATAATGAAATTTGGAGGGTGGAAATAAACGGATGTAGGCTTCTCAACTGGTCATAACAGGTGACGCAATAGTCATAAATGACGTCACAAGGCCACTGTGACCAATAATTTTAAATGGGACCCTATGGCAAGTGACAGCTCGTTTGAAAGGTATTAAAAATACCTATTAAGTCATACCAATTTTGTTTGGGTTTCGGCTGATTTTGATTGATAAATTGAAGAAATACGAAAATTATAGTTTCGCATTTAATTAATAAAGATTTAAGAACCAGTTCTTATAATAAGTGTTCAAAATGTGCGCCATCTACTTCCTGGCAGTAATGCATCCTATTGCTAAACTCTTGTCGTACTCGTCCCAGTGTGTCAGCGGAAATTGCCCTACATTCTTCAACAATTCGTTGTTTCAGAATGGCAATACTGTCAGGTGCTGTAGCGAAAACCTTAGATTTCAAGTACCCCCATAGAAAAAAATCTAATGGTGTAAGGTCCGGTGACCGAGCTGGCCATTCGATCGAACCTCGTCGTCCAATCCATCTACCATGATATTCTTCATCTAGGTAACGTCTTACTGCACCGTAATAGTGTGCAGGAGCACCATCTTGTTGAAACGTTATTTCCAAGTTGTCGAATTCATCTGGATTATCTTCTAGAATTTCAAGAATTAACGCCTCAATATCATTTTGTAACATCTCCAGATACAATTCACCGGTTAAGTTAGCATTGAGAAAAAGATGCCCAACTATGTGGTTTCCCAAAATACCTGCCCAAACATTTACTTTTTCTGGAAATTGAGTATGTTTTTCACGAAAGATGTGAGGATTTGTGTCACTCCAATACCTCACATTTTGAGTGTTAACATTTCCATTGAGAAAGAAAGTACTTTCGTCACTAAAACAAATTGTCTGTATGTAGCCTGGTTGTTGGTTCATTTTATTGGACATAGTTGCACAGAATTCTAGTCTTCGGTCGGGGTCATCATCTGAAAGTTGGTGCACCATTTTTAATTTGTATGGATGAAATTTGTTTTTAGCCAATACCCTATGTACTGTCCTTTGACTGACTTCACAGATAGACGCAACTTGGGCTGTGGAAGAAGTGGGGTTTACTACCATTTCTCCAATTATGTCAATTTTTTTGTCATCACTAATTGTTGGTCGACCAGATCGTTTGGCATCTTGAACACTACCTGATGCTTCAAACTTCCGAAGAAGCTCCCTCAAATAAACCCTCGATATAGGGCGATCGGGGTACCTCTCATTAAACAGTCGTTCCGCTGCATGGAAATTGTTTCTACATTCACCAATTATTAAGATAGCTGCAACTTTGTCGGCTACAGTACGTACCATTTTGCCTATGTAAACACTTAAACGTCTCGTTAAACAATAGGTTAGGTAAATTTTCAAGGTATAAACACTTTTGACAAGTAGAGAATTCAAAAACGTCAACCTTTTTGAGAATTAACCAGAGGCGTACTTTAAAATCTTTATTAATTAAATGCGAAACTATAATTTTCGTATTTCTTCAATTTATCAATCAAAATCAGCCGAAACCCAAACAAAATTGGTATGACTTAATAGGTATTTTTAATACCTTTCAAACGAGCTGTCACTTGCCATAGGGTCCCATTTAAAATTATTGGTCACAGTGGCCTTGTGACGTCATTTATGACTATTGCGTCACCTGTTATGACCAGTTGAGAAGCCTACATCCGTTTATTTCCACCCTCCAAATTTCATTATTATAAGTATACCCGTTCAAAAGATACGAGGGGGGGAGGAGACTTTTGACTAGCACTGTATATGTAGTATGTAACACAAGGTTTAAGTGGTAGAACGAGGGATAGGAAACTATCTGCTTGAACTTCACCTTGAGATTTTTGAATTGTATACATTCTTATTCTTTCTTGTTATTATTTCTTATTTTTCTGCTCTGGTTTCGTAAGTAGATTTATGTAAATTTACTACAAGTAACAATTTCAAAAATAAAGCTATATTATTATTATTATTATTATTATTACAAACAAATTTATTACTCAACACAACGAAACATTAATTTATTCATTGAAAGTACAGTTAGTGAAGGTACAATTATTAAAATTTAACTTGACATTAGATTCGTTGCTGTTCTTTACTATGGAAGAACATTACCACGCATATAATTTATGATCTTGTTGTGGTATTCTTGATCGAGATTTAAATATGGTTTTATAGAATTTTGATTGCTATGACCAGTAATTTTCAGCAATTGTGTTTCTTCGACACCCATTTTTGCCAATTGATCTATTCGAGTGATTTGTTATCTTTTTATACTTTACATTCAAGCCAATCGCCTCAGCAGCAGATTTAGTCCATCCATTTATTGTATTACTTCCAACAGGTACATTATCGTATCATTTGTCAGTTTCATTTTTCCAGTGTCGATTTGGTTTTAAGAACAGTCGTGGTGAGGTAATATTGTCGCCTCGTTCTGATATCAGTTCATGAAAACGACGTACTTTGTCTTTCACTATTGGAAACCAACCATTTACTACTTGTATAGCTTTTAGAACCACCTTGACACGTTTTACTGAACACCGGATTGTATTCAATGCGATTTGTTGGAGAGTCAGCGTTATTTTTCTAGATTTGAAAAAATCCACCTGACAAGCAACTGCTTCTCCTCCTGGCCATGCTAATTGTACAGCATCAATTTTCAAGGTAATTGATATGGACGATACTGTATGCATCCCAAAAACTGTCGCAATGACTTTGTTTGCTGATAAACCTTTTTGGCCTTTTACGGCTCTGATTTTCCAGGACACTGTTTCGATTGTTGTTTGGCCTCTGTCATGTTTCGTCCACGGGTACGAAACGGCGCAAAAGTTCTTCTTATCGCGCTTCAACATCGCCAAATACTCCTTTGAAGTTGTCACATGATCGCTCTGTTGTCAACAGAGAGTAAATGCGACACACATCTAGCAAATAGCTCTCATATTTATAAATTTATGCAGAATATTCCGTACCTGTCGGTTGAGATGCCCATAGTCTCATCAATTCCGTACACTTTAACTCGCCGATCATCCAATATCGTACCATGGATTTTTTCGGCGATTTTTGGCGTTGTAACCTCAATTGGATGACCAGTACTTCCGGCGTCTTTTGTGGCATACTACTACAACGAAAATCAGTAAACCTCTTGTGAATCGTTACAATCGATGGTGAGGATTCTCTATTACATTTAACAAGCGATCCTTTGGTTTCCGTAATGGTTTTTTCCCACAATAAATACCGCTACAGAAGCCTGAAGGATCAGTTTCAATTCATGCCTCAAGCCTTCCCTGAACATGCATCATGTCATCAGCTAAGATCAGCTATCCGCGGAAGTCTAATATTCAAGTTATCCATGATTCCGTTCAATTCTAAATGGGAGTTATCTTCACAAAATGGGATATCAACTAATCTGTATATCATAGAGTTATATGCTGCTAACTTGTGTTATTGCGAGTGTGAGGATTTGTTTGGTATGGTGGGTTTGTGATAAATATCGAAGCATTGGTAATTATTCCTACGTGGAATGATCAGATCTCCAATAGCTATTTGTGTATTAAGAGCGCAAAGTGATATATTGTCGCTCGACAAAGAGAGTTACCGCGCGACGCAAAGCGGAGCGCGGTAATCTTTGGAGAGCGACAATGACACTTTGTGCTCGAAATACACACAAGATTTTTTCTACAAACGCAGTTTTCAGAAAAAAAAAAAGAAAAAACACCAGATGCTTTATTCAACAAAAGTACATCAAGTACAGTTTATAAATTCCTGATTAATGTTGATTTAATTTATCATTGACTATACTAAAATTGAATGTACAATTGTGACACTCTTTAATTATTATTCCTGAACCTGATGGACGATCAGTAGATTTATCTAACATTAATTCCCCCGAATATTGGAAATCTACAGAACGAGATGTAGATGGTCTTGAGAATATTCTCTTGGTAGTTTCAATCTTATTGTTGATTGAATCATCTATGTAGCCTTCTGCTACATTGTTACTTTTCCATCCACCATGTTTTTTCAGTTGTATTAGGTCACCTCCACCATTCACCAATAAAGTAGCAGAGGTTCGTCGGAGACAGTGTCCAGTATATAAATTATGCTCGGGCAATTTCAAATATTCAGCAATGTAACTGGGAGTCTTGCCGATTGTATTCATACCCACAACTTGTTTCATACATCTACCTTTTTCATAACGTAAAAATAGACGTTGGACAGTATTGTTATTCAGACAATGTTTTCTGAGTGCAATATATTTTTTACAAATTGAAAGATAATCAACTGAATTCTCTTCATTATGACCAACAATCGTAAAAACACGGCTTATTCTCATTTTTGAATCGGGAATTTGGACTATTAAAATAGAATCCTTATCTTCTATGTCACCAATCTCCATTTTGAACAACTCATCGCGCCTGCAGGCACCAGCAATACCCATAATTAGAATAACCTATAAAAAAAACTGCAATTAATAGCTATTCCAAATGTCTATGCTAACCAAATTGCACTAAATTCAAAAAAATACTAACCGCTTCTCAAACTACTAAGAGCATGAAATATTAAAATTTACCTTTTTTAGTAGATATTCTTCATCGGGCGCTTCTTGTAAAAATTTGTGAATATCTTCAGTGGTGAATGTTTTGGATTTTTTCGCTTTATATCAAACAGACTGTTTCTTCAGAAATGCGATAAGTTTAGGATACTTATTGATTTCGATGTTATTTTTAACATTCAAGCATGTCCGTATCATCGAATACGTAGACCAAAGAGTTGATGACTTACAAATCAATGATTTTTCTCCAAAATAAGCCAGTAATACGTTTTCTGAATACTTATTCACCTTCTTCGACTGGCACCACGTCATGAATTTACCGTATTGTAATTCATATTTCTTCCTTGATTTCTCTGGTAGGAGATTCAAAGTAACAATTTTTGCACTTTCTGCTACATCAGGAGGAGCGTTTGATAATTCACTGTCACTATCATCAATCATCATGCAGAAATACGTTGGAGAAGCGAGCGTTTTCGAAATATTTCCGCTTTAGAGCGCAAATGCTGTCACAAAATGACATTTCACGGAAAACGTCAACTTTGCGTTGAAATCTGAAAGCGTCAAAGGCTACTTTGTTAAGCGTTTGTAGAAAAAATACATTCTATATTCGGATTAAGTTGTTGATATTCATACACATATCGTGTTGAAGTCAATTCACAAAGTTACGATTCACCAGGTTGAATAGTGACAACACATCTATTAGTAAATACTACACCTCGTGTAGTAGGCTCGTTTCCGCGAATAGGGCAGTCCCGATAACACGTAGTTTTGATGACACGTAGTCCTAGAGGCCCATTGTATCTTCCCTCACCAATTTCTCGGACCATGGGAAAAATTCCACCGTCGCTGAGGTTCGAATCCGCGACTGGAAGTCACTGTGATTAGAAGATCGACGCTTCTGCCACTGAGCTACCCAGCTGCGGCTTGTATTAGAATTGTACCCGGTTCCCAGAGATGAGATTTTCGCTTGTGAGTCAGGAAAGAAATAGGAGCTTTTATAGGTCCTCGTAACAAATTTATCTTGTTCTTTCTTATTTTTCGTTTGAGTAAACGTATTTTCGTAATTAACAGAGATTATTTATATATAAAAATTCTCGGGAATAGGTCACATTAACACTTTGTTTTATATTCATCTTTACGTACGTTTCGGTCTCACGACCGTCATCAGAAGACTCACTATGTCAAAAAAGGGGTATATTAAAACTAGTTATAGCACAAGCGTCCATATCGCACAAATTTAATCTCAATCAAAAGAGCCCACGCCGTCGAAACGAACAGAACCACGATTAATCGAAATTGTATCGTCAGTATTAAAGTATAAAAGTTGTTTTTGTTGTGCTTGTGCTTGTGCTTTTGCTATAATTAGTTTCAATATACCTACCCCTTTTTTGGCATAGTGAGTCTTCTGATGATGGTCGTGAGACCGAAACGTACGTAAAGACGAATATAAAACAAAGTGCTAATGTGACCTATTCCCGAGAATTTTGATATATAATTCATACTGGGTCAAGAATCTTTATTATTTGACATCATTTATGAAATGAGGAATAACAAACAATGAAAAATACATCTACTAAGTACGTAGAAACTTTGATACATTCAAAAAGAATAATACGGCTATTGTATTATATTACAGAACTTTTTCTACTAATTAAATCCTTTTTAATTTACATTTCGCGTATACTAGAATAATGTTCCTCATTTTAAAAATCTAGGCATTGTATAATAGCGCGACCTTCATGTTTAAACTGTTCGCGAATAAGAGTGAATGTTATTTGTTCGTCATTAACTAATTGAGAAAAAACATCAATTCAAATAAACTTTCACATGACATAGAGTATAATGTTACGTCGTTCCACGCCTTTAGTTCTTCCTATTCATTAAAGAAATTATTATTAAGTATTGAAACTTGGAAAATAAAATAGTGGCAGCACAGCCGACGCTTCTTTCAACGGGTATTAGTTTCTGTTGGCTATTACGACCTAATATCAACACAAGCCCTTAGTAGCTATTATCCAAAGGTCGGTATTGTCTAGATCGAACAGTAACAACAAAATCAACATTCCTGGACAGCTGTTCTACTTTCTATAGCTATTCAGCGGAAGAAGTAGCCTCTGATGTCACTGCTCGACCGTTATATTGAGATATAAATACCGTATTTGTAAACCTAACGTGAGCTTTGAGTTTATAGAACCTTCTATATTCTATGACCATCATTTGAATTTCGCGGGAAGACTGATGAGGAGGAGTGTAGTGGTGCTACTGGCCAATGAGAGCGATGTTAAATTAGAATGAATGAGGTTGGACCAAGTGCATCTACTCAAGCGGAGGTCGCAATTTTCCTCTTCCAGAATAGGAGGTTCAAAGTAATGACGAGACATCATCGTCGTTGTGACACCCTGAGTGGCTTAGCAGCAGGGTATAATAGATCCCATAAGGTCGCAGTGTACAAATACCTCCTCCGTATATATAAATTCAATTTATTCTCCAACATTGGCACTAATATTTTCAGAATTGTTTAATGTCTTCATTCATTTGCATTCTATTCTTGAATCAGAATAATGGTTGAATTTCACTTCAATACTCAATATTATCACAGGGATATATAGCATTACGTGATTTCAATAACTAAGTTTCATTGAGAATTATTTTCAAGCCTTCAACTATTTATATATTTCAAGTGAAATATTCTATTCTCAATTAGAACATACAAAATTACATTATTTATCAATTTTCAAATAGAATCTAGAACAATGGTATTATAATAGAATATTCCATAAGTAATATCTAGATTGCCATGTTGGTGTTATTAATGAGACATGAATAATGTATATTCGTAAATGACCTACATTTAAATTATTTGGTATCGCATCATTAGCAGTAATAATTTAGCTGTATCAAATGATATATTAGTCATTCCAATATCGAATATATAGCATAGTCAATGCGAAATAAACACACAATTTCACAAAGGCGTTATAATATTGACTTTATCATCTGAAAATGTCAATCATGGAGTGGAAAATTTAAAATGCCGAATTGAACGATTGCGCTCATATTATATAGAGTATGATCCAAAAGTTCTGCTCACTCATCCTCTGGAAAGTAGCTCTTTTTGAATTCAATAGAACTACTATACCAGAATCAGCTTATCTAGCAGGCTATTAAGGCTACATTTTTTCAAAGCTCTCGGGATTGAACCATGACTTTAGCATCATTTCTAGGAACAAATTCAACCTTAGTTTTGGTACGAAATTCTGTATTGCAAGCACGAACAATTAATTTTCAAGAATTTGTTAGTAATATTATCAACGAAAAAGATCAACTGGTCAGGTTCCTTTATGCCTAGGCAGTAGCTCTTTACAAGCCTCATCACTCGACGCGATGGTTTCCAATCAAGAGTGTTCATAAGGTGCCCGAGGTGTGCAGCAAGTTAGGACTGGGTGAATTTGTGGCTAACGACTGAAAAAGGTTCAGCTCTGTTCTCGTATCCATACATATATCTATACACAGTGCTCTGCATTCTGGAGATCAGTGTTTCGTATTTGCACAGGATGCACCCTGTAGCTGCGTCTCCTTGTTTACACCACCACTATTGGGGTAATCTTCCGAATTATTCTTGTGGAGATAGTAGTTAACAGGTCCATACCCCGTTATTATCAATGTCAGCAGTTACACTCTCTCATCCAGAGCCCCTATACAGTCCACTGGAGACATCGGTGGAAGTCAGAGACATTTTGATAATAAATAAGTTAAGATCTTTTATGAATTTAGGAATGAGGATCTGATAATCTAGTGAGGTTTGATGATGCAAGGTGGAACCCACAATCCCTGATTAGATGACTGATGGTGTCAGGTACAACTAATAGTTCATGCTTGGTATCATCACCAACAGTACCATCTCATGCGAAAAATGCTTCACAGATAGTTATTTTGCACATCAGCAACTGCTCATAATCTAAAAAGCATAGATTCGACCTACCTTTCTACTATGTTTGGAGTTCAACTGAAGCTCTTAGATTATATTCAGAAGAGAGCTATTCTTCTGATTGATGATGTCAGACGAATTCATTGAACTCTCTAGAACATCGTAGAAAGTAAAAATGTGCATGGATATTTCCATGGTCTGCACTTAGGACATCTTCACCACGGGTGATACCAAGTAGGTATATGAGCTCCTTGGTCACACCTTCATTGTCAAGCTCGAGACCTGCCGACCCTCTTCCTACCAGACCTAATTTCCTGTAGAACGGCCAAATTATTGGAACTCTTTGCCTACTGTCATATTCTTTGATACCTATAATTTCTGATGCATATATCCTCCAAATAAAAAATTTCACACTGGTTTTTATTATCTCCCCCATAGATGAACATCGCAGGGGGGCAAATCTGGATAATATGGTGGATGACGAAGCAATTCGTAGCGCAAATCATGCAATTTTGCCAGTGCGTTCTCCTAGTGGAAGATTTCTTTGCCGAATGCGGCGCTTTCGCTTCAAATCGGCGTCGAATCGATCCAATAGCTCTGCATAATATAAGCCGGTGATCGTTTTGCCCTTTACAAGGTAATCGATATAAACGATATCGTGGGCATCCCAAAAAAACTGTCGCCATGACTTTGTAGACCGATAAATCCACTTTGGGTTTTTTTGGCTTAGATTCGCCAGGACAAGTTCACTGCTTCAACTGTTATTTGGTCTCTGGTATTGCGATGGATCCATGTTTCATCTACGGTTGCGAGACGGCGCAAAAAGTCGTTTCGTTCCTTGTTGCGAAATTGTTTATCGAAATTAATTCTATAACGACATTTTGTGTCCAGTACAATTAGTTTGAGGAATCTCGCACTTTAGTTGATGTGGATCAGTTTTCAAACGTCTTTTGATGATGATTGTGAAGCCGAAACGTATATATTGAGGAAAATATACTAAGATACAAATGTTGATGTGATCTATTCCCTGAGAATTTACATTTTGTCATAATATAGTTCATTTCACCATTTCTTTTTGAATTAAATAAGTCTTATTATGAATCTTAATTGCCATTTTTGTTGCAACCATTTTTTACTATTGAGAGTAGCCAGAGACTTCACCATACTAGAGAACATTAAAAAAGGTTCCACTTATAAAACAGATTAAGTAACGTTGTTCAATAGCAACGAAAATACAAGCCCATTGTGTGTTTCTTATTCTGTAATTCAATGTTTGATTCAAATGATAATTGAATTCCTATTCTCCGGCTCCAATCCCTGTTTCATCCAAATTATGTATTCCATCATGGAATCGAGTCATATGAATTTGAATATGTACGAAATTTAATTTTGCTATTACTTTCAGAACGTTTCCATATAAGCGTTCCAACGTTATTCATTTCCGAAACCGCAAGTTAAGTATATTTGCCAATGTTATATTTGAACCTGAAATTCTCATCACATTCCTGACGGTTCCAATAATGCAGGAATAGAAAAACAACACGGGAATAAATCATTATTAGGAAAGATTTTAATAGAGATACGAAACGGTAAATACCGACAACACGATAAGTGTCATACAGAGATCGATGAAAGGTTCATGCGACTGAAATACGTGACAAGAAGTTTAATAAATAAACGAGCGACTTCACTCTATCGAAAGCGAGATTGGAATACCTATTTCTGTGACTGACAACGTCAGTTAATGATATTGATTTCTGTATTTACTAAATGAATGATGAACTTGTTACCGGTTATGGAAGCAAGCAGTTGAATAAACACGAAACAATCAGGCACAAGTTCCGGGGATTTATATGTTTTTTTTAATAGGAGCATGTTATTCCCATTTCCTCTGAATATCAGTCCAATTCAGAGTCTATGAAATTTTGAGCAGTACAGAAATTGTTGTTATTCAGTGTTAGAAGTTATTCTGAATAAGAAACTTGATTAGGTTCGTCTGGTATCTGTTGAGGGCGGATCCAGTAAGTGTCTAAGGGTGGGGGGAGACAATTACTTTGTTTTAGACATCATTATTTGTGTCGCTACTAAATCACTAGCTAGCTAGAGTTTAATGGGCTTGATCATAACTTTACAAACATATTTTTCTACAATTCAAACAAATTTTCAAGCATTTGATTACTCAGATGAACATACTTTTACTAAATCTGATCCTTCGTGGTTATGCAGTACTGTATATTTCAGCCGTCTTACGTATTATACAAGATAAATTATTACATGTTCACTACAATTTTGATTTTCAGTGTTATTGAAAGTTCTATTAGTGATAGAGGTTTCTCAATAATCCCTAAAGAACTTATGAACAATGTGAATTGAAAAAAAAACTGAACAAGGGGAGCCATGGCACCTACACCCCTCTCAGTGATCTGCCCGTGGTAATCTCTACGATAATAAAAAAATGAAGAAAGCCAATTTCCATTCACTAAGAAGCATTAATCGTTAAGCGATGGTGGCAGAAATATTTGAATGAGTTTTTCGTGCAACGAACTAACATTGATAACAGTTAAATACAGTTTCTGAAATATATCTTTATCTGTTCTATTTCAATTACAAGTTGATTGAAAATATATCAAACAGAAGTTCTCCTCTTTAGTTCGCTTCTACAATTGAATGTGAGTATTGTTCGTCGCAAAAATATTGATACAAATGCAATTTGCAGAAGTCTATGTGTAATTAGCAATCAATCAATTTTTTTATATAATTCTGTAGATCAAAAATTAAGAATTGGTTTGCAATCCCTTATTAAAAAAAAATTCTGGATTTTTTTTCTATTGCTTTCCAATAACCGGCTTCGCTTTGTTATACGTAATGAATATGTGAATAAAGGTTGCAGAGTAAATTGTTTTATTTTATTTTAGTAATTATCCATATGCCTTTTCCCAGAATAAAGTATTTTTCATTAATATGTATCACAATAATTGATATTTATTATTCTTAGTTGCAAGATGTGAAACATTTAATAAGTCGATGGTGGAAGCCTATACTTTGTGATAATTTATCATGCTGATACAATATAACACTCATTACTTTGTTTTCTATCACTTATATTATTGAAATACCAAGTTTAGATAACTAGCGTGTCATCTTCAAAACGATAATAATAATTCAAGCCACACAAATATAATACTATTATAAAATGTTAATTCAAAATATTGGAGTAAATATATTTATGGATAATAACGTTTAGAAAATAGTGACCATCGATACTACAGATCATCTGCCTCAGTAATAGTATCATTTCAACAAAACGAGATAGATGATCTTCTTCAAACATTCGTGTAAGTGTGAAATTCTATGTCCAACACAATTTCCGAAAACTAGTTTGAAGCATGATATCTATTTTCCAGGTGTAGCAAATATCACAATGTAGTGCAAATGATGAGGTTATCTGGAAATACACTTTCGTTGTTTCATCTTACTATTATTCAAGATTTTTTAAATGTACGCATTGAGATAATATATTTAACCTTACATGAACAAGAGCAACTATTTATTCCCTAACTGTGGGTGTCCATAAAAGAGAACACCCTTCTCGTATTGGGCACTTGTTTGTCTAGTTTTGGCAACACGATGATTCTTCTCAAAATCGAGGTCATTTTCAAAAATCAGTTAATAAGTAAGCGCGATATTCATTTACGCAATTTTTTTAGGTAAATACATTGATGTCAAGTCTGTTTTTGACGCCATTTCAAAAAATACAAAGAACGATTTGATTGGTTCCATCAGTTTTGTTTCGAATAAGAAAATTGACAAGAGAAAATCGAAATTTTCTTTCATTTCATGGTAATTTGACGAAACCACGAACATAAGTTGTTAATCGCAGATAGTCGACGCTATGTTATTTGAAACATTCAAGGAAATATTATATGATAACAGAAATCTTGTATAAAGTCAAGGTCTGCTGTCAAAATCTGTAAAAAAAAGTATGCCGGACAGTTAGCGCATCGATCGGCGGGTGAAATGGACCGTATAGAATTGAGTATTTCCACTGACCGCTCAGCTCCATTACTCGGAAACGGTTGGAGGTATAATATCGAATCTAGAAACCAGTAAATTTAGAGTGAATCGGAGTTACCACTCCGTCTTATTAGGAAACAAAAACCTGAGAGCCTAACAATGATGATATTGAACACACTCCATTGCCATCACAACTCATATTGATGTGTACTTCAAATTATGTGACATATTTCTTCCAATTGTAGACAAAATTTGGAATAAAAGCTATTTTAAATTTGTAATCAATAGAAAGTTCACTTCTCAAGATAGATCCAAAGCACCATGCTCATCTTCCTTCCGTCAGAAAATAGGTATAGAAATGAGATGGAAACATGTCACTGTAATGATATCTCAAATAGAAGCAGTAACATATTTTTCATCTTCCCAAACTGAAAATGAAAATGTGATTTATTAAGGGCTTATTACATATTGACGAAAATCGTGAAAGAAAATCTAAACAGCGTTGGAACATATCTCGTAGGTTCTAATATTCAGACAACTTAAAATTAAAGCGAATACTATTACTCGTGATGGAGAACGTTGGAGTTCGTAAATGGGCAAAATCGAAGTCTCTAAAGATGTACTGCTGCTTGAGTAATTCCGCCCATTCACGAACTTTGTCAGTATTTCATCGCTAATGATAGTTTTAGATTAAATTCTGTCATTTCTTATCTACAAAGTAGACTTTGTACTTCGATAAGCTAGCAGTTTTGAATAAATATGAAGAAAGTTTATTCTAAATCAACCTCGTCAGGTACTTTCAACCATCTAAGGTCAGCTTAGGCCCTTCTGACGATGTCCCCTGCGTCTCTCATAGTGTCAGTCATTCACACCAGCGCCCATCTGGTTTCTATTTTCACAAATATTGTAACTATTCCTTCTATTTCAATAAATTTTTCGTGATTCATGTTTTGCCCACGAGTATGCAACCAAAACCGGTCACCCCGGTGATGATGCTCATCCCCAAGAGGCGCGCTCGGTCCTCGTGGTGAGACAAACTGAAGATCTGACTTCCTTTAGGCAACTCATTCTTTTGGCGTCCCGTCAAATTTTAGAACGGAGGAACTATTTTATAGAGGTTTACCCCTCGCAGGCCAAGCCCCCGTCAGCAGGAACAAGACCTCACTGCCAGTTTATTCAAGAAGCTACGAAACCAGCTCCAGCTCCTACGGTATCTCGGGTTCGGCGATCCTCGTACTGTCAATACCTTTACAGCCCCTAAGAGCTCAGAGGCAACTGTTAGCCTCAAACCAAAAGGGCTACTAGTTCCGAGAGCTTCAAGAGGACTTGCTGGGCTGAGCTCCCCTAAAAAAGACAGAATCTCCTCCCGCACGCACAAACACCACTTAAAACTAGTCCAGTAGAATCCGAAACGGTTATAATAGTTCTCTTATACTGCATATTTCGATGAAATTTTATTGAAGCGCTATTTCATATACCCCAACCTGGCTACCCAGTAGGCTTAAGGTCTTTGAACTTCCCTGCAGAATCCGACACCTTGAATGGACGCGAGGTCCCAATCGGGGTATCCTCACTCACTACCTTCTGATGTAATCATTAAATACACAAGTTTGATGAGTCACATGCAGTGCGTTTCAGTTTGGCTCAACTCATATCTACGACCTGGCCACGAGACTGTTACGACGACCCTACCTCCTCATCTTTGCCTTTTGGATACGTTTGATGAGTAACCGTCGGCCTTGTTCACATTTCGACCTACCGCATATTGCAACAGTGTCAATGTCCGCCCACATACTTGATTCGGAAGTCCATATATTGTTGCTTAAGGGGTATATGTTATATGCTGCAGCGAATACCCACACAGATGCAATTGTTTGCTTCGCATAGTTATGTAATGTAACTATTACTCCCAAGGTGAGGACGTGACAGCTTGGTACGTTCCCAGAAAGGAGCCACATCCACTCTCACGTTTAGTATATATGTAAGAATAGAATAAATGACTTATTTCCAATTTGATGATAATACGTATTTTTGATGGGTTTGGGTTGAACTTCGATGCAACGCTCGTAGTTTCCCATACATTTGATGGTAGAATCAAGAAGGCTTGTGAAATGTTAAGCTAACCTCTATCATCCTCGTTAACCTAATTTGGCTGAACTAATTTCTAATTCGTTAGTTTAATTTCCTAACGATACTAAATTAAAAGTTGTAAATTAAAGTACGTTCATGTTGTGAAATTTGCATTCTCACGCATTTTCCAACATGTGATAAATGACTTAATACGAGAATATGCATAACGGTTAGTATTAAACCGTACCATGATTCGACAAATTCAATATCTCATACTTCCACGATATGGCGATAACTTCTTACATGAACGCACCATCGCGTGTCTTTTGTGCTCGAGAATGGTTGTATGATTAATGCTGTAACCTTTTTTCTCCTCGTTAGTATAGGTTGTTCAAACCCGCTGGAAATGCTGGTATACATGGGAAGATCGCTATTGTGAATGTTTTATGTTAGAACCCAACTCTCTAAAACTCATTGTATGCAAATGACAATTCGCGACTCAACTCGTGATATTAACTGGGCTTTTCTCGTAACTATCTTGATATGACATAATGCGTCGAAAACAACATGTTTCAATCACATTAAACACTAGCGCCAACATTAACATAACTATAAAACCTAGACTGAATTGTTAATCCGATCTGGTAATAGTATGGCGTCATCATTAGCTTCAGCAGTTTGTCTCATCGTATGTTACGATGCAATTATCCTCGTTGGAGAGTGATTCGATAAATTTAGAGAAACAAGTTATTACCTTCAAGATGGGAAACAGATGACTATCGCAATAAAGTGTATGCTCAATTGTCTTTGTTTTCTCTACAAAACTGATTCAGATTCTTGAGAAAATACAGGAAACTGTGATGCGAATTTGTGACGTTACAATAACCTTATAGCATTTGAGTTATTTTTGGCCAATAGTGTTATCTGTCAATTGTCTGTCTCTCTTTTTGGTTTATAATCTATGTGATAGTGGCAGATAGTGAGTTCCAATTATTCTCAGATTTATGGATTTCATTCACGAAGTCTTTCTGTTTGGGAAAAAAGCCTAGTTTAGCAGAACATTCTTGACGTTCTTTTTGTCATTTCGGACAAACATGTTCTGGAGTATCGTATTCTTTACAAAATATGCATATAGCATACGTTGCTAATTCGAACTTATTTGAGTAGGACCTAAAACATCCGTGTCCGGATAATAATTGGGTTGAAAAATAGTTTGGTTCGTCGAATTTTCGGCGTATCCAAAGAATTAGATTTGGAACTAGGATGTTTATTAGTTTCTCCCATTCTTCTCGCTATCTAGATGTTAGGTTCAATTCAACTTGGTCCTTACTGATACCCTCGCAAGTTTCTATTCTTTCCTTGACTTAGAGATGGATAGGAGGAGAACCAGATATTATTTCTGGCGCCATACTAGGTCAGAAATCGAAGTCTCTGAACCTGGTGGTACCATAGACGAATTCAGGTGGATTGAAGCCACCATAGTAGCATTCACTCGTTCTTATATTGGTACCGTTATGTCGACGATATCTTTGCATGATAGACAGAGGCAACACGTCATCTAAATACATGTTATACGTATTTAAATAACCTACATTCTGAACATTCTAGACTTCAATATTTCTCGGACAAATTCTACACACACGTTTCCATTTATCACAAATTTACCCACACCGACATGACACTGTTATTCACAAAAATGTCATACATGCTTCATCCTATAAATTAGCTGCCCTCCACTCAAAGATCCATCGATTGATCAATATCCCGCAAAACGCATCAAACTACAACACAGAACTCAACAGAATAAAACAAATTGCCGTCAACAATGGTTACAGTACTTCAATAGTAGGCAACATTTTGAAACAGAAATTGAACAAACACATGTTAACTCTGAAATATCCTCGAAGAAAAATTTAAACTGAACGTCGATATGTTAGTTTAAAAAATATCGGGAAACCAACAAACAATATTCCAAAATTCCTATCGAAACACAATAAAACAGCCGCATATAAAATGTCTAATAATTTGCACAAATTGACAACTAATTCTTAAACCAATTTAAAAAATCTGCAGTTAATAAGTGAAGTTGAGATGACTGTAATGCTTTGTATATTGGCCAAACAGGTCGCAGCTTTTACCAAAGATTTCAAGAACATATGAGAAGCCACAGATTGAAAAAGACCGATTCGAAATGTGCTAATCATCTAATCGAACATAACCATAATTCCACTCACGATTCCGAAATCTTACATATCGAAAGGAAGGCTTCGAAATTGAATATATTGAAATCATTGGAAATTGTCAAACAAAAAGATAAAAATAATGTAGTTTTAAATGATCAATTGGACATTTATCATTCACCAATTATTACTAATTCCCTTTGTAGTTCTTCAAATGTTCTGTTATTGATGGTATTCTCCTCCACTTAATAAGTATAGCCATTACAGAATAAATCCGTCCTCTATCAATGTAACTGGAGTTTATAACTTGGCTCAGATCATGACAATGTGTGTTGAAACATATGTAAGTAATAGTGGATGATAAAAATATTCATTGTTTATTTACTGTAAGTTAGTGATTTTATTTCCATAACTTCAGAAGTTAGAAAGACCTTATTAATATAAGATGAATCAAATATTTGGATTCCAATTTCATTTCCTTGTTTCACCCCTATCTGTTTCAATAGATTTTCAAGACCTCTTCAATTGAAAATTGCTTATTCTCTTACGCGTATTTCTCCAATTCCAAGCCTGTTTGAATCATCTGCTCCATAACCAGTATTATTAGCAGGCAAAAAGTTACATCAACTTATCCACTTCCCGCTCACTTGTTAGTATTATAATGGATTTGCAGACTTTTATTCTCGTTTTACGATATATTTGAAATATATGAGATACGGTATGTTGACACATGTTTTCATTTAATACCAACTTTTGTTTCGAAAGTTTCCAAACATCTCCCGATGAATTATGTCGGTTATCCATTTTATTCCACGTTTCAGATTTGTGTTCCGCGCCATTAAAAATGAACTCATGGGAAGCTATCGGTTGTTTTGCTTACATATTTTTTGGATTTCCGTGATTTCTATAACTCATCTATGATTTGTTTTCCAGATTACCAAATGTAAATATTCTAGTTTTGATAAACGACCCTTTCACGTTCCTTCCAGATTTCTTATTGATTTGATATCAACAGTTAAAATGGGAGGCTAGTAAGGGAATCTTAACCTATTACATAATTTCCGAAGAACATACAATAAATATTGTTTTACAAGTTCAAAATAACAATTATAAAAACAAAAACGAAAACGATTGACAAAATAAACGATAAATTCCCGGTCAACTTGGTTTGTTGGTTTGAACAAGACTTTGCTGAATCTACTAAAACACCAATAGTACAAAATAAGAATAGCATCTCTGTTAGTCTGAGTTTCATTGACAGAACAACGTCATTACAATCGTCGTCCTCAATTCAAATTCAGGTTTCTCATTAAGCAATGATATATAATCCATTAGTGTAAACAAAAGAACGAGTTCTTAAGTCATCAGTTATATTTTAACTTTGAGTTCGTCTCTTGCAAATTCTAATGTGGGTAACTTAATCATTGTCAATTCTTTGTTTTTGATAATTGCTTTATTAAAAGTGTTGTGGTTGAAGGACGTTGGTTAGCTATCATCATCATCATCATCATTTGAAGGAAGAGGTTTAGTTGGGCTCATTTTGCGGCCCATGGTCAGAAGCCTATTCTATTCTAGCAGGTTTGTGGCTCGCAAGAAACCCAGAATATTGCCAACGCTGGCTTCCGATAGCTTCTGCGATAGCCATTGTATGAAGGTGTTTGTTGAGACGACGGTGACCGGTTAGGATATCAGTCAAATCTCTGATGTCCCTTCTGTGGAAGAAGTTTCTTCGAGAGTCTAGGCACAGCCTTTTGGACGAAGAGCTTCGCCTGCCAATTTGATACTCCGACAGGGCGCTGAACGACCCTCTCCTGGCCAGGGTCGTCCTTCAACTCCACTGTATCCAGGGACCCATATGAGTTGACCTTCACTACTTCTGGCTGGTTAAGTTAGTGTTCTGCATTCTTTGACAAGCCTTGATGTGACTATGGATGACTTGAGAGCTCCCAGAGCATACCAACTCTTTGTGCAATCATATATGCGCCTATTTACGTTTCTTTGCAGATTTCTCATGGAACAAGTCAATATTGTGCAGTGGCCATAGCTATCTGAGTAAAGATGATTGTTCAAAGAGTTTCAATTGGTTTGATTTATTCTGAATAGAGTTCAATAGTAAAGTCAATTCAGCTTTTACATTCGATTATTACTAGATTTAGATCGAAGGATCCTTTTTGAGCTGATATCTTCTATCTCCTTCTTTCCTTGTTCAGTTCCTCAGGTAATAGCATTCAAATTATAGTTTGAATTAGTTTTCAATTTCAGTTCTATGATTCTTCATTCAATATCTTCGATCTTTATAGCCATTTTATTATCGTTGATTTATCTATTTGTTTATTTTGTAATTAAAATAGATTCACCAACTGACGATTCACGAATTAATTCTTCACTGCATTGCAAGACTCACACTGCAATATGCAAATATTATGCTCGAAGTACAGGGCATGCGGTTCGGTCAGCTCGACTCGATCATATGCTTTAGACATCAACAAACCAAGGCCCTGGCCATCCATTCTAGTAGGCTATGGTTACTGCGAGAAAGTGATTGGTTTCACAATGTGTTTCGAAACCGGAAATTGAACATCTTTTCAACGAACTTATAAACTAATATTTGGGATAAACTCGGAACTTGTAAGGAAGTTATTTCCAATTTATGCACTCAAGATATTTCATGAGCGAGAAATGAATATCTTCAACATAATGGTAAATTGAAAACAAGGAGCTTCACGATCATTTATATTACGCCATCAGCATATTACTTGATGAGAAGTTATTCCAACTCTATCAAACTTTACAATATATTGATGAAATATTCCCATCGTAAGATTTTGCAGATAAACATGAAAACTGAGTGAAAGGAGAATTCTTGAACTCAACAAGCTTCGACAGACTATCAATCATTGTACGTCGCGATTCATCAATAAGTGGGTTAATGTAACAATAAAGCTAGGAGCATCATCGCAATCAGCAGTGAATCATGCTGGTAGATAATTATTGCTAGTAGGAATGCATTTTACATACAGTCAACTGATTGCGTTCTGGCCCAGGATATCAGGTCACCATATTGGTTCTCCATGTGCTAACCTGGGATCATATAGCTAATGCTGCAGATCATATAAATATGAAGGTCTTTGAACCGCCGTGGCTACCTATGGATCAATGAACTGTCAAGACTTCATGTTCTGACAATCTATGAACTGGCACATATCGGTCAGCTAATCGTAGAGTCTATGAACTCTCATGACTACCACTGAAGACATTATCGGTGATAATCTAATATAATGATGAGCCGTAAGGCTATGCATCTGTCATGGAGATAACCGGTCATGATATTACCATCTAGCTATCAAACTATGCCTGGAAAGCAGGAGCCTCTTCTTTTGCGCGGAGCCTGGAAACCGCAACCAGGCGCGTCCCCAGGTGGCGGATAGGGGAATGCTCATGGCCCTGTTGCCAGCAGGGTCAAGGGTAGGAGTAGACATGCTCCCGCGGACCAACAGGCACCCAGACCCCGGATAGAATGTGGGACTCCCAGTCACATGTTCCTGACAAGAGGGTGACGGATAGATTGCGGCTGATACGGAGAACCATATGTTCCGGTAGAGTAAGTTATCCCATCATAGATAACTTACTGAAACACACAGGAAAGATCGACAAACAGATTGAGTACTGAAACTCAGGTACCATAATATTGGGATATTATACATACAATATTTTGGTACAAAACGAGACACCACAGGAAACATCCATAGCGTGATGAAGTACTGGAAACCCAGAAACCAGAACAACATGGTCAAAACGAAACAGTCAGGAAAAATCAACGAACCGATAGAGTACTGAGACTGAGGGTACCTTAATATTGTGGAAAAGCAATATTTCGGTACAGATACATACAGGGAAGATCCATAACGTGTTCGAGTACTGGAACCCAGAAACCGTAACATCGGTAAAACACGAAACATAGAAATTTATCCACAGAGGATAAATCACAGAAACAAAATACCGTAAAATTGGGTATCAACCATATTACGGTATAAACATAACGTGAACATCTACGTAAACAACGAAGGTTGATATTTACGTTTAATCGACGTAAATATCACAAATAAACACCATAAGAAACTCAGCTCGATTTACAATCGACAAACAAAGAGAAAGACGCAGTCCATATCCTGAAGTAATGTGATAAACGGTCCCGGGATATGGATGAAGATATGAGAGGTTTTAGCAGGTATGCTCTAACGAACTTGAGTGAGTCCTGCACTACCTGAAGCGATAGATAAAAGCTGACGGTGTGCATCAAGCATTTCCTCTCAACAGAAAAAAAAAAAAAAAAAAGCTATCAAACTATGAACTCAAGACACGATGTTAGGTCATTCTACGAGCTGGCCCAATACCCTCTATAGCTCAAGTCCAGAACATTTTGTACCGAATCCTTCTCATCGCCAAGAGGCTTTGAGAAGATACGTATCACATCACAGTATTGTTTAATCTCAATGGCGCCTAGCCTGTATTGACTTCGACAGATGATACATTCTAGAATTAAATAGAGTTTTGGCTCTTTCTTGTGGAAAATTATAGGTTGCAAGTGTTCCCAAGATATCTTCGAGTGGGTGGAACCTGTAAATAAGTGTGTATAAGAGTGTTATGACTGAATAAAGTGTTACCAAAATGGCTTCCTATCGTTTATTGACATTTGTTATTCAATTATTTATGCCGAATAGATGTTGTGCTAATGATTGAAAGGGAAATTACAACAAATCGTCAGTTTTCTTAAGCATAACGAACTACGGAATCTATGGATATCGGCTGTCCCTGTGAAAGATTTCATGGTAACAAGAATAACAGAACAAGATTCTCGTAGTGGTACCGTGGTAGATGTAAGTTTTGTCAATTATTTTGAAATTGGATACAAAGCCATGAACAAGATTTATAGGAATAACAAGTTATGTATCTCGTCATCGGGAACAGAGTCGGGCTTTTCAGTGCGTTGAGTGTCTATTTGTCACATTTGTGGATGGCAACCATATCGGTTCAGAAGATTTTGTTGAGATCCCCTATTCGCATCACGTATCAATATATTTAGGACTGCAAACGCCTGCTCCCACTTCTATTTATGTTCTAGACCAATCCGTATACCAAATTGTGTGGTGCTTTGATGTACAGACATTTTCTTATTGCTGCCTCAACGGGATGGCAACCCTGAAAATCTACTTTTTGAACCACAAGACCTCGATTTTGTCCTACGGATCTAGTCGCAGCCTCTCAGGCTATCCTCTAGTTCGGAGAAGATCATGAAAGATTCCCAACGAATTATCCGAAGTATGTAGAGGACAGTATTCTAGACAGTGGTAGTTTTGAAAATGAGTTCTTTAATAAATACGAACCTAAAATTGATCTGGAAGTGTCCGGCTTGGACAGTGACAGGTATATGGCCACAATGGCGCTGCTATAGACGTCAAGTAATAAGTTTAATATCAATTTATTCATGGCATATTGAAATATTCTGTGAAACGTGAAAAACGAATATCCACTTGCATATTTCATCAAATTACATAATACGATCTTCGTGAAATGTGATACTAGCGGTGATCCCGTGACATTTCTCTCTCCGTTGAATAAGATAGTTCGATCGTTCCAAGATTAGTTGAAAACTCAGAGAAGTATGTCAGGCGGGAACTGATCATTTTCCAGTACATAGTAATTGGAACTCACAGCGGTTCGAAGACCATCCATTGTCACGTACTTGATGGAAATATAATTCATATCTGATTCACTCTAGCGAAATAAGGAGAGAAGGCTCACACAGGCTTGCGAGAGTTTGAGCTTTGAGAAAGTTAGTTTATGGCTTTGCGGTTGTCACATGCGGATAAAATTAAGTCAAGTTCTCAGTGACTAACTGTACTTTGTAGACGAGTATAATAGAGTGTGAGGAATATGTTACATGGTGATATTGTTCGCGCTCCTTTCGACTTTACATACACGTTACTAACCCAATTATTTCTATCTCGATAGGCGTGCGCCAACGTTTATTCTCTACTATTAATTCAATTACGTCGAAACAAATCTCTAATATCCGAAAGTCAATATGCAATGACGACTGACTCATGTTCAAGGGAATTACCGCCATGCCGGAATCCAGCAAAGTGGAAACACTACGAATAATTAACTTTGCGAAGTTACTCTTCGAAATTAAAGGAATCCACGTCATTGCTTCGACTGATTATCATATTTGATAATCCTCGAAAACCACCTCTTCATTACTAGATACGAATGTCCTTGATTCATCAAATCCTCATCAATCTTTCGTTGGTAATCGTATCACATCATTATTCAATGAGATTAATAATCAGATCCTACCGACTGCGCCAATCTTCTCATTAGCGAATAAGTAGAGTTGGCTATTTCGCTCCAACTATGTCAGTTGAGCTGGAAGAGTTCTTAAATTTTATCGTTGAATGAGAAATCATTCCCCAAATCAGTGCGGAATTTGATTGTTTCGTCACCGGAAGCGATAGTGATGTAATCATCACTATGACAGAGTTCTGTCCTCTACTCCAATTTCTGGGTTATGTAAAAGAAAATTTGGACCTATCTCCTATCAAATCTAATCAAATAGAGAGAAAATCTATATTTCGGAAAACATTAACGAGCTTTGATATCCAAGACAAGAAGATTTGTTGTTTGCTGTTATTTTCAGATGTGTAAACAACCACTGAATTTAGTATGTAATTGCCTGCCTCCACTATTCGTTTCAAACATCAGGGAAAAAGATGTTGTTCTAATTGAACATTAAAATCTGAATTGAGAAAAGACTTATGGCAAATGTTACTTTCATATGTACCTCTGTACCCTGAAGATTGAACAATCGAAATATTCTCATAAGGGAACATTCCAGCGATATGAACTATCTGATTCACATAGATATACAAAGCGACTGGAGCGATTGGTGCTAATTGAAAGCCGTACTTGATAACTTTATACCATTAGTTCGATCAATTCAAGTTGTATATCAGTGCAATGGTCCTTTTCAATATCAGCGATGTATTTGATAGTTGAAGTAATCCTTGAGTTGGGTTGATGATATACTTCGATCTTTGTGGCTGTCTATTAAAATATGTTTTGACATGTACGATAGTTTGAAAGTTTTCTCATGAGGTTTGGTTTGCGAATGCGAATTTCGATAAACAAGATTATCTAAGTTAGATTTTAAGTTTGAATCGAAACTGATGTCGACATCCCATATAGTGGATCATATCCTAGTCCTTTTCTATTAACTTATAGAGAACTAGCGACCCGCCCCGGCTCCGCACGGGTGCAATGCTGATACTAAGTACACTACAGAAAAACTGTGAACGTTCGAACGACGACGTCTCCCAGACATGACTTTATAATTTGCTATTCGTGCGACTAAAAACAAAAGATAATCAACAAATCATCAACAACAAAAGATACCTTTCTATTAAGTTCTTTTTGTGAACTTACATACCTCACCTTAAATTACGATTTTTGAAAATAATTTCCCTAATATTAAATTGATCTAACTCTAAATTTTAAGCAAGATCTTAATATAAAATTCCAATCCATAAATTATGATTTTATTTAATCTAATCTTATCTAACCTTATGTACTTATAATTACTGTAAGTGCGATTTAAAAATTAACCTTACAATAGGATATCATTTATATTTTAAAACGACTATCATAGAATTATTTATCGTAACTTACTTATAATTACTGATACGTTGTCACGCTGAAAAGCACGTTTTTATTAAGTATTGCTATTTTCCTCGCAAGAGAGCTCCAATAATAAACGCGTCCGATCGCTGCTAAATTCAAAGTGCTATAGGGAGAACCGCGGCCTCCGACGCGCTATTTATAGGCACGCTCCCGCCAGGCCGGCCGGTACCGCCGCAAACGCTACGTCCCGCAATTTTTAAATCTGTAATATCTTCGAAAATATTCATTTAAATCATATGCTGTGAAGGGCCATATAGATCTATATTAAATCAACAATGTATTTAAGGTATCCAATTGGATAAGGATTAATGCTGTATTGGTTAAAATCGCTTCGAAAATTAGCCATTATTTGTCGTAAAAAGTAAATGACAAAAAACGGTATTGTGGGATAACCATAAGAGATGGACATATACCATCGCGGAGTTTTCTGTAGACCTTTTCAATGTGTACAATACTTAGTACATTATTTTGATATATCTCGTTGGGTTCAGCCTGCGTTTGCAATGTAAGCGGAAAAAATTTAATTATTTACGACATCACATTAGTTAGAAACCTCAAAAATAACAGTATTTCTCCACTATTTAATGGATGTTATTATACATAAAAACCTTCCTCTTCAATCACTCTATCTATTAAAAAAAACCGCATCAAAATCCGTTCAGTAGTTTTAAAGATTTAAGCATACATAGGGATATAGGGACAGAGAAAGCGACTTTGTTTTATACTATGTAGTGTGGTCTTACATTACAGTTAAAATATCGTGTTTATCATATAGGTAATATTTTCTGCCGAACATTCATTCCACACCTTTGATTCTGTGAATTAAACATATCCAATTGAAACGACATAGATCATCCCACTGACTGCGCCAATTATAATGCTACGAATTCTAACGAAACTACTCGCGATTTAGTTTGAACTATCTACAAAAAACTGATAAGTAACTCCTTGTGCATGTCAATATGATATCCTCTTAATTGAATGTCTTCATTGAAGCAGAGTATTGGTTCCATTTCCCTAACAAAACGATATTAGTGCGAGATATAAATGTATGTTTGCTATTGGTATTGGTCGAGATGGTAGCGGGCTTAATTTAAAGTTCAGTGCAATGCTACGTTTTTCAGAGAGTATTTTGATACCCTAAGATCCAATTTATGCTCAGATCCTTTATGTCATAGGCCGTGATGATCCCCTTTATGTTCAAATTTCATTAGATTTCCATGACCTGTGAAGATCTTGGATATTATCCTGATGCTTTGCCTACTCGGCGAGAGTATCTCGTTTGCCCTTCGACCTACCTCATTTCCAAGCAGCGCTTTGACAGTTCGTCAGTCGTCAACGCTTCTCCATGCTGAGTCATGTTGATCTCTGAGATGGTTCCGCAAAGTCTGTATACTACGTTGTAGGGGATACCGTCAAGGGGATCTTGAGGACCATCCAAACTGGCCCTTGCTCTGGCCAGCTTGTCCGCCCTCTCATTTTCTTTCCAACCTTAGTGACCCGGAATTCAAATCAGGTTGAACCTATTTCCACCGGCTAGCTTGTGTTGTAATAACGTGCCCTTCTCTGGTCTACTTTGTTTACTGAAGGCTATCAATTTACTTATTTAATCAAATTTATTCTTATATATCATTTGCCTTGATTAACTAATATCAATATAACTTGACGTACGTGTACTGATTTCCAGGAAGTGACTCGATATCACGGGTTTCTCATTAGCTAGACAAATCAGGTAACAATACGTTGGGTAGTAACTTTTACCTAATAAGAGAGAGACTTGCCCCAATCTAGTGAGCTAAATGTAAAAGAATTGTTCTATTTTTGTTGACAGGGACCTTGATTTCATGAACTTTTTTAGACTTCCTTGATTTCAGATATGAATGAAAAATATATCAACCTACTATTCTGATTACATGTTCAATGAGAAACGACTACACGTCTTACGTTATGTTTACGTGAATAGATTGTAGCTTCAAAGGAAAAGACAGGATAAAAAACCTTTGTTCAAACCATAGCAAGCGATCCACTTGCTGTTTCGAATTAGATCATAAAAATAAGTCTCAACTACCAATATACTGTGGAGCACTTGTCCTCTTTGGAACCATTTCTGTTAACTTCGTAATTTTGATTCCCTTTTGGAACTGCAAAGAACCTTTTCTACTCTGTCGATATCTTACAAACTATAATGACCCTTCCTTGACAGGGATCCAGAGACTATACATTCCGTTTTCGTCCCACAGATACAAAGAACAAACTGTATTTGTTCATGACGAGACGGTCGTTCTAAGAAATGAACTCTTGTACTTGACTTGTACGTAACGAAAGGCAATAGAGATTATCTTATTTCAATTTACGTTCATGGGTATTCTTAGAACCAGCTCGAATTTTAGCAACATGTTTGATATCTGAATGAGTTCTAATTAATAATTAATAAGGTAGCTTCGTTACAGTGGTATCCCTGGCATGCCTCGAGGACACAGTCGGGTTTTTCAATTCGTTGAGTGCCGCCTGACTGTCCGAATAGTTCCAGATGGTCTGATTTATCTCACCATAGCCGAGTAGCTTATTAGCACATCTTTAGATGGCAAGCATCTTGGCTTGGACGACTGTGTTGAGATCCCCCTTTTGCACGGAGTATATGTCATCATAGCATTTTGGCTCCTTATCTGCAGTTGCTTCTGCCCGAGTTGTGTTTTGTCCACGGTGACTCCCAGATATTCCACCATCTCGGAAAAATCAACTTATTTCCTCCCGATTACCATCTCTTTCAGAGGCTCGATTTTGTATCTTCTAGAGAAGATGATAATGGTATAGTTTTCTCCAGATGAATGGAAAGTTTGTTTTCTGTACACCAGACTTCTGTAATTATCGAGGCTTGTTGATCAAACTTCTGCAAGATACCCGCGAAGGCTTTTCGGGAGAGTATGGTGATGTCATCCACATAACCTGCCTGTAAGCTCATTGTTGTAGAATAATTCTGAATATTCTTCTTAGGGGAAGAGGGGATGTATTCCAATCGAATCATTCCTACAACTTTTTGATTTCGTAAAATTGTGTTCATCAGAAAAGAGCTAATTAATTGACCATCTCTAATATTTCGTTCTACGGTCGATTCTAATCTCGCTGAATGTTCGAGGAAGTAGCGAACAATGTAAGAAAATAATTATTCGTTATGCATAATAAACTTGCAGTCACCGATTAATTTAATTTCGTGTGATTATAGAATTCGACGACGATTCTGGTGCAGTCTAGTTTGTTGGTTGTAATTAAACGTAGGTTTCTGAATTCATAATTGACAGCAAAAATTAAAGCAAAGTGGACTGACTTGAACAAACTTATAATTGAATTCCGGACCTTTCACAAATACTTCATTCCACTGGAAGGAAAGCTTCTCACCTCATTCAAAGCACCGTTGAATCTGTTCAAAAACCATTCATGAATCATTATTCTCCAAGAAATAATTAGATAAAGTATCGAGATTTGTTTTCCAGCTTTGTGCCAATCAAGAAGTTACTATGTCTGTTCATATTTGGTTGTGAATGCCTGCTTTATGCAAGTGACAAAATAATTCGTCATGTGGTGGATCACTGTCAACAGATGACAGATAGCTTTTCGGGAGGTAATAATCTCCATTTGAAGTTCCGGGGTTATGGTTCCAACGTCTGTATCAAAAGTATTCTGAAAAATCTTAATTTCATTCGCAATAACATCAAAGTTTGAGAAAAGAATATCAAAATTTATCTGCAAAGCACACAAAGCTTTGATTGCAAAATCAACGGGAAACTCAGTATCAGTAGTGTGGCTGAATATTTCACATGTTTCAAAATGTGTGAAACATTTTCCACGTAGCTGTGACTGAAATCAGGGAGAAGCTGGTTTTCTCTTTGCAATTTCAAATCCAGTTCGTTCATATGTTTTGTCAGATCGACGTAGAATGCTGACTTCCACAACCATTCGCCATTTTGTGATTCAGTGAGAGATTGTCCGAAGGACTTTTCCGCATCTAAGTCAACGTAAGGCTGCATGTTATGGTAAGTCATTCTCTCTAATCTCTTCAATAAACTCGCGGAATTGTCGGTGATTCAGACCTGTGGATCTGATGAAATTAACAACTGATATGTCTGGTTTAGGAACTTCGGACATATTGAAACATTTCTCGCACAAGGTCAGTTGATGAATGATACAATGTGAGACTAATGGTTTTGAACGACCATCATTTTCTACAGCCTTTGACACAAAAGCAACCACTACATACCACACATGTTTTAGTCTCCATCAGTGGTAATAGATTTCGAGTTTTTCCATCGAAAGTTCTTTTTATTGATGGCATTTTGAACTCGTCGTGCTTTGAATACTATCAATATCAAGTTCTTCATACACTTCGTGCCTTTTATCTACTCCTCGAATAAAAATCAACACCTGAGCAGTATCGGACACATCCGTTAATTCGTTGTAACAAGGGTTTAGTACAGGTTATTTCCGAAATTTAAAAAAACAAAATCATTCTTAGTGAATTGGAATTTCATGTAAAATTAAAATATCTGACAGTAAAGAACATCCAGGGGTTGCCAGATGTTTTCAATATTGAATGTAGCTTGAGGAAGTTAAGAAATTTCTAAAATAAATATAAGACAATTCACACTCGCTTCAACGAGGGTGGTATGATCATAGCTGGAAGGTCAAGAAGGTTGCAAAAGTCCAGACAAAGCATTGGTAATAAAAGATATAATAAACCTGTCGAACCGATACCCGATATAGGACGAGAAACTAATGGTTTGCTACAAGATAGATCTTGATGTCTTCCATCTGGAGATGTTTTATGTACATTCAAATCAGTTAGGGATATTTAGTAAAGGACAGATAGATTTAGAAATCCCCACATTCTGTACTAAAGACCTCAAGAGAGAAATCTTATTGCTTATTGGTTAAACAATTCAGGGATCCGTTTCCGAATTGTAGATTGGTTCTTGAGGAAAACGACGCATTATAAATACTAGGGATAATGCCTAATACCTTCAGTTATATTTTCTAGCTTGAATTAGTCTCTTGAGAAATCACGTGACACTTAATCTCGAATAATTTAACTTGATAGTTTCTCCAGAGTGTTTTTGGTAAGAAGGGTGAATTTCGCTAAATCATAGTTGTTTTAGATTTTTGATTAAAGTTGTTTTCCTCAGTATTTATTCAAGTTCGAGTTAATGATATATTTAATCGTTTCATTCCTTTTCGATCCCCTAGGTTCATCCTGGTAGGATATCAATTTATTAATCTTATTTTTATTTCTCTTTTAGTTGATTTAGATTATCTAGGTATTTTATTTGAGTATAGATTTTGATCTTAGTTTTTATTCTTATTAGTAATAAAGTTAATCATAATATTCATTTCTATTATCTTTAATTTTCATACATTCTTTTAATATTATCATTGTCATTTAATTGTTATTTTTTTGTTATTAAATGTTATTGTTGTTGTTGAGTACGAGTTTATCTGATTGATATTAGCGTTTATCCTTCCTCTTACCTTCCAGTGTTTCAAAATCTTAAGTGTCTTGTGAAAGAAAAGGGTAAGTGTCAATGATATTTTTCACGTTTGTTCTGGCTAATCAATGATTGGAATCAAACTCCAACGTGTCACGGTTCTCTTAATTTAATGGCCACACTGTTGATAAATAAATAGATTGAGGAATAAGGAATAATATGAATTCCTTAAGTAAAGTTTTATAGAGTTTTTATTGATAGAGTACCATGTTACATCGTCCAAGGCCAGAAAAACCACCCATTGTTGTCAGACAGTTGAGGTGATATATTTTCTGCGATGTCTTCTACCCTCTGAGCCACGTTGTTTGGTAACAAACTGACTGTTTTGAATAAATTAAACTTTTCGTGACACATCTTTTCAGCTATTGCAATTACGCATTCTTTGATCATTTCTTCATCGGTAAATTGTTTTCCTCTTTTCGCAATGTTAAGAGCCACACGAAAGCTGGCACGAGTTACAGCGTCTTGTTCAGTATTGAGTTTCGTAAACAAAGATTGCTGCGATTTCAATCCGCGCTTCAAAGCTTGAAATTTTTTTCTGTTCGCAAGCTCCCTGTATATTTTGGGTAATTTTCAAAATTTTTCGTTTCATAATGACGTTCAATGTTATATTCTATCGCAATGGTTTCATTGCAAATCAAATATAGCGCCTTCTTAGTGGACTCAATTGCAAAATATAGAAAGTTCCACTGATCTTTGAATGTTCTGCGTTCACTGTATACTTTTCGTTTCTTTCACATACTAGTAAATCACAAACAAAAACAGCAAGTCAAATCAAAATACTGTTACGAAGATGTCTTTTAAACATGCACAAGCACGTTTTTAGGAGTTACGCACAACTTTATTCCACAACAGGCAGTTTCGCTGCCTTCGCCTTCTCTAGGTGGACTGACTCGCGGTCGCGCCGCTAAATTTGTATTACTCCAATTACTGTCAACTAGAATTGAGTGGAATTCACCAGAACTTCCTCGAAACAAGAAGATTATTCGCGAATGCTCAATTGTTACTGCGTTTTCGAAAGTACTACTAGCGCTATATGTTAGCGATAAATAGTACTACCACTACTTATTACCACGTGTGACCACCAAGTGTCTTCAAGTGTCGCGAATTGAACTAGCGAACTTAGCAAGCGTATGCTTTCTCAGGGCGCCTACTCGGCGACTAGTCTAGAAATTATAGATAATGGCAGCAGATTTAAACATGTTGTTGTTGCAGATTTAAGGATGTTGTTCTACATCGTATATCAGAAAATATCTCGTTAGAGAGACTGGATAAACGTTGTTCAAGATATTCAATTTGTGTTCTGAACTTGTCGGAAAGATTATTGGGACAGTGTCGTTTCCAAACATATGAGAAAATGAAAATATGAATTTTGGAAACAACACTGTCCCGATAATCTTGCTCCGCTAAGAGCTTTTGCGAAAACTAAGAGCAGCCTCTAGCAATGCCTGAATCAATATCTAGAAACTTTTGAGAATCGCTTAATATTCTGGATAGAAAAAAGAAGATAATGGAGATTGAGCAAGAAACTTTTTACATCAGGAATAACAAAATTAGCCTCAGTACCGGTTTCATGAAAGAACTAGGTGAAGAGAAAATTTATACTTGAACGATTTTACGTCAAAGCGTCTGACAAAAGATTATTGCCTAGATAGAATGACGGTTACTACAGTAAACAATGTTCAGAAGAATTTATATATGAATAAAACAGGTAAATTGTTCTGAAATAAACCATGAAAAACTGCTAATAATTTTGATACAACAAATTTTAATAAGAAACATGGCGGAAAGAAATGCCAAGCCATGTTAAAGTTATAGTGGCTCCGTTATTTATTGAACAGTTCACTGCCAGGATACCGACCCTTTCTTGCGGCGTGTTTATGCAAACAGCCGCTTCCAATATGATGGAAGTAATTAAATTCTGGGGAATTTATTAGACAAATTTTAGCCGATTATTATAATAAAAACTCGAAAAGTCTTCCTGCTTCGCAAGCCAAAGTTATGTCGTATAAAATTTAGTTATTAATCTCTCGGGGTTTTTAAGTAATAATTATGCGCTCGCTTTTGTGTCGATTTCTTTTCCGTATCCTGTATCAACACATAGCAATCGAATTTCCTGTTCATAAATTGACTCGAAATTAAATCTTGACGGAAAATATAAATCGTACAGTGTCTGCTCCCGGCGGATTTTCATTAGCCGCTGTCAATTTTTTCTTTCTTCGAATACTACTAAGTTACACACTGAGAATATTATGATGACACAGAGATCAATTATTCAAATCGTAGGTCACTTGGCAGTCAGAATTTCCTTTCAGTGCCGTGCGGTCACAATGTTCTGCAAATTACCTGGGGTATTTCCGGGACACTGGAGCCCTGTGTATCCACGTCATCTTCTAGGAATTTCTTGTTTTTTTTTTAATTAAATGTAGTAAATTCTAGTTCTCGGAGGTTTTCAAAGTTGCCAATCACGACTATGCATGAAAACTGTGAGGGTCACAGTCGTGATCGGCAACTTTGAAAACCCACGAGAGCTAGAATTTATTACATTTAATTTGAAAAAAACAAAAAATTCCTAGAAGATGACGTGGATACACAGGGCTCGAGTGTCCCGGAAATACCCTCAGGTAATTTGCAGAACATTGTGAGTGTCACAGTCGTGATCGGCGACTTTAAAAACCCCCGAGAGCTAGAATTTGTTACCTTTTATGAAGAGAAATCAGCAAATTCCTAGAAGATGACGTTGTTACCCGGACGCAGGGTACACCAGATGTTGCAGAAGAGTTTTTTCATGTCGTTATCATCACTAGCAACCTTCATATCACCTTTCGAACAGTTGACAAACATTAAAAATAATTGTTTCATTAATTTCGTCGATATCCAGGACGTCAGGACGCTAGTATACCCCCGGGGAGGTCCAAAGGGAAAGGGGACCTCAGGAAATTTTGTAAATATCATATTCGTGTTCAGCGACCCCAAAAACCCCCGAGAAACCAATTCGAGTCCGTTTTTTTATTCACCTCAAAAAGTGCACTTAGAAAAATGATTTTTTTTTGCTGTAGAAATGCAACAAATTTTTTCCGCAAAACAAAAATACCGGACAAAGTTTCTAAATCACTTTCTGAATCGAACGCAGAAAACCGCATCTCAATCCATCCAACTGCGCCAACTTTCCCAGGTTCAATGCTTTATTTCCTCGACTAATATTAATTTAGTATGGGTAAAAGGACATGCCGGAATCAGAGGGAATTCCTTAGCAGACAATGCGGCTGAAGAAGCAATAAATTCAGGGACCACCATAGACGTAGTCACACTGAATAACTGTCTCAGCCTAGCCAAACGCTATAGTGGCGACAAATGTAAAGAAGGCTGTGAAAACTTCAAAAAACCCATATACACTTTTACATCAAGATTATCAAAAAATCACTACATAAATGAATGCGGGTGGATACAGCAGGAAATATTAGACTATAATAACCAGACTTAAATTAAACCATGGAAGTTTCCCTTCATATAGTCAAAATTGATATTAGAGGAAATGCAAATTGCTCCAAAATTACTGCGGCCTGTTTGATCGGCCTTCCCTTGTCCAAGAAGATCGGAACAATACGCTCCTCCTATGGCTTCTGCATGAACGGCTAAGTGCAGTAAGTGGCTCCAACCCCATGAGCTTTTCAATCGCAGCCGTTGGGGTGGTCGACCTTGCACCTGTAGGACAGTAGTTTATTTAATGTCTTCACTAGAAATTCCTTGTGACAATAACAACAAAAAAGACAAATATTTAAAACTTGAATTGGATTAAAAAGTTAACTTTATTAACTTAGGTCATCTTCAAATTTACTATTTCAATTAACTGGACCTTTGACTGGTTGATTTGAATTAGAACTGAATCTATTTTGTCTTGAACTTAACTTGGTGAATTTTATTCGTTCACTCCAATATTTGAAAGAGAAAAGTCAAAGGTTCTTGTTATGTATGTTACTAAACGAATATTTAAAAACAGAATGTATAACTATTTTTGACTTCAGCAACAAAGATTCCGCTGGTTCATAGAAGCTCTCTTTTTTCTCAAGACCAGAAGTCTTATCATTAAAAGAAAGAGTGGGCGAACGACGCAGTAGTATTGTTCATAATCGCTCCTCTAGTACCAACGAGAGAGCAAATCCCTGAGCCTAGAATTCAATTTTGCTAATTTTTCAGTTGGGAAAAATATGGATGTAGAAAATAATACATGTAGGATATCCAGTACATATTGTCTGAATTTTTCAGAGGGAAGTCTCATAATGGATATCCCTCGAATAATCTCAAACTCCATTCCTGAAAGTCCCATAATGAATATAATTGGAATGGTCATCAATGGGCATCCCTGAGGAGTACATCAGTGGGAAGTCTACTAGTGTACTAGTAGTGCAAACAAATGTGATTTGTGAACACAGAGGACGTGTAGTGGACATTGTCGGAACATGAAATGATATCGTATAGACATCCATTACTTTTATTTGTATGTCCACTGGATGAATATGCAGCATCCTTGAGTTATATGAGTCGAATTACAAATTTCAAATATACGTTGCAGTTGCAATGATGATGTGATAGGTGTAACTGACGAGTCATAGTAAATTGGCATATAATATTCATGAAGGTTTGAGCACCAGCCACAGCTACATTTTAGATATTTATAATGATGTATTTGACTGTCTCAAATACAGCTAAATCTGTGGATTGTTGCCATAAAATCAAATTTACGTTCATTTACTATGTACAATTTGTTCAGAAGACAATTTTGGCCTAACCAATATGACTCTTTTAACTATCTTTGAAAATGCTGGCAATATAGAAAATGATCTACAATTGGATATATCCCTGTTAGAGCCCTTTTTGAGAACTGGTACCAGTAATTAGTGGGCTGCTGAAGTTAGCAACTAATCCACTATCTTCGATTTTCATTATTGTGAAACATACTTTGAACTGGTTCCAGTATCTTCTGTCTGTTGCCTTATGAATGAACTATAAGATGCCTCAGACCGCGTCAAATGTAGGCTCTCCAGGGCGAATTATTTTGTTCACTTGTTATCATAACGGTTCATTAGCACAATATTTCCCCGCTCACTCACCAGCCGTTGGCCTAGTTCTGTGGTATTAAAAATTCCCTCAAAGTTACATGAGATTCTGAACAGTTAATATTCTAAAAATATATAATATGAGGAAGCAAGTAATCTGAACGAACGTAAAAACAGAATTAAGGCTGAAGAAAATAGGGATACCACGCCAGAACTTTCATAGTGTTTAATCCGGGCGAAAGCGGAGGTTAATGGTCAATATGTACACATCAAACTCGAGGCAGACTCATTTGGGCCAAATAAGGTGTAAAACGTAATGTAGAAAAGTTTGTTCATTATTAAACTTTTAAGTCTATATGCATTATGTGGCGGTACTTCAAACAAAGAATGTCTACCTCCCAAGCGAAACTTTATTAGGGGAATGTATACTGCTTTTGAATTGTGTGAGGGTTATTATGCTCAACATACTTCAATCCGGACATATTAACTTATAACCCCGAAATATCAAATGAATATCCATTTATATCCAATCATTATTATTTCTGAAAAGCTGGGATCACTCGTTACACTCCTCTAGAATTTTCAGTTTACAACGAAATTTCTGAAAATAATAAGTAAAATACAGATCCATATTTTGTTTTCTAATCACCAATGCAGAAAATCTGGTTTCGCGAAAGTAGGATGTTGAACTGGTAATAGCATACGAAATGCTCTAGTTTCTAGTGTAGAAAACTTATTTTACTCAACCCTGCCCGAAATTGATTTATTATTAAATTGTCTTTCGATTTCGGCACTTACCGAGAAGCCTATAAAGATTTCTTCTTTGGTCGTTGAGAGATCTTCGGGAGTATTTTGAAATGGGTCCCTAACACACTCGTAACTTGCTATCAAGTTGAAGTTGAATGATTTTGGATGTTACAAAAACAACTTACACATGTTATTCTCCAGTCTTGTAAGTTTCAACAAATTCATACACATTTGGATGCATTTTCAGGTTTTTTGCTTCACATTTCCGCTCCAGAATTCACGTTTTCTTCAAGAAGCATCAACTTCATCACTTGTTTATGTGTGTCTGCTCCTTGGATTTGAAGATTCAAAGAATTCAATTCCTCGAATATGTCGACCAAATTGCTCAATTTCATCACAAATAAATCATCTCGAAAATTCTCGCCTTTCGGTCGATATTCCTCTTGTAGAAAAATTGCGATTTTATTTCTTAATTCATAAACACGTTGCTGAAATCTTCCAAGTGATAACCATCTTGCCTCGCAATGAAACAGTAACGATGAATGTACTGCTCTCATGTCTTTGGGGGCGCGATGACAATTGTGATTCAAAATTAGGTAGCAAATACTGGAAGGTTGAGAAGCACTGTAACTTGTCGAAATCATTATTGGGTATTATTGTTACTTCCCACACTATTCGAAGAGTGAGGAAAGTATTGCATCAGTAAATATAGAAATGTTTGGTTATTTAGCAAACGAAAGAATTTGTCTAACTGAACCTTTGAAACATATAATAATGTCATTGACATATTCATGCCAGGATAGAAGATTGCTAAACTAGAGGACATAATAATACACTGAAAAAGTGCACAACTATGGACATTCTGTAACACTAATAAGTATGAAGTAATCATCTTTTTCTACGGATGCTATACAATGTGCCACTTCTCTCATCGCTTTCATACGTTCAAAACGAAAGATTTCTCACGCAGTGAGAAATATCCGCAAATACAGTGAGACATAATTTCTCACAGTGAGAAATAATTTCTCACTGTTATCACGATAACCCAAGTCAGTCATGAATTGTTACATGTCAGATTGATATGACACATTCTCCACGTTGACAACGCTACGCCGACAATTCGCGTGCAATATCCAAGTAGCCCATTGTTGGCGTTTCTATAACAACAAAACCGAAGCACTGGATAATTATTGCTGTCAACTTACCCAACGAAAATAGTTTTATTGTTATTTGTTATAATATAAACAGTTCAGATTCATTAAATATTGAATATAATGGAATACGAAGATTTAGAGTCGGAAAATACACCTCCAGAAATTATTCAGAAAGCAATAGATGTTTGCAATAATTTGCTACCAAGTACATCAAGAGAAAAATATAAAATCGCTTACAGAAACTTTATGGACTGGAAAATGAAAGCCAAGATAAATTCTTGTTCCGAAAATACCTTGTTAGTTTATTTTGAAGAGTTGTCAAGAAGATTGAAATCATCAACATTATGGTCTCAGTACTCGATGCTAAGGAGTACCTTAATGAAAAAACTGTGTTGATATATCAAAATACGTAAAACTACGTGCATTTTCAAAACGCAAATCTGAAAAATAGTCAAAAACATTAACTTCTGAAGAAATTCAACAATTTTTAAAAGATGCACCTGATGAAAAGTATTTGCTGATAAAGGTATGACTTGAAAATTTTTGAATTGTTATCGGAAAATGAATGTTTGGTTTTGATTTCAGGCTGCTTTAGCTATTGGCCTCACAGGGGCATGCCGTTGTGATGAACTTCGAAAATTAAAAATTGATGACATCGAAGATCTTAATTCGGCCCTTTTAATGAAATTACCCGATACTAAAACCAAGGTTCCTAGAAATTTCACAGTCACAGGAGAATTCTACCAAATTTACAAAAAATATGTGAAGCTTCGACCATGCACAAATGAAACACGTTTTTTTTTAAATTACAAAAATAGCAAATGTACGAAACAGCCTGTGGGGATAAATAAATTTGGCACCATGGCGAAAGAGATGGCGAAATTTTTGCAATTACCGAACCCTGAATTATATACTGGCCACTGTTTTCGAAGGTCATCTGCGACTATTTTAGTTAATGCAGGGGCAGATCTTTTAACTTTAAAACGCCATGGGGGTTGGAAATCCAGCAATGTTGCTGAATCTTATATCGACAACTCCATAGCTAACAAAATGAAAATTTCAAAAAGTATTGTAGAATCCATTCAGCCTCCAGTGCCATTAGAACCTGAACTCAACAATGCTGTGGAAGCTCAGTACGTTTCCCCATCAACTTCAACTTCGACCGCAGCTAATATTTCAATTACCGAAAACATGTTGAAACAAAACAACCTACCAGGAATTGCTCTACAAAATAGTTCAAATATAACTGTTAATTACTATTTTTAATAAAATATAAAAATGAGTTAATGACATAATAATAATAATAATAATATTTATTGCAAAGAGTCCTAACATATTTAAATATTATAAAGTGAAAAACAATATACAATTAATGATAATATAGTATAATATATATAAAATAATAATTGATTTGAGCTCATTTACAATAAATATGAGATTTATCACTAAAGTATAAATACTTGTATGTGAATAATAAACAACAATATAATATAAATAAACAATAAAGTATGTGTGATATTTTGCAATTTTGAATGTATGTGAATGAGATGAGTGTAATATTATCTTAATATTTTCTATAACTATTGGTGAGATGTTGGTAAAGTTGTATAAACATATACATAAATATACCCATATACATACATACAGATGAATGAGTGTGTGAGTGAGTGTGTGAGTGTGTGAGTATTATTGTATATGTATTTTAATTTTAAATACTTGAAAACAACGCATCCGTAGAAGAAGTACAATGTACAATTCGTGAGAAAACGACATATTTCTCACTTTTTGTACAATATACTATTATCTACTAAAAATACTATTAAGTTTTCAGATACCAAACCAAGTAGCCACTATCAGAATGAACTTTATTGGATGACATAATGCCTTTCTCCATATGATACATGGATATTCCAGCTAACAAAGCATTTAATCCCGAATTAGTAGCTAATTGAACATTCTGGTCATATTTTTGGTAAACCAGATATTTTATGAAGTAATTACAGAGATCTCGCGGGGCCAGGTCTAGTTTTCACTTTCGCCTTTATTATGGCAGAGGGACCTATTACAACGAACAGAAAATCTGTTACAAAAACATTAGTCGCATTAAATCCTAAAATTTCGAATACACCAATTCGTAGGATAATATGATAATATGTGTTTTCTTTATTTGCAGGATCTGAATCTGCAACAGAATCAAATTAAATTCATTTCCGATCGGGCATTCGCAGGATTAACTCAGTTAAAGAAGCTTGGATTGGGCAACAACAAACTGACTGTACTTTCTAGCGGTCTTCTGGGAGGAGTTTCAACGATAAACCATCTGGATTTACGTTTCAACGATTTGGAAACACTAACGGCCGAGAGCGTCCAACCTATTCTGCACAACTTGTTGAACACATCGAGTTATTTTTATGTGTCAGGTAAGATGAACACATTCATACAAATGAGGTAACTCAAAGGAAAACAACTTTTTGAATTGAATAATTGACGCTTTCAAAATAAGCAAATGTTGTAGCTCAGAGTAGAAATATCACGGCTTATGTAATATTAGTACGTTCAAATGGTTATGAGACCCGTAAATCCTTGGGAAGTGGATCGATTGCGATGTGACAAAAAAGTTGACCACAAATGAAGTTGCGAGAATTGGTTATATTGCTTATAAACAATAAATGAACAGACCTTTGTTTCCCCTTTTTAAGACCGTTTTCCACATTTGTAAAACATTGAAATTCCATATACCCTGGGTTCAGGATTAAAATGAAACATTTTAAGGTCAATAGAGTTAATGACATTTTACACGGCCCGGTGTATTCATAATAGTACACTTCTCAATAATTTCAGATTACAATCAGATTAATATTCCCTTCAATATGGCCTTACTCAACTGGTTGGAACTATTATATTCCCCAAATTGTTTTGTTAATCTTAGATATTAAATGTAAGCTCTTCGTTTGTAGTTGTTTCAAACAGGTTGTATCTTTTGAAAAAGGTAATGAGGAATCGAAACTAGTAACGTCTCTGTTATTATAAGCGTAATGAAAAAAATTAGTACTAATTAGTTACTTTATCTGTGTTTTGGGTCTTTTTGTATCTCAAAACGTTTGCCTCGCGAACGATATTTGTGATTAACATACTGCTACAAATACTAGACTTATATTTGGCAAATGCTAGCACTTCAACTGCTGCTGTCGACAAATACTAGTATCTTGGAAACGCTGCTTTGAACAAGAACAATGGCTCGCCCTTAAGTGTTGTTAGAGAAGTCACTACTTCAACATAATATTGAAAGACTTCAATATGAACTAAGGTTGGATAGAATCAGCCGTCATGTGATGAAAATCCATTCTACCTTGAATAAAATAGCTACTGAAAGTTTAATTTCCAATAATTTAATAAACAGATGAAACTATAGTTTCACTAACAACTACGGCCTTAGCTGTAGCTGTACATTTATTTATTCAATTAGTGGAAATTAAACTTTTAATAGTTATTTTATTTAACTCTATCAACTATTGTCTTTTATAGCTTGTAGCAGAAGCCTCAAAATTTGGAACGTTCCTTATATAAGTACTGTTGGAAAAGTAAAAGTAAGAAAAGAGAATGAACCAAACTAACATGGAAGGCTCAATTGAGACGGAGTGAGCGTTTGCGAACGAAATCGCTTCTTGATTCAATAGGGTTTTTTCGGAAATGTTCTCGTGTAGGTAGTGGCTAAATGATAAATAAAATGCACTTTTTGTTACAAACTAGCTATGATGCTTGAAATCCACTGGCATAAAAGCTCAATGTCCTACCTCAAGCCGTTTTCGAGCTATTAAGTAGAGCGGTCCATTGGAATACTTCACACCATTCGATTTGTATTCGACACAGTGCACGGCGCCTGATATAAAATGCTGACCAGCTTTTAACAAACTTGCAATTCTGTTTGAAACATGAAATCGGTTCATACGGCACGTTGGTGGTTTGATCTTGCGTTACTAGACATGCTGCGGCGCGCGGTCTATCGGCTTATCTTTATCGGCTTGTGCGGAAGACGCGTGAGCGCAGCTAAAACATAAGCCAATCCTTTCGGCAAACTCAGTCACTCCGTCTTAACCCTTCGAGCATGCGAAGCGTACTGACCCACCTCCTAGTTATACATCTAAGAAAATGTATTATTCTTCTTCCTATACTATAATATGACTGTTTACAGTGGCGGAACTTCAATTTTTTGGCCACCCCGCAAAATATTATTCGGGCCCCTACTACAAAAGAAACACAAATTTTTATAGATATTTTTATTAAAAAATAACAAAAAGGAACAAAATTGCATTATTAACAATTAAAAATTAACAAAAGAAAATATATTTAAAATTTAAAATCCTTCCTCCCGGATTTCAAATTTGTAAAATCTCTAATCACATCTTTTATTTCCATATTTGAATTAAAAATAAAGCTGAAAATATAACTTACCTACTTTCACAGTTCACACTTAATATTTATTTAATATTTTGTAACGAATTCGAGTTGAATGCAAATTTCAAAGTTACCCACACATTCACAAGATATAGGTATCTTAAAATTAACAAACTTAAAATCTAATAGAAAAGTAGAAGAGGGTGGAGTTTACCAATTGGTAGGTTTTTATTGGTGACAGGAAGGAAGTGGTGGAAAACATGCTATTACTGAGGAATGTGTAAGAAGAAAGGTTCAAATACTTCAAATGGAAAAACTCGAATTGTCGATGCGCCAAGAAATGGTCATAAATAACATCTGGAGAGGTATCATAAATAATAAATATTTGGGTTTGTATAGTTCTGAAAACATGAAACAAATAAACGTACCTACCGGAGGGGTCGAGACGGTGACGAGACGGTTGTAAAATTGGGAAGTACATACATAATTAAATAATATAAAATAATATATGGTGGCATTAATTAGCTACGTAACACTGTCACTGATCAACCTACCCAAACAATTTTCGACAAATGCTCTGAAGAGTGTCAGAGAGGGGCCTTTTTCTTTGTTTTCAGGCAGCCGAGTCAGTGCGTCAAAACAAAGTAATGACAAACAGATGTGGGAGGTTGCAATACTTGCTAAGGGTTTTAAAATGTTTTGTATTAGAATTGTTTGTTTTTTTTTGCGCTTGCTGGTAAAGTCGGTTATCAGTTTCGATAATGTTTCACTCTTTTCATGATTCATTAGGGCCCCTATAGCTCTGGGCCCCCCGCGTTGCGGGGTCCTGCGCATTGTAGTTCCGCCACTGTGACTGTATATACATTGTACATTACGCTAAACTAAAACACGCTCTTATTCAGGCTGTACTTGTTGCACTTTCTCCAGAAACGGCCTCCTTCGCCCTACTATCAAGATGCAGAGCCAGAGTGAGGAAAATGGCGAGATTGTCAGAGATCTGTAACTGTATGAACCCCTCGTGTAGTGACTTTAAAATTAATCAGGGAACATGTATAATTACTACAACTAATTAATTTCAAAGCATGTAGGAGCGTAGAACACTTGGCAAGTCGGAGTCAGTCTCTCGGAGCTGCAATAATTCCATGCTCACGTAAGATTGGACATTACGTGACAAATTATAGAAATTCCATATTTCAGACAGTTACAAGGATGTAATGCAAGTTATACATAGAAACTACATACAACGTAGAGATACAACGTTTAAGATCCAGATTTGCAAAGCGTTCGCACAGCTCCGATTTGTATGTTTCTTGTTGACTGACTTGCTCTAGCAGCAATATGACGTGGAGTTATATTCTCAGGAAACTACAATAATTCGACAATATACACAGATTTGTCTCTGCAGAAGATTATTATAAATTGCTGCAGCAATTATTATCGTAATTTGCTATGGGAAATCATGCGAACCTCATTCAATCATTCGTATCAGATCATCTTGCATATCAATTCCACTATAATTCCAAAACAAACTAGTAATATAATTCTTGTGATGCAATTAAATATATCCCAATAATCTTCGATCATCAGTTGAATGAGCAACCAGTCATGCTCATAATCTAGAAGTCACCAGCTAATTTAAAATCCATCCCAAAGTAACATTTTATTGTGACTGCCGTTCAGTAGAGAATGAATAAATCGATCAATTAATATCTTTATACCCTCAATAAACGAAACTAATGGAACAGCTCTACATTTGCATAAATAGAATAACAAGACTTGAACAAAAATTTATATAATTTCAAAATACAAATATGTATGTCATCCGGGAAACCTAATGAAAATGATACAATGATGAAAGCAAACAAATCTTTTCGGATTTAGCAAAGCTTCTGACTTTAGCTCCCACAAAATATTAATGGAGATGCTTGAAACTATCGGCATTAGAAGTAAACATTTAAAATTGTTAGAAAACTATTGTGAAAATAGGTGAGTAGCCCAGCTGAAATCTCTTTAGGAGTTCCCCAAGGTACAATACTAGGCATTTGACAAGATGTATTTAATGAACTTCATGAAACTTTACAATGTTACATTGAATCACCGATTAATAATCAATTGATTAACGATTGATGTAGATATTGAAGAATTAAAGACCAAAATTTAGTCAAAACTAATTCAAGCCCTAATTTGAAGACCATTTATACAATCAATACTGATGATTGGAATACTAATGAACTTACTATGAAGTTGATTTTTATAAAAATCCCAACTTTAAACTGAATATTTAAACTAACAATCCTATACTTCTTCACCTGCTCTATCAACAATCCTCTTTAATGTTAATTACTCTATTGAATAGGAAACAAATATTATGTGACATAATGATTTTCAATTGGTTCCTCACAAGAATAAAACGTATATTTTGAACCTTGCCTTTGGTATTCATGTTACACTGAAAGAACATTATTCCAAATACGACGGAGTCTAGAACAAAAGTTATCTTCAAGTCAATCATAAGTCAGTTTGTGCTTTTCGTCCCTCCTTGGATAGGATAGCTTAAGAACTACTGATGGAGGAGGTATACGAGTTCATCCTTTTCTAAATGATAAACTACTTTTCATCAAACGTATTATGGACCCAAAATTTTATTACAAAAATATGAATAATATCATGGGTAGGTAGCATAAAATTTAAAAAAGACAAAAGGCGAATTTTCGAATAATGGCAAAATGTGCAAAAACCACCTAGAATAGGAAAAATAGGCAAAAAAAAGAAATTTGACTATATTCCGAGCTTTATTTATAATTGACATTAAATATTAAAGCTGAATCACACTAGGTACATGTCATGACATAGAATGTTTATTTCAATTGACATAATATGTGTTTTACAACTCTATGCTGCGCTAGAATCCTAGTTTCAGCTCTGGTTTGTATTTATAATAAAATCACTACAGTGATTTTTTAAATGTATTGTGAATTGCCCTATGGTCAATTAAATTGTTTCTGATTTTGAATAAGTATCATAATACTTCCCCAAATTATCGACGTTTGTAAAGATAACGTATTATAGGAAACATTGCAAAAGTAAGCTTTCATGATGTTAATCATCTGTCACAATATAACGGTTTTATCGATAGAATATTACCCTTTATGGCTCGTTGAGGACGATTTGTAAATGGGAATAACATTTCTAATATCAATGAAATTTTTTTTCAATCATGCGATCGCTTGGCCAATACTATTAAATGACACATGAATGAAGACGGTTACAGTTTTAAATGTGAATTACTTTCGTATGTGTTTGTATAAATATTTAGTTTTCTATACTATGTTTTGTCTATCCGTAAGATGCATGTGTTTTTAAAGGGTGTGCGATGTATATTTCAGTCTATTTCTGGTAATTTAGAAGCAACATTCGGTAGTCGTTAGAACGTTTTACAGAATAACATGTAGATGGTTCAAGATTTATTAATACAAAGAGAACAACTGCACATTTCACTTTCTTAACTGTTTCCGTAAGTGAGACAGACAAGTTGAGCTTCTTTTATATGTTTATCAACAACCGTGAGATAAGAACTTAATATCCCACTTATTTATTACCGCAAGCCTTTCTTATCTCACTGCGTTTCAATCAATCAAATTATCAATGAATAAAGCATTAAGTATTGTTACCAAGAAAACGAAGTGTTTCCACCCCAGTTTTAAAACCACAATAAATCATGACAAATTATAAATAATTAATTTAAGCTTATTTTCATATTTTAAGGGCGTAGATAAAACTTTGTACGATACACATGTGATAAGACTTTATTAACGTACTTATGCGAATAAGAAATTAGTGAATAATAATAATTAATAATGATTCTTGACCCAGGTATGAATTACATATGAATTTTCGGGAAATAAGTTGCACTAACACATATGCTTATTATTTTCGTCTTTACGTACTTTTCGGCCTCACGACTATCATCAGAAGACGCATCAATGTCTAAAAAAGGTCTTCTTGCAACTAATTGTATCAGCACAAAACAAAAAAATATAACGCTCAATTATTCACTTTCGAACCAGGCTGTTCATTGTTTAGAGATTCCTATAGTCCCATCGCAATCAAAGCAATTTAATTTGTATACTGTGTAGGTTTGTTTATCTTTACGTATTGATGGTTTTAGATTTGAAAAATACATTTTTTGGATTCAGTCGTATTCAAACATTGCTTAAAATGACTTCGTATTTCATAAGAAAATAACTAAGAAGTGGATTCTTAATACATATTTATAATATACTTAAAACATTAATATGTCACAATTTCGATTACTCGGGTTTCTGTTCGTTTCGGAGATGTAGGCATTTTTAAATGAAATTAGTGCGATAACGACGCTTTGTGCTTGATATAATTAGTTTTAGTCCAGGCAATGAACCGGAAAAAAAAGACATGTAGGTCAGAATCGAAAAATTACCCCAAACGGGTAATTCCGAATTAAAAATGCACCAAGGAGGTTTTTTGGGTCGCTGATCACGATTTTGACTTCAGATCCACTTGGAATCAATTTTGGGGGTGGAAAATTGGCCAATTTGATCGATTTTCCATCCCCAGAATTGATTTCAGGTAAATCTAACGTCAAAATCGTGATCAGCGACCCAAAAAACCTCCTTGGCGAATTTAAAATCCAATATATATTGCCAAAATAATCTATAAGGGTGCAAAAATGACCAATTTGATCGATTATTCACCTCCTAGAATTGATTTGAAGTAAATCGTGATCAGCGACCCAAAAAACCTCCTTGGTGCATTTTAAATTCGAAATTACCCTTTTGGGGGCCGTTTCTAGCCCCCAAGGGGAGGGGAGGTTGACTCCTGTACTGTTTTTTTTCATTATAGCTGAAATCCCGGCTCATTGCGTGGACTATTTTAAGAAATCCTGTTTTAGACATTGACTCGTCTTCTGATGATGGTCGTGAACATGAAAATAATAAGCACCTGTGTTGGTGTGACGTATTTGCCGAGAATTTATATATAATTAATAATAATAATAATTGATAAAGCTCATATCCCACTTACATCGTAAACAACTTTTATCTTCTTAACCATATGTTGGCATGTGTTTAAAATGTTTCTGCATACTAACATCATCTTATGAAATACGATTATGCATAATTCGAATTATTATTTGATTATCCAATTTGTGAACACTTCATGCTTATAATAAAATTACTAAAATGTAGGAAGTTTGGTAGTGTGTTGTTGATATTAAATGAGATGGAATTGATTTTCGACTATTACTGTTCAAGTACTGAGGACCTTCCTGCTACAAGTGATCATCATCAGTTATTTAACAGTATTTTCAGTGGATAAGGGTGATTGTTTTTTATTATTGTGTTATAGTATATTCACAGTGTTAATTCTTGTGTAGTTTATTAGATTTTTCAAGTTATTTGTAACTTTATATGGAATTCATTATCCTTGTCAACTTAATTTTGTTTGAGCTCTATTGTAACATCTACCAGAACAGATAAATTATGATGAAAGATATTCAGAAGAGATTCACTTGGAAATCAATCCAAAAATAAAGCTCTTGTCGACTGTTCCAGTAAATGTAAATCGAGCTGGAAGATATGTACAATTCAGAATTACTCTAAATACAATTCAAGTCTATAGCCACAGCGTCTTATTCACGCCATACTTATGATACTTATGATCAGATACTCTCTGAGTATCTGATACAGGAAAGAATAAGAAAAATTCATTATATCGAATCATAATATCTCTGGTACAACGAAAATTATTCCAAATTAGGATGAGTACTGAGCACAAGTAAAATCGATCATAAGTGAGTTTTTGCTTTTCGCCCTTCCATGGCTACGATAGCGAGTATCTGACAACGGGAAGAGATGACATCTCTGGTACAAAGAACGTTATTTCGAATTAGAAGGAGTGCAGGACACAAGTTGTCTTCAGGCCAATCATAACTCAGCCTGTGCTTCTCATTCCTTTATGGCTATGATAATTCAAGAAATAACGTTAGATAGAGAAGGTATACAAGTTCAAGTTTTTTTAAGTAGTGAACTACTTCTTATGAAACATTACGCTAAATTACTGTGATTACAATTTAAGACAATAGCCACAGCGTCTTATCCTCGACTTACGTAACTCTTTGAGTTTCTGATAACGGGAAAGGATAAGAAAAACCTATTATATCGAACCATGGTATCTTAGGTGAGGAGGACATTATTCAAAATTAGGAGGAGTGCAGAACACAAGTTCTCTTTAAGCCAATCATAAGTCAGTCTGTGCTCCTCGTCCCTCCATAGCTATAATAGTTTAAGCACCAACGTTAGATGAGAAAGGTATACAAGCTCAACCTTTTCTGAATAGTAAACTACTTCTCATCAGTCCAGTCGATAAGCTGGGGATTTTGGCCGACTTTCTTTCGTATTAAGAAAATTCTATTTGCATAATGTTCTGTGGCCAATTTGAATCATACGTAAAGATTGAGCTGACTCGACCATTCACCCCTAAACGCTAAATTAACCCCATTTTCACCATCTTTTGTAAGATATCTTTGATTTTATCAAAAAAATTGGTGTTTTGGGTCCCTGAACTTGAATTCGAGGTCATTTACCCGAGACAAATCATTCAATGGGATGAAAATCAGGACAATTTTGTCACTTTCATACGAAATTGCTCATTGTTCACGCGTTATTTTGATCAATCAGTTACTCTGTTTTGGAAACTCTATCTCAAGCGTGTATTCGTTGAGTTCGGACTGAACGTTTGTTACATCTTGTCATCATATATCTGTGAGGACTACCCTCTAATTTTCCCATTCCTTACTCTCAGGAAAATAATATTTCCGTTATGATTTGAAAATCTTTTCTTAATGAATCGAATAAAAATGGTACCTATGAAGTTCTCGATATCTATGCTCTGTATCACCACCGATGATTATGGCCATACCAGCGCTGGCTGGAATTGAAAATTATAGGTTTTCATCTGAATTAGTCAAAAAATATTTAAAGAAAAACGGGCGGTCACCAAGCACTGCTGACAGAAATGAAAACTGACATTATGAAGTAACCAATTTATTTGGGGAATTTCATCCAAATTCGTATGATTTCACCAGTATCGTCTCTTTCTACATGACACAATTTTCTGACAGTGCCATTGGACAATCCATCCCCAACATCTATGTTATTAGTTATCATGTATGATCGGTTAAGAACTAAAATAACTCGTATGGTAATCCACCCGTATCATCGGTTTTCATTTTATGCAACTTCTGCCTGACGAAATTTTATTGCTCAGCATTATGACAACCAACGAAGACATCCGATGCCACAGGTACTATTGTCTACGGAGTTTAGTATGGAGTTGTACTCGTTGTAGCATCCGAAATTACAATTTTATTATTTTTAAATGGAAATTAATATAATTAGATTTTCTTCAGTTTCCACAACTGTCAGCATTTAAATCAACAATTATATACATATTTATATTTAATAATAAAAAACGTATAATGGGCAGTAAAATCCCTTTAAAGAGTATGAATGTAACACGATAGTCATTATAATAAATACACATTATTTTATTCTCAAAACGTATTACTTATTGATATTTACATCGATGTGAATGGAAGTAATGTTAACCAGCATTGGTCCGAATTGAAGACGTCTACGGATGGTGGTAAAAGAGAAAATTTTCGATTCGGACCAATGAACAAATAATCTGAAAAGAAACCCAAAATGTAGACATATAAACATTTCCGTCAAATGTCAGTATGATTATAAATTACACCACAAATAATTATTTGAAATAAAATTTTGTACTTTCGTATTAGTAGTATTAAAAGAAACATCAAGACGCTACTCGCTATTTTATTTGATGCTGTGATCCAACATTCGAATAATGAAAATAATAAACTAGATATAACACAACGTCATCAATGTGTAGTACACATGCAAAAGTTCTCACTTATACACATCACTAATGTTATATTCTTATGACAAGAATTATATTCATAATATTAAAAACCTTGCACGTAGATCCGATACTAAGTACACAATGTACAATTAATAAATTCAATAAAATGTAACTTTCGTCTGCACGAGGACCAAGGATTGAGTAAACGAAGAACGTCGAGTATCCGACTGAAATATGCACACGTGTGTAATCATATAGAGAGACTGCCTGACGCCTGATTCAAGTAGTTGCGCGAGCAGCAGTATACATACTATCTAATATATATAGATAGATAGATAGATAGATAGATAGCATTTATTGGTGTTTTACACAAAAATAAGCGTTTACACAAGTCGAAAGATTGGGCAATATGGATAAAACTTATAAAACTAAAAGTATAACACATTCAAAATTACATTCACAAACAATGAAATCTGCAATCAAACTGTTACATGTTTGTAAAATTAAAATCATAACATTCATCTAGTGAATAGAATGCTGTTGAAAGTTTTTTATTTTGTTTATAAAAATCGTTGTAGGAAGTTCTCTCTCATGAATCGGAATCTTTTTAAAAATTTTCGGTGCATGATAATTCAATGCAAATTTTGATCTATTAATTCTATGGTGGCTCGATGCGATTTTTTGGCAGCAGCTTCGCAGATCCTGACGTACGAGCGCCTGTTAGCCTTGGGAAATTTGAGACATTCAAATATGTATAGAGAAGGTACAGTTAAGATATTTAGTTGAGCGAAAGTACTCTTACAGTCTGCTATGAAGTGAAGCTTATTGATCACTATAAGTGCTTTTCGTTGAAGAGCAAATTTCTCAGTACAAAAATATTTGAATTTGATTTCTTCGCCAACACATCTACATCTAACTGCCAAGATAGTTTGCTGTCAAGTTGCACTCCCGTAAACCTTACAAAATCAGAATGTGTATTGCTGTTAGTGCTGAGAGTGAATAACAATTTTTGAGTTTTTGTAGCGTTTAACCTGAGACCATTTGCTGCGAACCAGTCTGGAACTGTCTTTTGTGGATCATTGATATGAATCTGTGAATATTCCGTGTTTTCACCACTCCTCATAAGAGTTGCGTCGTCAGCAAAGAGTGAGTATTCAACAGAGAGATCACAAGTCGTCAAATCATTCATATAGATAATAAACAGGAATGGACCGAGGAGTGATCCTTGAATGACACCAAATGTCCTTGAGGGACACCAAATGCCATTACGTCAAATAGCTACAGGGTGACGGTACGTGACGGACTAATGGTTTTACCCCCCCTCTGAAATAGCTCAACGCGCTTAAAAAAGTGTTCACTTCAAAAAGTCTAAATTAAACCTGATCCATACGTGACCTGGTTCAAAGTTTGTTCGATTATGATATATGTAGATATATTGAATGCATAACTGAGTTTTTGAACTTAAACAAGCTTCATCCGTGGTTTGGACAGGTACATTTTTCATGGTGTTCTCTATTTGACATGATATCTGATCGAAAACTTCTACAGTATGTTGCAATGTAACATAGTTCGAACATTGTTCAATTCGATTCGAAGCCGTGATTCCTTCAATCCGATGTGAAATTATATCACGGAAACTCAATACCCGAATAACTTTCCTTATCGTTCATCTCCAATTCTGCGAATTCAATGCGCCTGCAGTAAACTCTACATTTGAGATAAAGCTGACGAGAATACGTCTATTGATTCGATTCCATCCTCTGCTAACTAGAAACCGCACTCTTGTTATAAATCTCTATGAGAAGATCCAGGCGGTATGATTTGCATGAGGACCTTTACCACCTTTGAGTAGAGATTTGTCTGCGGAAAAGCTGACCTTTACTTTGTATGCTAATCTCGCATCATCCGAAAAAGAAAGTCTGATAGACACGTAATCATTTTACTGCAAATGAAAAACGTGGAAAGAGAGTCTTCATTTGAATAGAGACTATTTCATGCTGTTTGAGCTCGAATTGCGTCTCAACAATCAACGAAACTGGAATATTTCCTGCCAGGCAACAAATTAAAAGTCTGCAATGTGCGATTGCATACAATATTCATATTTCGTTTCGAATTGAAATTACTATTGGACAAAAACATTACTCTTCTGCGAAAATCCTTATACAAATAATCTTCCTCGCGTAACGATAATTATGAATTGTCACGTTTTAAACTTTGTTTTAAAGTGAATAATGTATGGTCAATTGTGATTTTGTACACTACTGCTGGTTGAATGTGAGGGTGACATGATTATATTTATAAACAGATAAACACGCTCGCTATTTTGGTTCAATAAAATACAACAATTCCATTTGAAAAAACTGAAGATGGATGTCAAAAATACCACTCGGAAGGAGGCTACCTCTTAAAACAAGACAGTTCCTTAATTCACCACTGTAACCCTAGAATACTAAGCCCTCGTAATATTTACGACCACGCTGCAAGCATTTGGTAGGTTCGGTTATTTACGTCACCATGACGATTACAACATTCTCAGTACCCCCTAAAGCAGTGTAAGATGAATGTGCAGTTGCAATTTTAATGATATGATGATTTCAGGTACATTCCTATGAAGTCTTCCATAACAATGCTCGATATCACCCCCAGAAGCACCCTTTCATGGGACGACCATATGAGGTCCATTGCGAGAACCGTTTCACAAAGGCTTGGTTTTTTATTCAGTGCCAAAAGCTATTTCAGTACTGTTCATATGTTTGAAGTGCGGCTCCCAAGCATACGCTGAAGCTCTCGGATTCTATCCAGAAGAGAGCAATTCGTTTGATTGATGATGTTACACTTACGAGTTCTGTGACTTCTGTAGTACATCGTAGAATCTCTCCTCTTTCTATAGATATTTCCGTGGTCGGTGTTCATTAGAAATCACGTCTGTGTTTCAGTGGCTTCTGTGAGTCGGAAAAATATGAAAATATTTCAGAGCCTAACGAGAATCTGCCCCCCCCCCTGTTTTCAAGGATGCTGAACACGATGGCGGTGGTTTAAACTCTTTCTGAGTTGACCGTCACCCCCAAACGGCCACAAATAACCCCCAAAAAGGGTGAAACGCGGATATACCGACATATTCCGAGAAAAACCGCGTCACCTCTTGTTTTCGAGGATGCTGAACACGATGCCGATACTTTGGAATTCCTCCAAGTCAACCCCACCCCTTAAATAGCCAAAAACCACCCCCGAAAGGGGTGAAACGCGGATATACCGACATATTCCGAGAAAAACCGCGTCAACTCCCGTTTTCGAGGATGCTGAACACGATGCCGGTTTTTTTGGAATTTCTCCGAGTCAACCTTACCCCTTAAACGGCAAAAAAAAACCGAAAGGGGTGAAACGCGGATATACCGACATATTCCGGAAAAACCGCGTCAGCTCCCGTTTTCGAGGATGCTGAACACGATGCCGGTACTTAAAATTTCTTTGAGTCAACCTCACTCCTTAAACGGCAAAAAACAACCCCCGAAAGGGGTGAAACGCGGATATACCGACATATTCCGAGAAAAACCGCGTCAACTCCCGTTTTCGAGGATGCTGAACACGATGCCGGTTTTTTTGGAATTTCTCCGAGTCAACCCCACCCCTTAAACGGCGAAAAACAACTCCCGAAAGGGGTGGAACTCGGATATACCGACATATTCCGAGAAAAACTGCGTCACCTCCCGTTTTCAAGTGTGCAGAACACGATGGTGATTCTGGATCTTCTCCCCAAAGCAAACTAACCGCTGAAACGGACAACAACTACCCCTTTGATACCCTGAATTTATGAAGTGGATAAGAAAAATCCGATAAGAGAAAATGTATAACAAATCATTGAATACACACCGGATGATGTTTCCACATTTGTTGACTGACTGTTCAACCTGAAAAATAGGCGTATACATCGTGTCTGGCTAAGTTATTTGGTGGTTTTTAGGTGAGAAAATCTCCTGTATGGAATCAGTGGTACAATTTTACATATTTAATTTTATTAAATCATAAACATTTTTATTTCACGTGTACAATTACTTATTAACTATATATACGAATATAAAACTGTTTCATTGACGTATATACCTACATATCCACTATACAGGTTCGGAAATTATTTATATTGGGTATGGTGGCTTCATGAGAGCTTAAAGAATAGCTTGCTATATGATAGAGAGAGCATTACAATTTCAGGCCGGTCAGCTCAGAACGTAAGACGTTAGTATCATACCAACACCAGTCGGGCGAATGTGCGAGTAGCAGTTAACGCCTCGGGTGGGGTAAGGGGAGGGGCGCATAGCAGTGCGTCTCTCTTGTTTATGTGGTATTATTATATCATTGCGTTCCTTGTTGCATGTGTAGATTTATGTCTATACCCCAGAGGAATTATTTCCGATACTGTATATCCATATAAAACATCATTATTGACGCATACAATTACATTCATTATAGGTAAATATAAAACATCGTTATAAAATCCATTTTCATTAAAAAAAATGATTCGCTCAATATAATCTACGTCACTCACAAGTGGAATTACAAAGTTTCATCCCTCCCGAGGGTTGTTTTTACCCGTTTAAGGGGTGGGGTTGACTCGGAGAAATTCCAAAGTACCGACATTGTGTTCAGCATCCTCGAAAAAGGGAGGTGACGCAGTTTTTCTCGGAATATGTCGGTATATCCGAGTTTCACCCTTTTCGGGGGTTGTTTTTTGCCGTTTGAAGAGTGGAGTTGACTCGGAAGAATTCCAAAGTACCGGCATCGTGTTAAGCATCCTCGAAAACGGGAGGTGACGCTGTTTTTCTCGGAATATGTCGGTATATCCGAATTTCACCCTTTTCGGGGGTTGTTTTTTGCCGTTTGAAGAGTGGAGTTGACTCGGAGGAATTCCAAAGTACCGACATTGTGTTCAGCATCCTCGAAAACGGGAGGTGACGCAGTTTTTCTCGGAATATGTCGGTATATCCGAGTTTCACCCTTTTCGGGGGTTGTTTTTTGCCGTTTGAAGAGTGGAGTTGACTCGGAGGAATTCCAAAGTAGCGACATTGTGTTCAGCATCCTCGAAAACGGGAGGTGACGCAATTTTTCTCGGAATATGTCGGTACATCCGAGTTTCACCCTTTTCGGGGGTTGTTTTTTGCCGTTTGAAGAGTGGAGTTGACTCGGAGGAATTCCAAAGTACCGGCATCGTGTTAAGCATCCTCGAAAACGGGAGGTGACGCTGTTTTTCTCGGAATATGTCGGTATATCCGAGTTTCACCCTTTTCGGGGGTTGTTTTTTGCCGTTTGAAGAGTGGAGTTGACTCGGAGGAATTCCAAAGTACCGACATTGTGTTCAGCATCCTCGAAAACGGGAGGTGACGCAGTTTTTCTCGGAATATGTCGGTATATCCGAGTTTCACCCTTTTCGGGGGTTGTTTTTTGCCGTTTGAAGAGTGGAGTTGACTCGGAGGAATTCCAAAGTACCGACATTGTGTTCAGCATCCTCGAAAACGGGAGGTGACGCAGTTTTTCTCGGAATATGTCGGTATATCCGAGTTTCACCCTTTTCGGGGGTTGTTTTTTGCCGTTTGAAGAGTGGAGTTGACTCGGAGGAATTTCAAAGTACCGGCATCGTGTTAAGCATCCTCGAAAACGGGAGGTGACGCTGTTTTTCTCGGAATATGTCGGTATATCCGAGTTTCACCCCTTTCGGGGGTTGTTTTTTTGGCGTTTAAAGGGTGGGGTTGACTCGGAGAAATTCCAAAGTACCGGCATCGTGTTAATCATCCTCGAAAACGGGAGGTGACGCTGTTTTTCTCGGAATATGTCGGTATATCCGAGTTTCACCCCTTTCGGGGGTTGTTTTTTTACCGTTTAAAGGGTATAGTTGACTCGGAGGAATTCCAAAGTACCGGCATTGTGTTAAGCATCCTCGAAAACGGGAGGTGACGCGGTTTTACTCGGAATATGTCGGTATATCCGAGTTTCCCCCCGTTCGGGGGTTGTTTTTGCCTTTAAAGGGTGGGGTTGAATCGGAGAAATTCCGAAGTATCGGCATCGTGTTAAGCATCCTCGAAAACGGGAGGTGACGCTGTTTTTCTCGGAATATGTCGGTATATCCGAGTTTCACCCCTTTCGGGGGTTGTTTTTTTACCGTTTAAAGGGTATAGTTGACTCGGAGAAATTCCGAAGTACCGGCATTGTGTTAAGCATCCTCGAAAACGGGAGGTGACGCGGTTTTACTCGGAATATGTCGGTATATCCGAGTTTCCCCCCGTTCGGGGGTTGTTTTTGCCTTTAAAGGGTGGGGTTGACTCGGAGAAATTCCAAAGTACCGGCATCGTGTTAATCATCCTCGAAAACGGGAGGTGACGCTGTTTTTCTCGGAATATGTCGGTATATCCGAGTTTCACCCCTTTCGGGGGTTGTTTTTTACCGTTTAAAGGGTATAGTTGACTCGGAGGAATTCCAAAGTACCGGCATTGTGTTAAGCATCCTCGAAAACGGGAGGTGACGCGGTTTTACTCGGAATATGTCGGTATATCCGAGTTTCCCCCCGTTCGGGGGTTGTTTTTGCCTTTAAAGGGTGGGGTTGACTCGGAGAAATTCCAAAGTATCGGCATCGTGTCAAGCATCCTCGAAAATGGGAGGTGACTAGGTTTTTCTCGGAATATGTCGGTATATCCGCGTTTCACCATTTTTGGGGGTTGTTTTTGGCCGTTTGGGGGTGACAGTCAACTCAGAAAGAGTTTAAACAACCGCCATCGTGTTAAGCATCCTCGAAAACGGGGGGGGGGGGCATAGAATCTCGTTAGGCTCTGAAATATTTGCTTTTTTCGACCTTTTTTCCGACTCACAGAAGCTACTATTTTACCATGAGAGATTCCAGATAAGCAGATAGCATGAACTAATCACCCCTTCACTGTCAACCTGCCGAACTTGACCCTACCAGACTTAATTTTTTATCAAACAGCAAAGTTGTGGATATATTTGAAAACACGAATGCCTTCCTCCTCTTCCTACATTCCACTGCTAGCTCACACGATGTTTGTCGAACATGATGAGTTTCTCTCTCGTGTAGTCAAAGTGAAAAAAAAATTGTTTTCACAAGACTCGTCATAATATCTACGAGTGATTAGTATCAAAGCTACTTTTTTGGTAAGCTTGAAGTTTCTACAATGCATAATATATATTTCCCATTATCATTTCTCTACAGTAATTAGTAATTAATTATTAGCCATATGACCACTTATTCAAGTAAACGACCATTAACAAATAAGGAAACATAAGTTGAAGGGGACCTAATTGAAAATGACTATGGAAGAGTTTGAAGTGAAATTGGAGACGACGTCCTAGAACCTAAGAAAATACATAGCGATGATAGTTTTGGTGGTGCTAGTGATGATGATAATAACGATTTCAATAACGACCGTAATGTGAATAGTGAAATTATTAGTAATACTTTGAAGAACGCAGTAACAGTAACTTGTAGAAAATAATGCGCCAACAACTAGCGAAAAAAGAAGGCACATGATGAAGAAGTTGAAGCAATGGACGAAGTATAAAATAAGGAGCAAAATGATGGAGAAGACGATAATATAACGTTAAATACCGGGACATCAAAAATTATCTTGGTCAAGGGTGGTTGTGGAATCTAAAACGTGTGTCTTACTGTACGTTTGAAATAATTATGTCATAATTAATTTGAAGTTTCTAAAAGTGCGAAATTTCGCAATTTCATACGAATATTGTAACACACAGAAGTCTTTAGCGGTTTGAACTCCGGGATTTTCACGTGGCCTATCGGAATTAGAAGGTTCGAATTATCTAAAAACATATTTGCATGAACGCCAGACGTCCTATGTAATTAGCTACGGACGAAATCATTTTGACACATGCCTCGAGGAGCTCGCTGCACGTCAGTTGGAGTTTATACATTTTACCTCGGTCTTGTTAATTTGAGGCAATTTCTTGCCCCGTGCGACCGGCGCCAGTTGTAGTAAAGTGTTTTTGGCTATGAGCCGCTATCTTTTACCCGCTTCGTGTATATTTTAGTCGCGAGATAATTCCCTTTGTTACGTCGCACGTTAGACGCGCGTAGCTGAGATCTGAGAATAGCACAAATTGTTTTAATCAAATCTTCCTATTTAACGGACATTTATCGAAAAAAGAAGGGCCGTCGGGCATGGTCCGACACTACATCTAACTACATGGAGCGAAAACGGCACGCGAAAAGTCGTCGTAAAGCCGTATTAGGTACAACCAGTTTGCACTTTTCTAACTCGCGTGCTACGGGCTTCTCACGTGAACATCGTTCGATTTACGGAAAATTAACTATTTCAAAACAGTTTTTGACCCGGATTGTGGCTATCACGACCTCTGAAAAGTTTCAAAGTTCACATAATTATTTCATAATGTGTAGCTCATCATTGTTTTACAACTGAAATAAATAGGTATGAAATTTGTAGGTTATTGATAATGTCAGTGTGACAGTGAATTAATTATTTCAAACGTATAGTAAGACACACGTTTTAGATTCCACAACCACCCTTGACCAAGATAATTTTTGATATCCCGGTAGAATTGCGCAAATTCTGAGTAACGTAATTGTTCTATCAGCTAAAGCTGTGAAACTTAGATATAGACATCGCTGATCCACCAAAGAACCTATGAGATTAAGAAGAACGGTTGCTCGAAACATAATTCACTTCTTGCAAATAATGCAAGAGATTCAATCGATCCCACTCAGTGATTTCTGATTTTTTTTACTAATGAAATAATTGAGGAAATAGTGATATGCACAAATGAACATATTCGAGAAATCGCGGGGAAATATGCGAAACAAACATCTACCAGTAAGACTATCAGAGAAGAAATTCTAGCATTTCTTGGACTGTCGGTTTTTTCATCAGTGATGAAAGTAATATCTCGTTAAGAAAATGTTTAACAACAAACTATCGGGATCTATAAATATCGAGCGACCATATCATATACAATAATCGACGAACAGCTTCTAGCTGTTTTGTTCATTGAAATAATGTAATAGCTATAAACATGAACGAAATTTGAGATTTCATTCAATTTTGTAAGGCAAACTGCCAACCAACATTCCAAATTTTATTTTCCATTTTCATATAAGCACAACAGCTAATGATTTGATTAATTATCATCCCATATTCTCAAATCATTGGTTCTCTGGAACAGGGAAATGAATTTTAATATTTCAGCATCGAGCTATTTATTTTTAATTGTGCTACACCTATCGAACGAATTAATGCATCAACAGTTTTGAATGCATGACATAATAAATTTGTTTGGTGAAGCATGCAATTCGCATATCGTTTGATAGTGTACAAATAATGTATATTACAATTCATGGAAGTTCAGTTCATTCTAATAAATGACAAACTATCTGGCTAGTATTGAACAATTTATGCACAAAAAAAAGAAATTTTTAGTTGTAATTTACTCTTGAAACGGTAAAATTCATTTCGAATTTCAGCAATTTTTCCGAAATGATGTAAAATGTCAGAAGACTCTTAGTTATGGAATAAGTAATTCATAAGTTCGTGACCTCATTCAATGTGTTCTAATATCGAAGCTGCTAATGATATAGAATGCGGCAAAATGTACCCAGCCAAGTAAAAAGGGAAAAGCGAAAAAAACATTTTTTTTAATGAAAATTGTTTTTTAAAACATGCAAATTTATTTATGTGAAACTAACTCTATTTTGAGCATGTAGCATAAGCTTGCGTAATATTTCAGATGGAATTTCCCCAATTTCTTCACGAATATTTTCCTTTAAGTGTTCTAGCGTTTAAGGGAGATTAAAGTAGACTTAATTTTTCAAGTATCCTCACAAAAAAAAAATCTGATGTCGTCAAATCGGGAGACTGAGGTGGCCACTCAACATCTCCATTTTTTTAGAGTAGCCTTTTTGGAAATACAATTTAACAAATTCTGCGTGTTCTTGAGGCGAACAAACATAACAAAATTCTGTATCTTTCCACTCTGATATAAAACTTCACTTTTGATAGTTGTCAAATTAAAACAATATTCCATGACTAATATTTGCCGCACCTGAAAATAAACAACTTGATTTTGGTATACTTGGATTGTAGTTTTTAGTGTACTGGCATACTTGAATTATTAGCGGTGAGGCTCGTATACTTCACTATTGGAATCTACCAGTTTCATTCTACACTTCTTCAAGTATTGATGAATGCCCGCCATCACTAGAAATTTTCAAGTGAAGAAGTGATGTCCTGTCCAGCTTACTTTTCATGTTGTCTGTCATCATTGAAGATGCTATATCATGCGCCAGTTGGCAAGAGCAAATTTTATAATCTTCTTATTATTCCTATGTTCTTCAATACCATTGGTCTGCGCACTTTCGTCCAAGCGAGTTGACAATGGAGAAACTGCTCCTACTGCGATTTCGATGCATCGTTGTCACCTTATGAATAGCTCCAATTCACGGCTTTAAATTCTTTTTGTGGTTCCCTCACAGGGTCGGAAACCAAAACCCCTTGATCTCTCCTTCTGTTCTCAACATAACTCATAACTATTGACCGAATGAAATTTTGAGTAGGTACATAGCACAATGAACCAAATCACTTAGGAAAAAGCTATAAAGGAGCTCGGGACTATGATACTCTCTATAGTACAAGATATGACGTTCGATAGTAAAGTCACAAGCCTGAGGCTATGTTGCAGCTGGCCATCCGTACATTACAGCACAATACTGCAATACCGAAAGTAAAACAAAAGTTTCATTTATTCTTTGGGATATATATGAGGACTCCCTGTTTAAACGGGGTTGCCAGCCGTGAATTGCGTCGTAAGATGCACCCCATTTGCTGTTCTGATGGTTCTGTTTGAACATTTCCTAACAGTATGTAATTTGAATCGAACTAGTTGAAACAATACGGAATTATTTCTAAAATTCCGTGAACTGTATGTGATCGTGCAATATGTATCGGTGTGATTAATTTATGCAAAGCCGAACTAGACATTCACGTATTCAACCAATCTAATGAATCTCTTGGAAACGTGATCTTCGAATCATACCCTAAGTTGCGTTCGACGATAGGTTCCTGGAAAGTTTCCCTCAATCAATGCTTTTTGAGGGGAGTTCTACATTCATTATTTTCCACCAATTTAACATAATATTAATAAACTGGGCTGTGGATTTCCCTGGAAGCCAGGAACACAACATTTATTCAGCATGAGTAATCACCTACAAATGTCAGTAAACTGTATGAACGACACAAAACGCGATGAGAACTAACTAGCAACCGTTCAGGAAGCAAAGCACTTCATTCAGTCATAACACACTTATACACTATTATTCAAAGTTGAAAATCACACGAGGAACAGGGGCAACATATAAATTGCAAGACGAAGGAGCCAAAACTCTGTTCAATTCTAATATTCATCACAATCGACATTACTGGCTACGCCCCATTGAGACTAAACGATACTTCAACCTTTTGTTCATGATGTCACACTCTCGTGTTCAGCGTTCAGCCCTTGTACTCTAGTAGAATTTTTCATAACATATTCTTCCTGACAGTTTTAAGATTATTCTCATTTATTAATTGATATAAGGCAAAAATATATTCAACACCTAGTCGAAAATTGGCTTGCGATAAACTGGAGAACCGGAAATGTCAGTAGAGAGTTGGGAAACGACAGGGAGTGAAAAGTGTCATATTCATCAATCAGAAGCATGAAATATTAATGGAATAAGAAAGTACACAACCTGAAAAAGACGTTAAGCGACGTAACGTAATGTTTCGTGAATGATTAAAATTAAAATTAGTCCCTAGACTAATGGCCACTTGTACAACTGTCATTAAACTGATAGATACCTCAGTGAGAAGTGTGCTATAGAATGCTCTATAATTATTACATTTACGCAGAGATACCATCGTATTGATTTTGCATTCGAAGTATTCAGGATGTAGTTATTGTTATGAATAATTTAATAATCGACATAGCGCGAATCAAAGATGAATATCACGATAACTCGTCCCAAATGTATTTTTTATTGAATCATAGGGTTCAACAAGGAAATAACACCAAGCATTTCCGTTAGTTACACAGTCTAGATTGAGGTTTGAAGTTGTGATAAATAGGGTATTCTTCATATGAAAAATCCTGGTTTTCGTATGGATTCCGTGTCACAATAGCTCGACTTGATGCTGACGTTTCGCCAACCATTACAGGTTGCATTTTCAGGGCAGGCTTGAGGTTTGAACTGAAACAGGTTCTACTGGTCACTTCACGGAGCCTTGTATAGCGCTCATGTTCTTCCACACGAGTAGCTACTGTACGACCTGTTTCACCAATGTAGACTTTTTCTACTTACCGTAATTTATCAACTACCCTCGATCACACAGTGCTTGATTGATATGTTTGTGTCTCAACCAAAGAAAAGTGAGTATTACATACATCTATTGACTGTATTGTTGCCTGATTTCTCTAGCTAATGAGTAACCCGTGATATCAGGTCACTTCCTGGTTATCGGTACATGTACAGCAAGTTATACTGATATCAATGAATCAAGTCAAATGATATACATGAATGAATTTGATAAAATAGGTAAATTGATAGCCTTCAGCAAAACAAGTAAACCAGAGAAGGGCTCGTTATTACACATGTTCAGCCGGGGCTTTGGAGATGATGATCAGCTCAAGAGGATTGAAGTCTTCGGTACGGAATAAAAAACCAAGTTTGAGTGAAACGGTTTTGCAATGGACCTCACATAATGGTCCCATGACGATATCGTGCATGAATATGGAGGACTTCATAGGAATAGTTGAAATGGAGTAGAAACAAAGATGGTGCCAAGACTGGCTCCTGTTGAACACCAGCGCCATTGTTTTGGAGGAGACTTCATCAATCACCACATGGAGTGATCTATTATCTGAGAGAAAACAATATGACGGAAGTTGCTCAAGGAAGCTTTGTTGGTACCGGACTTGATCAAATGTTTAGGTTCCAAATGATGTTATTCCACGAACTGTGCAATCGAAATTTTGATCTGTATTTATTATATTGCTCGATCACACGTGTTATACATCGATGTGTAATAGAGTTTGAAATTGATTTCACATGAACGGTTATTGTTTATAAATGTGTTACTTGTAAGCCTTTGGTTCGAAGTGAATTTCATCAGCCTGCTAAATTGTAATACAGGAACAAGTCTTTGAACTACCAAAATAAATTATCCTGCCACAAACCACGGAAACTCTAGGAACAAAGAAAATCAATAATTTCTCGATGCATGTGCAGCACTCGTACCTCTATTACTGTCGACTAGATCGATAGGGCGAATATCAGTTGCTCGTAATAGATTATATCAGGGCTCTCCAAGTGATTATGTTGTATCTACATGCTAATTGATCAAAGGACTGTACCAGTAACACGTTGCGGTAGCGGTGTGAAAGAATCACAGGGCTGGAAATTTTCACTTTGAAATCTACAATTGGAACACGAAGTGCACTTAATGTTATATTAGGGCTGGCTTAGATAGGAATCGCTATTAGTTAAGTGGATTCCTTCATTGTTATCTTGATCCGTGTTTGTGTTTGTGGCGAGAAATTTTAATGAACGATTTATTCATGTAATTTCCTGCTACATAATTTTTGTCACTCCAACAACCTTGAAGCATATATAATTATAGAGAGTGTTCCGAAACTAACTAGTAAAAATGAAACGGTTACCTAAGTGGTCGATTTGAAAAAAAATCGATTTGTGCCTCTCATGAAAAGCTACGGCTTTTCGAAAATGGCAGCAGAAATATAGCTTATATTGGTTTCTCAGAGATGATCCAACTTGAAGAATCAATCAAAACAAATATAAAATATTTAAAGAGACAAACAATTATAAAAATGAATTGAAAGTTAAAAGATTAACTAGATACTACTAAAGTATTAATTAAGAAATTATGTTAAACTTGGGAAACAATTAAGTAATCCTTAAAACCTTATTAAAACCTGGATACAAAGTGGAAAAATTGATTCAACTCAGGGTAGAAAGTTATACAACACTATTATGATTTAATTATTCAAAAAATTCTAAATTTTATGTATTCAGCAATACGACCTGATTCTAAATGAACTTAGCGTAAATTTTATAACTGACTTTAATGTGGTGAGTTTGGTTTTTATGATCTTGAATAACCACTCCTATTTGAGCAATATGTTTGGGGGTAGTATTTCACTCAATAAGAGAGAACTTGATCCAGTCTAGTGAGCGGAATGCAAAGGAACTATTCTATTTTTGTTGGCAGGAACCTTAATTTTATGACCCTGTTCAGACTTCCTCGAATTCAGGTATGATTGAAAATTATATCAAGTTAATATTCTAGTAACAGGTTTAATAAGAAACATCTGCATCCTGCACGTCTTAAGTTATTTTCACGTGAATATATTGTAGCTTCAAAGGAAAAGACAGGGTAAAAAACCTTTATTTAAGTCATAGCAAGCTATCAACCTGCCGTTACAAATTAGATCGTGAACATATGTCTCAATCACCAATATACTATCAAGCACTTGTTTTCTTTTGAACCATTCCTGGTGAATAAGTAATTTATGATTTCCTTTTGAAACTGTGAGGAACCTCTCCGACTTTGTCGATATGTATTATGACCCTCCCTTGGAAGGAATCTAAGATTATAACTAAACACTCCACCTCTTGTGGTAGGCTCGATCCTGCAATAGGGCAGTCTCGATGACACTTAGGCTTGACGGTCCATTGTATCTTGCCTCACCACTTTCTCGTGCCATCGGAAAATTCCGCAGTCGCTGGATTCAGTGATAAGAAGATCGATGCTTCTATCTCTGAGCTGCCTGAGTATTCTTGGAATCAGCTTGAATTTCAGCAGCTTGTTTAATATCTAAATTAAATCTAATTGATAATTCATAAGGCAGCTTTGCTACACCTATACCGGAGTACAGTTCACATATTTGCAGTTCTGCTCTCAAGGAACACTGAATCTGAAGCTCACATTCTATTCAGTAGGTGATATCACACCTACAAATTCATTGACCTCTCTGGAACATCATACAAATGTGAGCGATCTCTCCCTTTTATATATATTTCCAGGGTCGGTGCTAGTCATAAGTCTCGTCAGTTATTCCACTACAAGAAATTCGAGGTAGCGGACTAGACGGGAAGCTGCCCAGGCTGCAGAATGGAGTCAATTTTTCGTTACAAAATGTCGAAGTGGACTTTTTTGAATGACCTCTGAGAGACCTGAGAACATGCAACTTACTTAGGAAAATCGTTCAAATGAATGAGCTGCAGTAAATTACTAACTATAACGTCATTTCTTTCTTATCGTGAATAAGGTAAGAGGGATCACATTAACCTTTTTCGAATTCGAAAATCTGCTCTATTCTCCTAGAATATTGTGACAACCTGTACATCGCTCCACGTGTAAAGATTCAATCGTTCAATTATCTACCAGCATATTGTCAACTGGAAGATGTATTCTTTCATCTCTGACAAGAGTCGAATCTCAGTGGTGAAAACAAAAGATATTCCGTGTTTTGAATTAGAAAATAGAACAATCTCGACGACGCTAAATATTCCAGCCATTTCGCTGCATTTTCATTAGTCTAAAGATGACATTCTCAATAAAACAAATGAATGTTCAACATTTAAATGCATTCTTACATCCAGTATGACGACTATAAAACTAGAAGGGTAGTAGTTCGAGTTGTTACGTGCCTGAAATTTATTTCCTGGGAACTGCTAAAATTTGTACTTTGTTGCTGCTTGTTTCTGTGCAGTTCGAACTGAATTGAATTGGCATGTTAAATTAGTTCGAGTGAATAAGTCTTTGAACCAGCAAAATTAATTAGTGTATCTTCCCACAGACCACGTAAGCTCAACGAACAAAGAAAATCCATTATTCCACGATGCACTATATGCCAACTTTTATTGTAACTATGGAGTACGGAAAATATAGCCAGCCATGAAATATTGTTTGAATTATGTTATTTCTTTGACAATTGTCAAAAAAAAAGTTTTATATTGAAGTAAAAAAATACAGAATTTTGTTATGGAACGTTATTCGCTTCAAGAACGCGCAGAAATTGTTAGATTGTATTTCTGAAACTTTTCTTCTATAATGTTAACTCCAAGCGCTTTTTTTCGATAATCTTAACTCAACACGCCTTTAGGAGAGCGTATCCCGGTCGAAGAGATCCACACGGAGAAACAGGTCGTCGTTTAGCAAACGTTTTTTTTACAGAGTGGCTCAGTAAGGGAAGTGAGGCACACTGGAAGACCTCGTTCTGGTCGTTCAAACCAAAATATTGAGCTTGTTCGGGCTGACGTTCAGGCAGAACTAACAACTTCCACAAGAAGACGTGCAGCGCAATTAGGGTAGTCTGAGCGGCCCTGAAAAAGAATTTTGCACTCAGACTTGCGTATGTATCCATACAAAATTGGAACTGTGTTCTAACTACGTCCAATTAATATTCAAAGACGTTAGCAACGCGCACAAATCGTTACGAACTTAGTGGAAGCAGAACCCAATTTTCGGCACAATTTCATGATGAGCGATGATACAACTTTTCGCCTTTATGGTCATGTTGAGAAGCAGAATTATCAATTTTGGGGAACAGAAACCCCTCGTTTTATTCAAGAGGACGTGCAGTTGGATCAAAAAGTCGGTGTTTGGTGCGCGATATGCTCCGAACGACTAATTGGACCCTTCTTTTTTGAAGATGCCAGAAACGGTACAGTTAATGTTATTGAAGAATATAATCGAACAATGAAACGTGAGTTTTTGCAACTACCTTGGCATGGAAAACTTCTGGTTCCAACAGGATGGCTCTACATGACACACAGCGCGTGAAACGATCGCTCTTCATAGAGACGTTCCCCTTCCAGGCTGCTCTCAAAAAATGGAGATGTTGAGTGGCCGCTTCATTCCCCTGATCTTACGGCAACAGATTTTTTCTTGTGGGGATACTTGAGAAATAGAGTCTACAATAATCGCCCACAAACGTTAGAACACTTGAAGACAAATATTCGTGAAGAATTTGTACAAATTCCAGCTAGTACTAAGTTTATGCTACATGCTCAAAATATAGTTTGTCATTGTCTGGCTCATCGCGACGGTCATTCTTCTGATGTAATTTTACATGTCTTAATAGTTTTCATGAAAAAATTTTTTTTTGCTAAAGAAAACCTGGCTTAATTTATTATGTCGCAATCTATATTTCCATTGATGCCCTATTGTGAGTTCTATTGTGAGATATTTCCATGTCTTTTTCTGCAACATTTCTCATTTTTCTATCCGATATTCTAGGTGATAGTTTAGTATAGACCATAGGTGGCCAATTCGCGGTCTAAGAGCCGCGTGCCTTTTATCAACATGAGGCCCGCGGAGCTGGGTCATATGAAGAAGAATTTGAACTTTTATCTTACGTAAATCCACCAAAAGAACATTCCTTTATGTGTCGTTTATATCACATGCGATCATTATGAGGATATCTCAATCCTACATTGACTATAGTATCATTACAATCACTCAAATATTCGTGTTGAGGAACAATCACAAAGTTGAGTTTTTGAAAGCCTAGTATGGCTTAGAGTACCAGATAAATGTGAAAGTGTATGGTTCCCTTCATGTTGTCAACAGTTCAATAAATACCCAGAATAAAACGCCATAATTATTGACGAGTCCCAGGATTTCATATGAAAATATTTATAAATGATATTGTACAAATAGAACATTATTATTTGCAAATATAACTATAACTTTGCGAATAAATAGTCCCTGAAATATAATGTTTGCTCCTCCGCTTGGTAAAGTAAGCATTACGGCCTCAAATAATTAATTCATATTTGTATAAGCTCCAGTGTAGTGAGCAAATATTGGTCGAAGCAATAGTGAATTTATTTAAATAATTATGGTAATGGTGTTTTATACTCATTGCCCTCATCCAAATAAAATAGCCCTGAAAAGTGAAACGTAAGTGTAATAATTGATTCATGGTACATTTAGTATTCAATCAAGTAAATTTGCATTTGAACAGAAAATATCATTAGGCAAAGTTTCTTGGCTATTGTTGCAGTTCTAATCATTAAATAATGCAGTCAGAATTCATATCGCTTACTTTAGGATTTTCTATAAAACGGGGGCTTGCCGCGAATCAATTCTTCGGGTATGTGCAAATTTTCATAGGAAACAAAGCTGAGCTCTACATTGTGTTCATCCAATTATATATTACGGGTATAATATAATATTCAGCTAAGTAACACTATTGCATTCGTTAAAATCTAAAATCATTAATCTAGGTATATTTCGGAAGCAAAAACGTAATACGTACGGTACATCATTTCACCTTCCACCTATCCGATTAATTATTACAAACTATCCTACAATGTTCAGTTAATATGATGTGGCAGTTTGCTGTAGATAATAGATTAAAATTAGTCTAAGACAGAAAACGGAAACCTTGAGTGCAACAGTTGTGTTTGAGAAGCGTTTGAAATATAGGATAGCTGATTCAGAAATGTTGGGGTTCTATATCATACTATTTGTTCCTCCTTCACAATAACAAACCACATCATGGCTGTAGGTGAATTTTCAAGTCTTTTTGCTCATGATGGATACGGGTTATCAGAATAAAACGTTGAGGGAAAACAAACTTTGAAATACAAATTTCACAATTGATGATAAGAATAGTAGGCGAGGGAGGCAGTATGTCATCATACAAATCAAACCCGCGAATAGTAACACAATTATTATCATTCAATTTAACTTTATTCAATAAACTATGGAAGCGTTCTCAACTGTGAATAAGCAATAACCTAATTTAATAAAATTCAAGTCTTGCTAGCATTGCGAGGCGGTGAGTTTTCGGATGACATCGCCATACTCTTCAGAGGAGCCTACGAGGATACCTTGGAGGAGCATGTTGAACAAGCCTTGATAGTTACAGAAGTGTGATGTAGATAGAACAAGCTCTCCATTCAGCCAGAGAAAACTGCAATTATCATTTTCTGCAGAAGGTACAAAATCGAGTCTCTGAAAAAGATGGTAAACGGGGCAAGTCAGTTGAGTTTTCCGAGATGATGAAATATCTATGGTGAGCGAAAAACTACCCTGGCTGAAGCAACTGTAGACCAGGTGCCAAAATGCTATGATAATCTTTTGGCAGTTTAAGAGAGCATTCGGCATGAAGTGGGGTTTGAGGCCTAAGCAGCTGATGTGAACCTACTCAGCTATCATTATCTCAACACTCGGTCATGTAACCCTCGTATGGTGGAAAAAAAACCAATCAGTTTCAGCCCAGATATTTCTGGATAGACTACAGGGACTCTTCTTCAGAGGCACTACATCCACAAGAGAGAGTACAGCGACTGCATCTTCGAGGGCTTTGCTGGGGGGGCCACCCCTATCAATGACGATGAGCAATCTCCAATGATGGTGATCTACAGTCTTAGCTGCAATAGCTCCCTAAAGAGATGGAGTGCAAACCAAGCCGTCTATTCAGAGGGCAGCCTTGTAGTTGGCGGAGCAGCATCTCAGGGTCGTCATCCCGTCGAGAAAAGAATGGGGAAATGACCGCACGCCAAAGCACCGTACAATTTGGTATTCGAATGGGTCCAGAACAAACACAAGGGTCGGAACAGGTTTTTGCGGTTCTAGATATATTGATGTACATTCCGTGCGTATGGGAAACCTCAACACAGTATTCCAAGCCCAGATACTTGCCATCTACATATGTGCGGAGAAGCTACTCGACGATGGTAAGATAAATGAGACTATCTGGATCTGTTCGGATAATCAAGCGCCAATCAACGTACTGACAAGCCCGACTGTGTCCTCGAGGCTTGTCAGAGATATCAAAGAGATCCTTAACAGTATAGCTGGTGAAAACAGTAGCAACGTGACGTGAATTCAGGTTGGAGAGGGAATAAGAGAGCGGACAAACTGTCCAGAGCAGGGGCCAGTTTGGACGGTCTTCAAAAGCCCCTTGTTAATATCCCCTCATACGAGAGATCAACATGCCTCAGCATGGAAGAGCATTGGGCTGTCAACTGCCAAAGCGCTGCTTGGAAATGAGGTAGGTATAAGGTCAAGTAAGATAATCTCGCTGAGTATGCAAAGCATCAGGATAATCTCCGAGATCTTCACAGGTTACCGAAATCTGATGAAATTTGAACATACATTTGGGAGAAGCGACACTCCCTTCTGTATGAGATATGAGTGAAACAGAGTAGAATTGTCAACCCACTTTCTTTTTGAATGTCACGTGCTCATTCGAGCTAAGTTTACCTGCCTACCCCCGGGGATGATATAAAGGATCTAACCGTAAAACAGATTCTATCGAGCAGCGATGTATCCTAATACTCCCTGAAAACTGTAGCAGGAGATAGTGTAGAAGGTTCTTGCGCTAAGTGCACTAAACTTTATATCAAGTCCGCTACTATCTCAGCCAATATCAATTGCATTGCGATAGTATGGACTCGAGCATGAAACATATATTGGAAGAATAGATAGTGTCCACTTCACCATCATAGAAGCTGCAATCATCTAAACAAAGTCATGAAATAGAGCACAATAGTTCACTTGAGGCAGATCGTCTATATGCCTCAACCTTGAGCCCTGCGATCAATCATTGTCGGTCAAAGGAATTGGTTTATAAGAATGTGTTAATTTTAAGAGAATGCGCGTGCTCGCGAGAAAGAGACAGAGAAACAAAGAAACACGATAGCAAATAGGTAGCATACAATTTCTGTGTATTATTCTGTTGGGATTCGATATATTCGTAAAAATTAAACTCAAAAATAATAAAACAAACTGAGGTGCAAATATGAAGTCGGCATCAAATAGCGAATACAATTGATTATTAATATAATTACTAAGTGTAATACTTCAATTCACACTATTATTTCATATTTCTTGGATGTCTCCACATTGAGGGACGTTTCATGGCATTCAATTAATCAATGCGTTCCAATTGAATATATTCGACTTCATGTAGGAGTCGACTGATATATCAATTTTGATGCCTGCAATTAAGTTTTTATTTTTCAAGAACCTCATTAAATTATTTTTCTTCAACATGCTTTCAGAAAGTATCTATTCTATGATTAGATATTAGATTGTAACATATTTCATTCTAACAGACTGTGCCAGAATGTATATTCTATCACTGAAGGGGCGAATCTTCCGGCTATACCGTTGCTGATTGGATATACATACTAACATGATGATATTTGAATAATGAGATGTCTTAATGATGAATTAGTAATATTTTCCCAAATGAAAAACTAATTTCTTTCTGAAATTTCTAGAATCTTGTTAGAGAAAGTATAATGTACCAATATGATTCGAATGTCATATTCCTAACTCGCGAACCATAGTCCTTGCCTTCGGCACAGGGCAACAAACTTTCGCTCGGCTCGATGGTGTTACTTTACAAAATTAAACAATATTTCCTGAAATCAACAATAATTGTTGCTAGATGAAGCATTGAATGAACAATATTATGTAATTTACCTTTCATTTGATAATTATCCAATTTACAAAGTAAATGGGAACAATTCACTAGCAACAGTGCACAAAGTCCACAAAAATAAATTCAACATACGTTAGACATGATTGCCGTTTCGCTTAGAATTTTGTTTCGTGAACTGTAAATCTGGTTATGTGGTTTCCACTAAATTGCATTCGAACGTAACACTAATTAGATGGATTAAAATGCCTCTAACTAAATGGAATATCTGTTAACAGAATTACATACTCCACGTAATGTGATTGCATTCACTGTTACTGAGTCAGTGTAATATCTAATAAACTTATTGGTTGTACAGGATGATCCAAAGTTGGCGCCCAAGGCCTGCTAATGAAGTAATAACTCAATAGTTACAACATCAAAAAATGCCTTATTCAAGAAATCACGCCAAGTGGGATTAAATAAGTTTTCCATGGGAAACAATTGATAAATATTTCATACAGGAATAAGGGGAATTTGAATTTGGCAAGTCGTCAACCGTGTTTGCCTACAATAAATGTTGTTAAATTCTTGGGCCTTCCAAAATGTATAAACGTAACGAAAAAGTTTGATATGGTGTTGGTTTTTGATGAAGCTCAATGGAATAATGGAAGAGCTATCCAGTTGTAGCACCGTCCCTCAGATGGTTTTCCGAAGAGTTTGCAAATTTTGGATGATGCTCAAGTGAATATTATTGCTACGACCACGGACCTTGATGGATGGCAGTAATTGGAGTATAAAATGGATAGCGGCGCAACCGCGAGTCAGTTCGCCCAGGGAAGGCGGAGGAAGTGAAACTGTCTGTTGTGAAATGAAGTAGTGCGTAACTTCTTAGAACGTGTTTGTGCATGTTTGAAAGACATCTTCGTAATAGTATTTTGATTTGACTTGTTGTTCTTGTGTGTGATTCACCAGTATGGAAAAGAAGTGAAAGTAGAGACAGTGAATGCAGTACATTCGAAGATCAATGGAACTTTCAATATTTCGTAATTGAGGCCAGTAATAAGGCTTTGGGTGCTTTGAAGATGAATTTTGATACTCGTTTCCCAGACTTTGATGTCATTACGAATAGAATTTCAATTTTTCAAAATCCTTTTGATACTGACATCAAAACCATAGCTCTGGAACTTCAAATGAAAATTATTGATTCACAGTGCAATGATATAATCAAGAACAAATATCAAAACTTATCTTTGTTGGAATTTTATAAGAGTCTTCTACAGGTACAATTTGATAATTTACATAAATTTGCTTGTGGGTTGTTTTCTGTTTTTGGTACTACTTATTTGTGTGAGAAACAATTTCACAAAATGAAATACACAAAGACAAAATCTCTTTTAATAATTGGTACTAGTAAAATATGGTATATGTTTATGTGTTTATATATACAGGGTATTCCACGAGAGAGAATGTTATAGCAAATCGATGCAGAATCAAATTCTGCATCCGACCATCCAATAAAATACAGGGTGTCCCATTTAGAAAAACGAACTTTTCCAACTTTTAAAATTATGTAATTGGTAATTAAATTTTGGATACCCTGTATGCGATGAATCAGTTGTCAATATGGCATTCGAAAGAATCATTCCTGTGTTTCCGTCTACCCCAGAAGCGCTTTCCACCAATCGAAATTGGTTAAAGGGCGCAATGCTCAAAACAGCGCTACATCTGTCAAAATTTTCAAAAAAATCAAGATATCTAAGAAAAAATTTGTAATAGGTATAGGGAAACCTGATGGAATCCACTATGAAATTTTCTCAGGAATCTAAAAATGAAATAATATACCGGGTGTTCTATTTAAAATAAGGAAGTTAATGGTGACTTCCTGTGTAACCGGAAGTAGTATGATCTTGAAAATATTTTGATAAGAAAGAAAATCTTGGAAAACCCTGGAACCCAAAATTTCAGAATTCTAACTTTTTTCTAACCACGAAATTCTAACGAAAGGCTCTCGTGGAATAGCCTGTATAATGTTTATAATGTTAGTGGGATTCATTTCAATTACTTGTTAGTCATTATGCTTAAGTTAAATGTTCTGCGTATTATACTTGTCATTAGCTTTACCTAGCAAGTGAATAAAACCGAGTTATTATCATTCTGTGTCTTTTTATCCAACTTATTACAAAAATAATAACAACAATAGGCCATTAGCTGACTCTGGCCGGATTGATGACACTGGCGGGCCAGATTTAAGCCGCGGGCCGTAGTTTGAAGACCCCTGAATCAACCAGTCAGATATTTTCATTGAAATCCTTCTCTTTTTCCTTCATTACGAACTTTCCAGCTACGTTTTACATCGAGAGCTATCTAATTATGTTAAATTAACAATATACTGACAGTACTTGTGTTATTCATATTGACGTATTTTATGTGTGGGTTAGATCCGAGTGTCAATTCGGCTTATATCTGATTTCTGTGGCTTCCTACAATAAGTGTCTAGCCGGTACATTGATATCTTTATTCAGTTAATATCTAACAACGGGTTATGGGAATTGTAAAGTGGCCATCAACGATATTACATTAGCCTTTTAACCTTGTAATAAATCAGTTGGTTGCAGTTCAGGTGAAGGTAATTCGTAATAAAACAGCACCGATGCAGAACGAATAAATGAATATACAGCAAAAGTTTCCAACAGCTTTAGTTTCTAAAGTCAAATGCATTCTAGGAATTATAACTACGCGCAACATCCATTCATCTACCAGCGAAAAATGTAAACAGATTAAATACACTTGTTTTCGGGATTTATGACTGTAATAAAAGTAATGAAATCTTCATGTTGTGGTTTCGCATTTTATTAAAACGCAAATAGGTTTTATAAAGTGAAAATTATATCAACTCGATTCCTAAATTACAGCACGATCACTGAACGAATGATTCAACCATAGGGGAGATTTTAAAACACGTCTCCTTATTATTATTGATTAAGGGGAGGAGACATTACGGTTCCTCAATGCCTAAGCCATAGCCCTTTGCACCCTGTGTCATGTATCACCTGGTGGAGCGGTTCACATCGAGGAGTGTTCACCAGGCCATCAAAGGACAGTTCCCACACCAGAGTGTTCACCTATCCGCCAGAGGGGCGGCTTCCGCCCGGAAGTGTTCATCATTCTCCCTCAGGTGAACGATTCCTGAAGAGGTTAACGCCAACTTCATGACATATTATCCAAGCCTCGTCCCAGTGAAGAGGTTCCCATTCGAGGGTGTTCATCTGGCTTCAGAGTAGGCGGGATCGGTTCCTACTACAAGATGTTCATCATGTGCCTGAGGGGGACAAACATTCACCTACTCAACTCCCAGTCGAGACCGGATAGGTGGTTGATGTCCTGAAGAGAGCTAGCACCATCTTCGTACCCTGTTTCAGGATCTTCACAGTGTCGCGTAGCTTTATCGATGGTGCTCTGCATCTTGAGGAGATCAGTGCTATGCGTTTGCACAGAATGTGCATTGATGTTTCGTTTTCCCGTTTGCACAACCTCCACAAAGGAGAATCGCTAACGTTCATCTTGTGGAGGTGGTAGTTAGACGGTCCATGTCCTGTCGGTATCTGTTAGCAGTTTGGCATTGGTTTTAACCATGTTCTCCACTTGCTGAGACCAGTCTTCCCTAATGTTCCGACTGGCTGCAACCGTTCACTAGTTTCCACTCTTCAGATTGTTGTGTTTTGATCCAGCAGTGGATTGTCTATTCGATGTTACTCTTCGAGATGCTCACTGCTGGTTTTGGGCCTACTAGGAGTTCTATAGCCTCAGTTCTGCAAGCTTATCGACTATTTGGTTTTCTTCATTCCAGAGTGACCGGAGACCCAGAATAGGGTGAGCATGCATTCATCTCGGCCGAAAATGGTCAGCGTGTTGATGCACTCCCACACCAGTTTCGATGTCGATTCGATGGGCTGCCTTGCTGTCTGTGCATATACTGATGTGAATTTACATTCTTTCTTCCAGCCCTATTTTGGCATAACGAGTTACTGGCAGTATCTCCGCTTGAAGAATAGTGCCATGTTTGCCCAGAAGTATAGAAAGAATCTTACCTGGGCCTTAGAAGTATATTCCTACTCCTGCCTGCCCATGGTTTCTTGCACCATCAGTGAACCAGATTTCACAATTGGTTGGCAGGGCTGATTGGTTATTCTTTAACCAATCTTCTCTGGAGGTATGCTTATACGATACTTATTTCCAAAGGTGTATCGTGGTGTCATCCCATATGTTCTTATCTAGTAGATGGGGTGTGTTTCACCACTGATTGGTAGTGAGTTGTAGCTACCGTTTGTATCCCACAGTTTTAATGTTATGAGTCTGTGGGCTACTCTTGACATATAAGATTCTTGTCTAAGATAACTCCTAGGTCTTGGTCGCTGATTTTAATCACCTGACCTGCTATGGTTAGGTCTCTGGTGATTAAAGATTTGTATTTCCTAGTGTTCCGTCTTCTTAGGGTTGATCTTCAACCCTTCATCACTGCACCATTTATTCAGTGCAGTCAGGGCTGATGATGACGTGACATCCTAGGTTGGCTACTTTCCTCAATCAACCACTATGTTCCAGATGTTGCGTCAGAGTACTCCCCCTTGTGGACATAGCCACTAATCGTGGTGTCACCTCTGGAGACTTGAAGGTTCCTGTTTTCCAGCATGTTCTGAATCCAGGTGCTTACTAAGGTAGGAACTCCTTCATCCTTGAGGGCTTCGCAGATACTTTTGGTACACACGTCTTGCTAATTTATGCCCAAAGCATCATTCCAGTCAAAAATATAAATTCTGTAAGATATTTATTCTCACTTAGAAATTTATTCTCACTTAGAACACCTCTTACCAAACCAGATACTTGAACTGTACTTTTGTTCTCGTTGCTTATGAATCTATCTCATGCTATCGATTCCTAACCTAACCTCATTGATAAATTCAGCGAATACACATTTATCCTTTCATAGATAGTTGTTATACCTCTTATCATACCAGATACAGGAACTGTAATATTGTTTTTGTTGTTGTTTTATGAATCTATCATATTACCCGATGCACTTTCGTAAACCAACTATTCAGGTAAATCCATTTTTTTTTCCAATCTTCTTGAATGAGGTCTGTATTAAAACTTCTATGGTCATTACCTACTTCACCAGCTCATCTGGTAATCATCTCTCATCCATAACTTTAAAATTTGAATTGCAATATTCCTATTTTGCCGGCAAATTCACTCAGTTTCTATGTGTTTATGATTTTCTGCTTACAAAGACATCCTATGCTGATGTAGCAACAGGTGTGGATAATATCCATCATAATAGTAAACAGTAATTAATTGGCAAGTGATCTGAATTGCCGAGTAAATATTGTACAATTATCTTGTATCACGTAGACATATGATATTTCGTAACGTGACGAATATATCAAGGCAACTACATAATCTTTCAAATTATTAACGCAGTAATGTCTGTGGTTAGGATATTCTTCGAATGGAAATAACTTTTTTTACTAATTGAGATGGAAACCTATTATTTCCGAAGAACATCGTGTGAGCCAGGGGGGGAATGTTAAGAAAAGAGACAGGCATTAGAATTCTTCTTCATAATAAGAGATTATAGGAATATGGAAATATCTCACTAGACAAAGCGTTCCACAGTGAAGGGGTGACCAGCTTGCGCTCGTTCAGTCCGCCTACCTGGAATCATTCATGATGGAATATCAGACGAAATATCTGATAAGCACCAACCATGGAGATATCTATAGAAAATGGAGAGATCATTCACCTTCCTACGATGATTTAGGAAGGTCAAGAAATTCGAATGTTAACAGCAACCAGATGAGTAGCTCTCTTCTGAATTGAATCTAAGAACATCACGGTATATCTGAAAGCTCTCAACATGTGAACAGCTCAGCAAAAGAGCTCGGTTTGTGCTTCGTAGATCATGAGGATCTGCTGGGTTGTGAAGAAGCTCTTGGCACGGAATAGGAAACAAAGCTTTTGTGAAGCCGCTTTCAACATGGACCTCACATGATCGTCCCATCAAAGGATGCTGTTAATGATGATACCGAGCATGAATTTTGAGGACTTCATGAGAATAGCTGTACCTGACATCGTAATATTAGGGATAGTATGATCCGCTGTTCTGAACAAGAAACAACATGGAGTTTGGATGCATTGAACTCTACTAAGCTATCAAATCCCCATTCCAATATCGTTGCCAGATCTTTATCAATTGCGTCAACCTGTCGCTGTTTCGCTTTTCTGGTTTGAGCCCGTTGCGGTTCCTCTGGCTCTCTGGCGTTTCCCTACCCTGGCCGGAGGCAGTGGGATTCTGCGAAGAGTCCTCTCTTGGTTTTTTGTATTGCTTTTGGTTTTGATTCCGATCCCGCGACTGGCATGGAAATAATGGTCCGTACCTGCATGGGAAAGGCTAATACAATGAGGTGTCGCCCGGTGCCCCAAGGTCACGTTCAATTCACATGTCAGTCAAATTCATAGATTAATAGATCATCATCACAAGTCAGACTATCTATGTTATGACAGACAACACATAACTCATCAACAAGACAAGAAATTAGAAATATATTCAATAAGAATTGAAACTTGGGGAAGAAAATGGCGGGGGTGTAGCTGACACTTTCTTTGCATGTATTAACTGTTTCTGCAGGCTAAGCCAGCGGACAACAGCTAGTCATATATAAGCGAAGAATATCCTACATCCCTACATCCCTTTATTTAAACGTAAACCAAGGAATACCTTATTTAGTTTGCAGCCTACCTCGATAGAATTCACTCACAGGAAGACATGATTTTCCTTGCGGTCACTTTGCCCCATAATACAGGGCCCACGACCCACTTGTATCGAATCTCTCGGAGGGAAATCCAAAACAACAAACGTTTCGTTATTATTCCTTGTTACGAGCAGTTTTCTTCTATCGAGAAATAGTTACTGAGTATCAAGAATAGTAGAATCAGTACAAATCAATATCATCATAACTATAAAAAAATACATTAAGATAACTTGATAGACAGATACGTAGTGTTTATTTGTTCCATTTATACTGTTCACAAAATAGTGAAAAACACGTTGAATGAATGAATAAAATCCTTAGTGAGATACATATCAGTGACACACATGGAAAATTTTACAATAGATGAAATGTTTAAAATGAGCAAAAACGTAATATATTACATAAAGTTTCCCACAGTTTAAAATACAATATCGTTGGTCTTGGAGATATTCGTCCAATGTGTAATAGGCCTTTTAGAGTAGATAATTGTCTATGAGCAGTTTATTATAGATCTTAATGATTGAGTACTGAATTTTCTTTGGGGACAAGTGTAATTTATTTTGTTACATAATAGATTTAGTCTGAAACGCGTTAAGTATGAATGTTGGTTGCTTTCATAATCCCTCAATAATGACTCATGTTCACAATATTGCTTGGTATATAAAATACGTAGGTATATCATAGAATATAATTTTCTCCGAAAATAGGCTCCAGTAGATTAACTGGGCGCGTTCTCCACCAGGAAATGACTCATCGACCGGATGTTGCGCGCGCAACTTCGGATGTAACGTTACTAACCCGCGAAATTCAAACGTGTCCATAGAGCTTACGATGATCACAGAGCTTTCAACCATAGAGGTCTGGGTGTGAGGTTAGTTGGATGTAACGTTACTAACCCGCGAAATTCAAACGTGTCCATAGAGCTTACGATGACTATGGAATTTTCGACCATAGAGGTCTGGATGTGAGGTTAGTTGGATGTGACGTCATCGACCCGCCAAATTCAAACGTAGAGTGTGTTTTGGTGATGTTTATCATGGTCGACGTTAGAAGCGAATGTCAGAAGAGTAAATGTCAAAACCACAATATGACTGATGTTGTAGCTACATCGCCGCTATCTTCTGATGAGCCGGTGAACTATCATACTTAAATGTCAATGTCAGACCAGTAAACTTCAAACGACTACATCTATGAATGAACCGATCAACCGTCATGCATACCTGTCAACGTCAGAAATGTTAACGTCAAGGAACGACATCTATGAGGTCACAATTCAAAATATGACTGATGTTATAGCTACATCACCACCATCTCCTACATCGCCGCCATCTTCTGATGAGCCGGTGAACTATCATACTTAAATGTCAATGTCAGACCAGTAAACTTCAAACGACTACATCTATGAATGAACCGATCAACCGTCATGCATACCTGTCAACGTCAGAAATGTTAACGTCAAGGAACGACATCTATGAGGTCACAATTCAAAATATGACTGATGTTATAGCTACATCACCACCATCTCTTAATGAACTTCAATGTCAATGTCAGAACAGTTAACTTCAAATGACTACATCTATGAATGAACCGATCAACCGTCATGCTTACCTGTCAACGTCAAAGGACTACATCTATGAGGTTAATGTTTTTGCGCGGGAAATTTATGAACCGATGAACTATCATAGCTGGATGTCAATGTCAGAACAGTTAACGTCAAAGGACGACATCTATGAGACTCCAATTCAAAATGTTACCGATGTTGTAGCCTATATCGCCATCTATCACTAAACCGATGAACTATCTAACGTCAAAGGACGACATCTATGAGACTCCAATTCAAAATGTTACCGATGTTGTAGCCTATATCGCCATCTATCACTAAACCGATGAACTATCATAGCTGAATGTCAATGTCAGAACAGTTAACGTCAAAGGACGACATCTATGAGGTATTTTGTTAATGTTTTCGAGCGGGAAGTTCCACCTCAATTCAAAAAAACGATATATTAATGAACTATCATAGCTTGATGTCCATGTCAGAACAGCTAACGTCACAGGACGACATCTATGAGATGGTTTGCTGATGTTTGCGCGAGGAATTTCAAAAATTTGACTCATGTTGTAGCTATACTGTCATTTATTATTGAACCACACCGTAATTCCAAAAATAATGAACTTCTATGAGGTATCTTGTTAATGTTTTTGAGCGGGAAATTTATGAACCGATGAACTATCATGGCGGGATGTCAATGTCAGAACAGTTAACGTCAAAGGACGACATCTATGAGACTCCAATTCAAAATGTTACCGATGTTGTAGCCTATATCGCCATCTAATAATAAACCGATGAACCATCATAGATGAATGTCAATGTCAGAACAGTTAACGTCAAAGGACGACATCTATGAGGTATTTTGTTAATGTTTTTGCGCGGGAAGTTTCATCTCAATTCAAAAAACGATATATTAATGAACTATCATAGCTTGATGTCCATGTCAGAACAGCTAACGTCAAAGGACGACATCTATGAGGTGTTTCGCTGATGTTTGCGCGAGGAATTTCAAAAATTTAACTCATGTTGTAGCTATACTGTCATTTATTATTGAACCACACCGTAATTCCAAAAATAATGAACTTTTAAAATAACCTACAAATTTCCTCAACGTTAAATGATTACTTACGTATATGAAATTATTACACCAGAAACCACATTGAGTATATGAGAACACGTGGAAGCAATTAATTTTGTATACACCTGCGTCATCACATTCAGTTTATACGAGAATAACAGAGCGTATAAATGAGTACAATGGGACTCACTCATTAGGTAAACTATGAAATTCGGTGTCATGGCGGCTATCGCGGGAATTTCAAACGAGGTGTCTGTTACGTAGATCTTCAAGGAGGTGTCATGGCGTCTGTCACGTGAACTGTCATGGCGGTTATCGCGGGAATTTAAAACGAGGTGTCTGTTACGTGGATGTTCAACGAGATGTTGTGGCGTCTGTCACGTGAACTGTCATGGCAGCTATCGCGGGAATTTCAAACAAGGTGTCTGTTTCGTGAATCTTCAACGAGGTGTCGTGGCGTATTTCACGTGGGTCTTAAACAGAATAGAACTTTTTCTAGAACCTAAATTACACAAAACAATACCAAATTGAGAGGTGTAATAGCTACAGCTGCAGCACTATCAACCGTCATGCATACCTGTAAACGTCAGAAATGTTAACGTCAAAAGACGACATCTATGAGGTACTTATGTAATGTTTGCGTGGGAAATTTATGAATCGATGACTATCATGGCTGGATGTAATGTTTGCGTGGGAAATTTATGAATCGATGACTATCATGGCTGGATGTCAATGTAGCTATATCGCCATCTTTTAATAAACCGATGAACTATCACACCTGAATGTCAATGTTAGAACAGTTAACATCAAAGGATGACATCTATGAGATATTTTGTTAATGTTTTTGCGCGGGAAGTCCCATCTCAATTCAAAATATGATCTATTAGTGGTCCGGTGAACTATCATGACTGGATGTCAATCTCAGAACAGTTAACGTCAAAGGACATCATCTATGAGACCCCAATTCAAAATATTACTATATCGCCATGTATTAATAAATCGATGAACTATCACACCTGAATGTCAATGTTAGAACAGTTAACGTCAAAGGACGACATCTATGAGATATTTTGTTAAGGTTTTTGCGCGGTAAGTCCCATTTCAATTCAAAATATGATCTATTAGTGAACCGGTGAACTATCATGACTGGATGTCAATCTCAGAACAGTTAACGTCAAAGGACAACATCTATGAGGCCCCAATTCAAAATATTACTATATCGCCATCTATTGATAAACCGATGAACTATCACAACTGAATGTCAATGTCAGAACAGTTAACGTCAAAGGACGATATCTATGAGGCATTTTGTTAAACTTTTTGCGCGGGAAGTTGCATCTCCATTCAAAATATGATCTATTAATGAACCGATGAACTGTCATAGCTGAATGTCAATGTCAGAACAGTAAACGTAAGAGGACGACATCTATGAGACCCCAATTCAAAATATTACTGATTCTGTAGATATATCACCATCTATTATTAAACCGATGAACTATCATAGTTAAATATCAATTTCGGAACAACTAACGTCAAGGACGACATATATGAGGTGTTTTGGTAACGTTTTGTCTGGAAATCACTCTCAAAATTGAAAATTGTCACTCATATTGTAGCTATATTGTCGTTCATTAATACCACACCCTAATCTAAAGATAATGAACCAGCAAAATAACCTAGAAATGTCTACTTACATATAAGAAGTGTTTACACCAAAAGCACATTAAGTATTAAGTATTCATTTCTACATGCACCTGCGTCATCACATTCACTTCATACTGATTATGAGAACGACAACAGTCGTACAATGAGAGGAATTCATTAAGTAAACAAATAACAATGAGTGAATCATTTTTACTACACACAATCTGTTGAATTTCGTTTAGGATTGAATGCGAAAATATTAAATTTGATTGTACATATCGATAGTTTGATTAACATTCTAATAATGCATCCCAAACATTATTTCGTTTATATTGGTTCACACAACATTTGAACGCGTATACTGTTCAAGTGCTTGGAATTGAAAATTCGAATTTTTGGAGCTTAAGTAATAAGAAATCTAAGGTATGGTGTTTATACTAGCGTGTGTATTGAAATCAAACTTTTGAGAATATCAATGAAATCATACAATTCCAGCAGCCCGAAGGTTCGTTGGCAATTTTACGAATGATGATGAACTATAAAAATGAATATTTTAACTTTTCTTTATAACTTAGGTATTGACGTGACGTATAAAACTCAGAATAATTCGGAACGATTGATTTTTATTGTTATCCACGATTATCAACCTATATCTAAATCAGTTCGAGATGCAGACTTTTCAATTTATCGATATTTCGAAAGCCCACTTATACTGAACTAAGAATTTACAATACTTCAAACTATCCATTTCGCTTAAAATATACATAGCAGTATATTATAGAAACTTTGTTAAAGATCACATGTTATATAAAAATCGAATGATTCGAGATGTAGACTCATGAGCTCTAGAAGCCTTGGGATCAGTTGCAAGAGGTGCAAGTGCTATCGAAAATACGGTGGTTAACCAGCTAAAAACAACGGAACGCATTGGGTAGCGTCCAGAAAAAAATCGATAACGATGTGGAATATTTTGATTGTTTTGGAAATTTGAAGCCACCAAAGGAACTCGTTCGATATTTGGGTGGGAACGTTAGGATTTTCTACAATAACTACACCTATCAGAACTATAATCAAGTGATATGTGAACAGTTGTGCGTGAACTTTCTCACCGAAATTGTCGAAAGTATCAATTAAACCTTAGTCAGTCTATATCGAAACATCAAGCGAATCGCATTCACATCGTATCATCATGAGAATCGCATTAGTTGACATTCAGGGGTTCTTCATTGACGATGCCTTCCATCCAAAAGAAATGTGTATACAAATTGGATTCAAACGTCATTATTCCTTATTCAAACCGCACACATCTTAATCATCGCTGCATGCAAAGGAGCGAAAGTCCGTATGGTATTTACAAAAGTCTTATCATGGACTCGATTATGCATCTGGAAATGTGGATTAATAAATAATATTCTTAAATCGATTCAACTATGTGCAGTCGACTATATTTATGTTCGTGGTCAGCAAAAAGCAGAGTTTTTGAGAAGGAAGTGTATAGAATTGGATATTTTCCCACACATCGTAGATGTTCACAGTTTCGATGGTACTAAATGTGAAACGGGAAAATTCGAGCAAACAATTTGACCTGTCTGAATCATCGTAATGACGGTGGTAAATACATGTGTGCAGTTCAACATGTGGATAAATCACAGCAGTGGTTTCTGAATGTAATACTACCTAAATTATATGTATTTTCTGAAATAAATATTATTATTACACCTATCTCCTTTATATAATTATTTATTCAGATGGTAAATAGCTTTGTTTACATTTTTAACAAACCTTTTCAATATTAATACTGATAAAGAAGATAAAATAGCATACAAAATTACTAAAATTTTATGAATAACTCCTTCTAGTGTGGATGATGATGCTGATATTGTCTCTTGTATAAGATGTGGTAAACAAGATGATTGCCATTCAGCGATATGCTCCATCACTTCGATCATGGAATAAGAGTTTGAGTTTATAATGTATAATTGTCTTGTGGAATGTTAAACGTGAATACCTCCAATTGGTTATCGTTGATTTATTGTAAAATTCATTGGGTAAGGTAACTCTCCCCCACAAAATTTGTTTTTAACACCCCCACTCTCATCATCCTCACTATTTACACTTAATTTGTTCAGCAGTCTTATAACTTTAATTTTATCTGCGTAATAATTCAAGTCTCTTCTTAGTTTATGAACTTTTTCCACGAATTCGCAAAGTCTGCGTAAGTATTCTTCAAAAGATATATTTGTAGACTTACTAGATATCTACATTATTATTTTATGAGTCACAGTCCTTCGTAAGAAATTCGAATAACTTCCAACTATTCGCACTAGAACACATATGATTCACACTATTGGGGTGATGTAGACAGATAAATTCACAATTTCCTCGCTCTAATTTTGGACATTTACCTTTCAAATTCACCACTTCTACTCGATCTAAGCCCAATTTTTGGAACGCACCCCATAGAAACTTAGCTTTTATCTTCCCACATACATAAACAGTAGCATTCGGATCGATATTTTCCTTCAAAATTTCATACAATTCATCATATTCCTGATAGCCTGAGTTCCATGGAATCCCGTGATATTTTTCACAATGAAATATTTTCTTTATTTGCCTCGCGAATAGTTGATCCATCGATTTTGGTGGTTTGAATAGAAAATATTTCTCCAACCTTTTCTCACAGTCCAACAAAGAGAGTTCCTTGATATTATATACGTTTGAAGAAATCGGGAAACTTTGAATATCAACCACTATAGATGACATTTCAAACTAGAATGATAAACTATTCAAATATCTAGTTGCATATGCGTGGATCATTGACATATTTCTTTGATGTTATCGAAATTTCGAAAGAGTACGTCGAAGCACAAAATTTGTAGTGATGTTGGACTTATTCTATAGTTGACGTCATCGACCTCCCCTCCTGTCTCAGAAAACATTTGAAACATCTTAAAGGTGTAAGAATTTGAAGTGTCTCTTCGAATGCTGCGCATGTCCATTATCTCACATCGGTATGGTAGTAGTGCGATTCGATAAAAATCGACACCCATATCATGTAGCACTCTGAAACAATCAAGTATATACGATCCTGGTTTCGGAACGATACCCGAAATTTGATGCAATATGATTTTTCTCATTCTTCTATGTTTATATTTGAACTGACCTTCTATATTCATATCGATTATCTTCCAATCTTCTGGAGGGGGAGGATCGAAATCTCCTCCGAAATAGAAAATATCAGCATACGCCCAATCGGTCGAGGCCCCCACAAGGAAAGTTACGAATTCTCCAGCGATTATCCAATTTTTGGATGGTAATTTTAATTCTTCGAGGATTTTCATCAAATTCGGCGGACATACGCTTATTCCGAATTTCTTCGCATCGTACACGGTGGTAAGCACACTATGAATAAAACTGTTGTATAATCGAGGAGACATTATTACGAACTGATTCGATTTAGTTGAAGCAGTCATACACAACAACACACTCCATCATACTCTGCGCTATTGACTTTTTCAACCCAAAATATACAATCAAAACTAAATGGTATTCTTGCGGGTGAGAGATAAGAGGTCGATCGAACTGGTAAGTATACATCTAAAATCGTGAAATCATGAACATTCTCAGACGCGGGTTCGGATCCCTCTGCATCTTTCTCACCAAAGAATACCATTTTTAATCGAACGCGCTGACAATAGTGGAAAACGATAAAAATCAATCGTTTCGAATTATTCTGAGTTTTTATTAAAATACCATTTTTTACAAAATCTTCTCAATTCATTAATTATTTCACGTTTCTCTTCGATATATCCTTGTAGAGATATGATTTCTTCTAACCGGTGCAGTAGAACATCTGGGTTGGACCAGTAAATTATACTTTTATCTCGACTGTGGAATAACATAATATGACGATTCAAATTGTCTCGGCGAGAAAATGGAACTTCACAATGCTTGCATGAGAAACTGTGTGTTTTGAAATGTTTTTTCTCGTGCCGCCTCAGCGCATTTGCTCTCGAAAATTCCCTTTGACATTGCCCGCAAACGTGCATGGTGGTTGATGATCAACTAATGACATTGTGATATAGTGTTACCCTGTTTTCAAAGACCCTCCCAATAACGATTGGATCCTCCCAAAGAACGTTTGGACCCTCCCAAGAAAAACGTTTGTATTGCTCTCGAAAATTCCCTTTTACTTTGCCCGCAAACGTGCATGATATTTGATGATTAACTAATGACAATCTGATATGGTGTTACCCTGTTTTTCAAAGACCCTCCCAATAACGATTGGATCCTCCCAAAGAACGTTTGGACCCTCCCAAGAAAAACGTTTGTATTGCTCTCGAAAATTCCCTCTGACATTGCCCGCAAACGTGCATGGTGGTTGATGATCAACTAATGACATTGTGATATAGTGTTACCCTGTTTTCAAAGACCCTCCCAATAACGATTGGATCCTCCCAAAGAACGTTTGGACCCTCCCAAGAAAAACGTTTGTATTGCTCTCGAAAATTCCCTTTTACTTTGCCCGCAAACGTGCATGATATTTGATGATTAACTAATGACAATCTGATATGGTGTTACCCTGTTTTTCAAAGACCCTCCCAATAACGATTGGATCCTCCCAAAGAACGTTTGGACCCTCCCAAAAAAAACGTTTGTATTGCTCTCGAAAATTCCCTTTGACTTTGCCCGCAAACGTGCATGATATTTGATGATTAACTAATGACAATCTGATATGGTGTTACCCTATTTTTCAAAGACCCTCCCAAATTGATGGGGATTTTTCATGCATTGCAGACATTTCGAACTCTTCTAAAATCAGATCTAACACTATCTTTGGAGAACATTTTATTGCAACTGATTGATTTTTCTGGATTTAGTTGGAGCTTCACCTACAAAATATTCATTTAACCTCGCGCAGGTCGTTTTTTATTACAGTTCGATGTGAATTTGTCGATATTTCGAAAGCCTACTGATCTCAAAATCTACAATATTTCAAACTGTTCATTTTGCTCAATATATGTTTTTAAATATGAAATGAAGTATCGAAACGATTGATTTTTATCGTAATCCACGATTGTTAATAATTATTTAAATCAATCTATGAATAAAACAAATGCATTACTTGAGTAATTATAGTAGTATAGAGTATTATGCTACTCAGAAATTATAAGTCAGCATAGTGTGTAAATTATTTATATTTATCTCCCGCACATGATGGAACATTGATGTACCCGCAAACGTGCATGGTGGTTGATGATCAACTAATGACATTGTGATATAGTGTTACCCTGTTTTCAAAGACCCTCCCAATAACGATTGGATCCTCCCAAAGAACGTTTGGACCCTCCCAAGAAAAACGTTTGTATTGCTCTCGAAAATTCCCTTTGACTTTGCCCGCAAACGTGCATGATATTTGATGATTAACTAATGACAATCTGATATGGTGTTACCCTATTTTTCAAAGACCCTCCCAAATTGATGGGGATTTTTCATGCATTGCAGACATTTCGAACTCTTCTAAAATCAGATCTAACACTATCTTTGGAGAACATTTTATTGCAACTGATTGATTTTTCTCGATTTAGTTGGAGCTTCACCTACAAAATATTCATTTAACCTCGCGCAGGTCGTTTTCTATTATAGTTCGATGTGAATTTGTCGATATTTCGATAGCCTACTGATCTCAAAATCTACAATATTTCAAACTGTTCATTTTGCTCAATATATGTTTTTAAATATGAAATGAAGTATCGAAACGATTGATTTTTATCGTAATCCACGATTGTTAATAATTATTTAAATCAATCTATGAATAAAACAAATGCATTACTTGAGTAATTATAGTAGTATAGAGTATTATGCTACTCAGAAATTATAAGTCAGCATAGTGTGTAAATTATTTATATTTATCTCCCGCACATGATGGAACATTGATGTATCTATAATAATTGTTGACAGGCACATTCCTCACATCAGGTCGTTGTACATTTGTTAAACAGGGGTGTATCAGAATGAATTTATGTTTTAGAGAAAGAATTTTATTTGGTAATATGAATTATAGTTAACTATAAGATTCAAGTAAATAAAATATAAAATTTATTTTTAATTATTTTATATGTACACTAGATACTTCTACATAAATACAACTACACCTACGGACTCAATCTGAAAAGAGAAAGACATTTTAAGTATAGATAATATGTTACTATTTTATGTATATAAAAATATTATATTGATTCAATTCAATCATGTTTTGGGTGATATGACTGATTATTCTAATACCACAGGAGAGAAAACTGCAAGAAATAGTTTTAGAGCTCTCAAAATGTGTACCTAAAATACGTTTTCACCAGAAAATAAAGAAGAACATTTTAGAAAATAAAGTGAATGGTATTTTACTCATTTAGATCTATACTCGTCAACTTTCGAACCATTAAGAAAATGATCCTGAGACCTAGTGGAGTGGTTTAGATCCTTACACGTAATACTGTTTTATGAGGTCATTCATTCTAAATTACATTTGATCGACTCACCTATACCACTGAGCTCAGCTAACAAACTTGAACAATCCAAATTCCATTCAAGCTTCATAATTTCTGAGTAGCATAATACTCTATACTACTATAATTACTCAAGTAATGCATTTGTTTTATTCAGGTATTTGAATAAAAACTCAGAATAATTCGAAACGATTGATTTTCATCGTTTTCCACTATTGTCAATCATTATTTAAGTCAATTGCTACGGGTGTAGGATCGAAATCAACTTGTGAGGAATTCACCTAATTTCATCTTCAGAATATCGATGATTTTCAGAGAGATTATTGGTGTGAAGGTTCGCATGATTGCGATTTTGTTATGTTTGTTCGACACAATTTTGCGAAGAATGATTCAGAGAGATTGTTGGTGTGAAGGTTCGCGCAGGACTCTAACCACATCGAATATCATAAAAATATGACGAGGTGTCATGACGGCTATCACCTGCCGAGGTGTCTGTCACAAAGGTCTTCAATCCATCATATAGTCAAATGAATTAGCGCGTTCGATTAAAAATGGTATTCTTTGGTGAGAAAGATGCAGAGGGATCCGAACCCGCGTCTGAGAATGTTCATGATTTCACGAGTTTAGATGTATACTTACCAGTTCGATCGACCTCTTATCTCTCACCCGCAAGAATACCATTTAGTTTTGATTGTATATTTTGGGTTGAAAAAGTCAATAGCGCAGAGTATGATGGAGTGTGTTGTTGTGTGTGACTGCTTCTACTAAATCGAATCAGTTCGTAATAATGTCTCCTCGATTATACAACAGTTTTATTCATAGTGTGCTTACCACCGTGTACGATGCGAAGAAATTCGTAATAAGCGTATGTCCGCCGAATTTGATGAAAATCCTCGAAGAATTACAATTACCATCCAAAAATTGGATAATCGCTGGAGAATTCGTAACTTTCCTTGTGGGGGCCTCGACCGATTGGGCGTATGCTGATATTTTCTATTTCGGAGGAGATTTCGATCCTACCCCTCCAGAAGATTGGAAGATAATCGATATGAATATAGAAGGTCAGTTCAAATATAAACATAGAAGAATGAGAAAAATCATATTGCATCAAATTTCGGGTATCGTTCCGAAACCAGGATCGTATATACTTGATTGTTTTAGAGTGCTACATGATATGGGTGTCGATTTTTATCGAATCGCACTACTACCATACCGATGTGAGATAATGGACATGCGCAGCATTCGAAGAGACACTTCAAATTCTTACACCTTTAAGATGTTTCAAATGTTTTCTGAGATAGGAGGAGAGGTCGATGACGTCAACTATAGAATAAGTCCAACATCACTACAAATTTTGTGCTTCGACGTACTCTTTCGAAATTTCGATAACATCAAAGAAATATGTCAATGATCCACGCATATGCAACTAGATATTTGAATAGTTTATCATTCTAGTTTGAAATGTCATCTATAGTGGTTGATATTCAAAGTTTCCCGATTTCTTCAAACGTATATAATATCAAGGAACTCTCTTTGTTGGACTGTGAGAAAAGGTTGGAGAAATATTTTCTATTCAAACCACCAAAATCGATGGATCAACTATTCGCGAGGCAAATAAAGAAAATATTTCATTGTGAAAAATATCACGGGATTCCATGGAACTCAGGCTATCAGGAATATGATGAATTGTATGAAATTTTGAAGGAAAATATCGATCCGAATGCTACTGTTTATGTATGTGGGAAGATAAAAGCTAAGTTTCTATGGGGTGCGTTCCAAAAATTGGGCTTAGATCGAGTAGAAGTGGTGAATTTGAAAGGTAAATGTCCAAAATTAGAGCGAGGAAATTGTGAATTTATCTGTCTACATCACCCCAATAGTGTGAATCATATGTGTTCTAGTGCGAATAGTTGGAAGTTATTCGAATTTCTTACGAAGGACTGTGACTCATAAAATAATAATGTAGATATCTAGTAAGTCTACAAATATATCTTTTGAAGAATACTTACGCAGACTTTGCGAATTCGTGGAAAAAGTTCATAAACTAAGAAGAGACTTGAATTATTACGCAGATAAAATTAAAGTTATAAGACTGCTGAACAAATTAAGTGTAAATAGTGAGGATGATGATAGTGGGGGTGTTAAAAACAAATTTTGTGGGGGAGAGTTACCTTACCCAATGAATTTTACAATAAATCAACGATAACCAATTGGAGGTATTCACGTTTAACATTCCACAAGACAATTATACATTATAAACTCAAACTCTTATTCCATGATCGAAGTGATGGAGCATATCGCTGAATGGCAATCATCTTGTTTACCACATCTTATACAAGAGACAATATCAGCATCATCATCCACACTAGAAGGAGTTATTCATAAAATTTTAGTAATTTTGTATGCTATTTTATCTTCTTTATCAGTATTAATATTGAAAAGGTTTGTTAAAAATGTAAACAAAGCTATTTACCATCTGAATAAATAATTATATAAAGGAGATAGGTGTAATAATAATATTTATTTCAGAAAATACATATAATTTAGGTAGTATTACATTCAGAAACCACTGCTGTGATTTATCCACATGTTGAACTGCACACATGTATTTACCACCGTCATTACGATGATTCAGACAGGTCAAATTGTTTGCTCGAATTTCCCCGTTTCACATTTAGTACCATCGAAACTGTGAACATCTACGATGTGTGGGAAAATATCCAATTCTATACACTTCCTTCTCAAAAACTCTGCTTTTTGCTGACCACGAACATAAATATAGTCGACTGCACATAGTTGAATCGATTTAAGAATATTATTTATTAATCCACATTTCCAGATGCATAATCGAGTCCATGATAAGACTTTTGTAAATACCATACGGACTTTCGCTCCTTTGCATTCAGCGATGATTAAGATGTGTGCGGTTTGAATAAGGAATAATGACGTTTGAATCCAATTTGTATACACATTTCTTTTGGATGGAAGGCATCGTCAATGAAGAACCCCTGAATGTCAACTAATGCGATTCTCATGATGATACGATGTGAATGCGATTCGCTTGATGTTTCGATATAGACTGACTAAGGTTTAATTGATACTTTCGACAATTTCGGTGAGAAAGTTCACGCACAACTGTTCACATATCACTTGATTATAGTTCTGATAGGTGTAGTTATTGTAGAAAATCCTAACGTTCCCACCCAAATATCGAACGAGTTCCTTTGGTGGCTTCAAATTTCCAAAACAATCAAAATATTCCACATCGTTATCGATTTTTTTCTGAACGCTACCCAATGCGTTCCGTTGTTTTTAGCTGGTTAACCACCGTATTTTCGATAGCACTTGCACCTCTTGCAACTGATCCCAAGGCTTCTAGAGCTCATGAGTCTACATCTCGAATCATTCGATTTTTATATAACATGTGATCTTTAACAAAGTTTCTATAATATACTGCTATGTATATTTTAAGCGAAATGGATAGTTTGAAGTATTGTAAATTCTTAGTTCAGTATAAGTGGGCTTTCGAAATATCGATAAATTGAAAAGTCTGCATCTCGAACTGATTTAGATATAGGTTGATAATCGTGGATAACAATAAAAATCAATCGTTCCGAATTATTCTGAGTTTTATACGTCACGTCAATACCTAAGTTATAAAGAAAAGTTAAAATATTCATTTTTATAGTTCATCATCATTCGTAAAATTGCCAACGAACCTTCGGGCTGCTGGAATTGTATGATTTCATTGATATTCTCAAAAGTTTGATTTCAATACACACGCTAGTATAAACACCATACCTTAGATTTCTTATTACTTAAGCTCCAAAAATTCGAATTTTCAATTCCAAGCACTTGAACAGTATACGCGTTCAAATGTTGTGTGAACCAATATGAACGAAATAATGTTTGGGATGCATTATTAGAATGTTAATCAAACTATCGATATGTACAATCAAATTTAATATTTTCGCATTCAATCCTAAACGAAATTCAACAGATTGTGTGTAGTAAAAATGATTCACTCATTGTTATTTGTTTACTTAATGAATTCCTCTCATTGTACGACTGTTGTCGTTCTCATAATCAGTATGAAGTGAATGTGATGACGCAGGTGCATGTAGAAATGAATACTTAATACTTAATGTGCTTTTGGTGTAAACACTTCTTATATGTAAGTAGACATTTCTAGGTTATTTTGCTGGTTCATTATCTTTAGATTAGGGTGTGGTATTAATGAACGACAATATAGCTACAATATGAGTGACAATTTTCAATTTTGAGAGTGATTTCCAGACAAAACGTTACCAAAACACCTCATATATGTCGTCCTTGACGTTAGCTGTTCCGAAATTGATATTTAACTATGATAGTTCATCGGTTTAATAATAGATGGTGATATATCTACAGAATCAGTAATATTTTGAATTGGGGTCTCATAGATGTCGTCCTCTTACGTTTACTGTTCTGACATTGACATTCAGCTATGACAGTTCATCGGTTCATTAATAGATCATATTTTGAATGGAGATGCAACTTCCCGCGCAAAAAGTTTAACAAAATGCCTCATAGATATCGTCCTTTGACGTTAACTGTTCTGACATTGACATTCAGTTGTGATAGTTCATCGGTTTATCAATAGATGGCGATATAGTAATATTTTGAATTGGGGCCTCATAGATGTTGTCCTTTGACGTTAACTGTTCTGAGATTGACATCCAGTCATGATAGTTCACCGGTTCACTAATAGATCATATTTTGAATTGAAATGGGACTTACCGCGCAAAAACATTAACAAAATATCTCATAGATGTCGTCCTTTGACGTTAACTGTTCTAACATTGACATTCAGGTGTGATAGTTCATCGATTTATTAATACATGGCGATATAGTAATATTTTGAATTGGGGTCTCATAGATGATGTCCTTTGACGTTAACTGTTCTGAGATTGACATCCAGTCATGATAGTTCACCGGACCACTAATAGATCATATTTTGAATTGAGATGGGACTTCCCGCGCAAAAACATTAACAAAATATCTCATAGATGTCATCCTTTGATGTTAACTGTTCTAACATTGACATTCAGGTGTGATAGTTCATCGGTTTATTAAAAGATGGCGATATAGCTACATTGACATCCAGCCATGATAGTCATCGATTCATAAATTTCCCACGCAAACATTACGTCCAGCCATGATAGTCATCGATTCATAAATTTCCCACGCAAACATTACATAAGTACCTCATAGATGTCGTCTTTTGACGTTAACATTTCTGACGTTTACAGGTATGCATGACGGTTGATAGTGCTGCAGCTGTAGCTATTACACCTCTCAATTTGGTATTGTTTTGTGTAATTTAGGTTCTAGAAAAAGTTCTATTCTGTTTAAGACCCACGTGAAATACGCCACGACACCTCGTTGAAGATTCACGAAACAGACACCTTGTTTGAAATTCCCGCGATAGCTGCCATGACAGTTCACGTGACAGACGCCACAACATCTCGTTGAACATCCACGTAACAGACACCTCGTTTTAAATTCCCGCGATAACCGCCATGACAGTTCACGTGACAGACGCCATGACACCTCCTTGAAGATCTACGTAACAGACACCTCGTTTGAAATTCCCGCGATAGCCGCCATGACACCGAATTTCATAGTTTACCTAATGAGTGAGTCCCATTGTACTCATTTATACGCTCTGTTATTCTCGTATAAACTGAATGTGATGACGCAGGTGTATACAAAATTAATTGCTTCCACGTGTTCTCATATACTCAATGTGGTTTCTGGTGTAATAATTTCATATACGTAAGTAATCATTTAACGTTGAGGAAATTTGTAGGTTATTTTAAAAGTTCATTATTTTTGGAATTACGGTGTGGTTCAATAATAAATGACAGTATAGCTACAACATGAGTTAAATTTTTGAAATTCCTCGCGCAAACATCAGCGAAACACCTCATAGATGTCGTCCTTTGACGTTAGCTGTTCTGACATGGACATCAAGCTATGATAGTTCATTAATATATCGTTTTTTGAATTGAGATGAAACTTCCCGCGCAAAAACATTAACAAAATACCTCATAGATGTCGTCCTTTGACGTTAACTGTTCTGACATTGACATTCATCTATGATGGTTCATCGGTTTATTATTAGATGGCGATATAGGCTACAACATCGGTAACATTTTGAATTGGAGTCTCATAGATGTCGTCCTTTGACGTTAACTGTTCTGACATTGACATCCCGCCATGATAGTTCATCGGTTCATAAATTTCCCGCTCAAAAACATTAACAAGATACCTCATAGAAGTTCATTATTTTTGGAATTACGGTGTGGTTCAATAATAAATGACAGTATAGCTACAACATGAGTCAAATTTTTGAAATTCCTCGCGCAAACATCAGCAAACCATCTCATAGATGTCGTCCTGTGACGTTAGCTGTTCTGACATGGACATCAAGCTATGATAGTTCATTAATATATCGTTTTTTTGAATTGAGGTGGAACTTCCCGCTCGAAAACATTAACAAAATACCTCATAGATGTCGTCCTTTGACGTTAACTGTTCTGACATTGACATTCAGCTATGATAGTTCATCGGTTTAGTGATAGATGGCGATATAGGCTACAACATCGGTAACATTTTGAATTGGAGTCTCATAGATGTCGTCCTTTGACGTTAGATAGTTCATCGGTTTAGTGATAGATGGCGATATAGGCTACAACATCGGTAACATTTTGAATTGGAGTCTCATAGATGTCGTCCTTTGACGTTAACTGTTCTGACATTGACATCCAGCTATGATAGTTCATCGGTTCATAAATTTCCCGCGCAAAAACATTAACCTCATAGATGTAGTCCTTTGACGTTGACAGGTAAGCATGACGGTTGATCGGTTCATTCATAGATGTAGTCATTTGAAGTTAACTGTTCTGACATTGACATTGAAGTTCATTAAGAGATGGTGGTGATGTAGCTATAACATCAGTCATATTTTGAATTGTGACCTCATAGATGTCGTTCCTTGACGTTAACATTTCTGACGTTGACAGGTATGCATGACGGTTGATCGGTTCATTCATAGATGTAGTCGTTTGAAGTTTACTGGTCTGACATTGACATTTAAGTATGATAGTTCACCGGCTCATCAGAAGATGGCGGCGATGTAGGAGATGGTGGTGATGTAGCTATAACATCAGTCATATTTTGAATTGTGACCTCATAGATGTCGTTCCTTGACGTTAACATTTCTGACGTTGACAGGTATGCATGACGGTTGATCGGTTCATTCATAGATGTAGTCGTTTGAAGTTTACTGGTCTGACATTGACATTTAAGTATGATAGTTCACCGGCTCATCAGAAGATAGCGGCGATGTAGCTACAACATCAGTCATATTGTGGTTTTGACATTTACTCTTCTGACATTCGCTTCTAACGTCGACCATGATAAACATCACCAAAACACACTCTACGTTTGAATTTGGCGGGTCGATGACGTCACATCCAACTAACCTCACATCCAGACCTCTATGGTCGAAAATTCCATAGTCATCGTAAGCTCTATGGACACGTTTGAATTTCGCGGGTTAGTAACGTTACATCCAACTAACCTCACACCCAGACCTCTATGGTTGAAAGTTCTGTGATCATCGTAAGCTCTATGGACACGTTTGAATTTCGCGGGTTAGTAACGTTACATCCGAAGTTGCGCGCGCAACATCCGGTCGATGAGTCATTTCCTGGTGGAGAACGCGCCCAGTTAATCTACTGGCTCCCAACTTTCTGTATATCTAAAAATTGATCTCAGAGCCCTTTTTTGAAGAACAAAAATTCTATCAGCATCAATGAAATTTCCCCAGAATATATATCAATATTATTTTTAGCGCATAACAAATTTTCACAGGCTTTTGGCGACCTGTTCCACATGACACCTCCAGTCTAATCTATCATCTATTTGCTTTAAAAGGAATGATAAAAAATGTTTTCTGAATATGAGGATCCTATTTCCGAATTGCTATTTCAGTAGTATGGAAATTTTATTGATTGAGCTTTGTTTCTATTCAATTTCAGATTATTTATAGTACACCAATTTTCGAATTTTTCTAACCTTTGAGGTTATTTGCATCTCAATTTCAGAGCTCTCTTGTGCGACAGAAGATATGTCATCCGAAAACATGATGATAAATTCCTCTTAACATGCTGGTAGGGCGTTTATGTATACAATGTATAAACTTGGACCTAAGAATGGGCCTTGCGGAACTCCTTTTGTCACTGTACTTCCTATTACGTATTGACTTCTATTTAGAAGACACCATTCGAATAATTTTGTGCTCCTAACACCTGTCTGTTCTAATTTCATCAACATGATTCTATGATCAACGTTATCGAAGGCTCTCGACAAGTCTAGGCACATCAGTTGAGTTAACATTCAAAGGTCCAAATATTCCACAAAGTTAATGGTAGGTGGTAGTTGTTGATTTGCTTTTTCCAAATCCATGTTGTGCATTAGACATGATGTCCGAATAGTCTAAAGAATATGTCAATATTTGATATTATAATTTTTTCTACTATTTTACCTATATGCGAAATCACAAAGTTCAGTTTTTCTTAATTTTTTATGTATAGCTCCGATTTCAGCAGATTTTCTGGAAAAATTCCGGTGATAAGCACGAGATAGGTAACATGTTGTAATTTATCTTTAATTTGATTTACCACATATTCAATTTGTTTAATGTAAATGGAGTATAATTTGTGTTTTAAACCAAATTTATAACTTCTGTGATTTTTGTGAATCAGTAGAATTCAAAAATATATTTTTTTGATTTTTATTTATATTACTTAAAATTGATGGTTCAATTGTATTTATGAGGTCAGAGCATTAGCTGAGGGAATAATTGTTAGCTCCACTCAGTATACTTTCAGCGCTGTAATTATTTTGAAAATTTGAAATCAGATATTCTTTCAATTTGCCTTATATATTAATTCCTGTACACAATAAGTTCCATCCACATTTCAATTAGACTTGCTTCCTTAATTTCTGGAGTAATCAATTTTTACCGGTTTGTTTCTTGATTTGTTCCTTGTGAAAATTGACTTAAAAATTGTTGTTAATCTTTGGATGAAGTGGTTGTGAGCTATATTGGGATCTGTAGATTCATAAATTATTTGCCAATTTTGTTCGAGCAGCTCCAGTCTACATTATTCGATCTTTGCACTACTTTGTACTGTGTTCCATGACAAAATGTATCATGCATTTCATTTGTTTATTTATTTACGGGCATCTGTACGTAGATAGTTTGCCCAAGATGATCTGATAGTGCACTGTACAGTAAATTATTTTCATATTCAATTTGGCCATGAAAATTTATGAAAATATTATCTAATATGGTTTTGGTGGTTTCTGTATATCTAGTAGGAGCGAATATTGTTTGAATCAAATTGAAAGATGTGGTTAGTTGCGGTTCTTCATAGTATTTGAAATTAAACTTTTCTTTCTCAAAATGCTTCGAAATATTGAACCGCGTTTGTTTGTTCCGAAAGCTCAATTATTGAGTATTTATCCTTTCAAATGGAAATTCTTTCTGAAATGAAGGGAAATTGACCAGCCGTTACCGAAATTCAATTGTCTCACATCAGCATCTTCCAATAAGAAAACAAAACGAATATTCCGAATGTAATAGAATCGTAATACTACAAACGATTTCTCTTCGATAGATACTGTATCAAATATGGAATCGCATCTCGCGACAATGTGTTTTATTTATTTCGATTTCAGTATGCTTCAACGGCATAAATTTCATATTGAAACGGGAAATCTCATGTAAGATTTTTCCGTTTTGGAATTAAATTTAACCGCCCGCCTTCACGACAAGTTAATATCGATACCAGTTAATATATATGTTATTTATTCACTTTGGAGTGGATAAATTCAATCTAGAGGGGGATGAAATTATATAAGCCATTGAGCAGATCTGAATCGAATGAAAAGCAATGGTGAGTGAGCTTTTCCCGTTATACAATTTCCGAATGAAACCTCTGTCACGTCATTTGTAACACTGATAGAACTTGAACAGAATTATGATAGATAAGCTGCTACTCTTTCATACAATGAAGCTGTAATAATGATAGGAAAGAGATTAGAATTTATATTGAAATCATCTATTCAATCATCCATCGTACCTAGTAGGAACAATATAGGAACTTCCACATCTGTAACAATGATTCTCAATAACATTTCGTTGAGACTCCGAATTCTTTGATTCTTTTTCGTAATAAGTCTCAACCGCGTTCTGAATAGGCTTCTTATACCTTCATTCCTTCATACATCGCATAAGCATTTTGATAAGACGCTTCACACTTTCATTGATGGATACAATGACTCTCAATCTTGTTTCGATAAGACTTCTTGTATACAATAAGTCTCAACCGCATTTTGACAAGACTTTTTATGCTTTAGTTCCTGTACACAATGAGTCTCAACCACATTTTGATTAGACTTCTTATACTTCCATTATTGTATACAATATGTATCAAATGCATTCCAATAAGACTTATTTCTATATACAACAATTCCTAACCGCATATTCCTAAATTTCACTATCAATTGGAACAAGAAGAACTATTTAACAGTATGTTTTAATTGTCAACAGATTCATAGAAAATGTGTACAATATACCAGCGGCTTATTTCACATTTCGTTCCCATTTCATTCCATTTCGTTCCTCTAGCAATGAGACTCAATCGCATTCCGATGAGACTCCTCATTTTTTCATTCCTTAATACAATAAGTCTCAACCGCTTTCCGAATAGACTCCTTATACTTCCATTCCTCCAAACAATGAATCTTATCAGCATTTTGAAAAGACTCCTCATACTTTTATCCCTGAACACAATGACTCTAAATCGCTTTCCGATAAGATCTCATACTTTCGTTCCTGTATACAATAAATCTCAACCACATTTCAATTAGACTTCGTATACTTTCATTGTTTTATACGATAAGTATCGAATGCATTTTGATGAGACTTATCATACTGTTATTTCTGTATACAACAATTGTTAACCGCATATTCCGGAATTTCACTGCCAATTGGAACAAGGAGAACTATTTAACAGTATATTTTAATTGTCAATGCAATTATAGAAAACATGTAGCATATACCAGTGGTTTATTTCCCATTCCATTTTGTTCCTGTAACAATGATACTCAATCGCATTTCGATGAGACTCCTCATTCTTTCATTCCTTCATACAATAAGTTTCAACGGCCTACTGAGTATATAGGCTTCTTATACTTCCGTTCCTTCAAATAATATATCTCATCAGCATTTTGATAAGATTCCTTATACTATCATTTCTGATCAAAATGACAATCGCGAAACTTCTTATACTTTCATCCCTGTATACAATAAGTCTCAACCACATTTCAATTAAACTTCTTATACTTTCATTTTTGTATACAATAAGTGTCAAATGCATTTTTATAAGATTTATTATAATGTTATTTCTGTATACATTAATTCTTAACCGTAAATTCCTAAATTTCACTGTCAGTTGGAACAAGGAGGACTATTTAACAGTATATTCAAATTTCCAACGCTAGCTTAAACCAGCGGCTTATTTCCCATTCCATTTGTTCCTGTATACAATAAGTCTCAACCGTTTAGTGACAATACTCCTCACACTTTCATCCCTGCTTACGATAAGTATCGACCGCATTTCCACAAACCTCTCACACTTTCGATCCTGTATATAATGAGTCTCAAACGTATCCTCAGTAAAAATACTTCCATTTCTGTGAACAATATGTCTCAACCGCATCCTGAATAGACTTTTCTCAATTTCATTCCTGCATCCAATAAGTCTCAACCTCATTTCAATAAGACTCATGTTCTTGTATACAATAAGCCTGAACCGAATTTCGTTAAGATTTCTTACACTTCCATCCCTATATACGATAAGTCTCCAGCGCATTTTGATTACACTTCTTATACTTCCATTCCTCTATACAATAACTATTTACCGCATACTTCGAAATGTAACTGTTAGTTCGAACAAGATGGATTGATGAACATTCTATAGAAATATATTTGAATTGATTAGTCCCGAAAGTGTTTCATATGATGTCAAAGTAATAAGAGAAAACGTGTAGTGCATACCAGCATTCCATGGACTATGCCAAAGCATTTCACAGGAAGTACTTTAAATATAATGAACTTCAGTGCTCCATCATTCCAAATTGTGAATATTCCTCGAAGAAGCGCAATAAGCTACTAACAATGTTCGCGTTGATAAGACAATTTCGATGATCTCATAAACTATGTTTTCATGTACTTAATAAATTCATATCAACTGTACTACATCGGAATTTTCGAGATGAATGTAACAATAAATAGAAATGGCGTATTGTCTTCAATTCTATACCACTCCTCTCTTTCTATCTGTTTTTGAAACTCATACCAGCTTCATAACAAATACAACTTATCCAGCTAACAATAATTGATAAAAGGTATTCATTAGTAATATAAAGTAGATATATTGAAAGCTTAACCAAAGCAGGTGGCTATTCATATAATTTTGATGCATTGTTTATATTTCATCGTACTAGCTTCGTAAATAAGCCTGGTCGATAAGGGTTTAGTTTGAACCCCGACAATGAATTATCTTCATGGGATGAATAGACAACTACGTATTTTTCGAATCGACAAAATTTGCCTTTTGTAATTTCATCTATTGAATGAGATCCTTTATTCGGTATTTTGAATTTATTAACCAGTAATATACGGATACGTAACCTAATTCTCCTGGATTCTACTTTACTGCTGACTAAAATTGACCGTAAGGGTGGAGGGACTGTTAGAAACATAAGCGTCTGTCATCCCAGAGAACGCTCTTCTTTCCTGAATCGAACTATTCTGAACTTTCCTGACATAAACTAACTTTGATCCATATATCACTAACTACCTTCACCCGTAGAATCCGAAAATATATTGCAAATGATTAGGAATAGATGAAGACATGTAAAGACGTTAAACTATATTTTATGTCATTACGTTGAAAATTTATTCGAATTGACAACAGAACAAGTGTACTATTATTGTATTATTATACATTATAAATGTTGAGGTATAATTCTTTGGTAGCAGGTCACATTAACACTTTGTTTTAAATTTCCGTCTTTTCGTACGTTTCGGTCTCACGACCATCATCAGAAGACTCATTATATCAAAGAGGGTATATCAAAACTAATTATAGCACAAGCGACCATATCGCACAAATTTCAATCAAAAAAGCCCACGTCGTCGAAACGAACAGAACCACGAATAATCGAAATTTTATCGTATGAAAATTTTTGTAACAAGAATCCACTATTCAGTAATATTCTAATAATATACAAGCGCATGTTGGTATAGTCTCATAACAACTGAAGATCGAAGTTATTTGTGGAGTATCTACTTTCAAACCAGATGTAAGATTTATGAGGTACTTGGAAAAGGTTTCAGACCTGTATTGAAATATTACTTTTAAGCATTCTTCCTAAGATATATTTTTAACATTATAAAGACGCATGTGGGAATTTGCAAGAGTTTTAATTGATTAAGTTAGTATAAATCTGACTTAATCCCTGAATATCATTCCTATGATTTATAGATTTGGAGTCACGTTTCATGTGAATCATCTCCAGGATAGATCTTTCATAGTAATTGGTTTCCTTAGTTAAAATATTAACATTTTTGTAATCAAATTGATGGTTTTATCAAAGCAGTGCTTAGCAAGGGCGGTGAAATTTTCTAAGTTTTTATTTCTTGTGCTATAGTTATGGCCATACATTCTTTTTTGTAAATATTGTTTAGAGATTCCAGTATAAGTCCCATCAAAATCTAAACAATCCAATTTATATACTGTGAGGGTGTGGGCTTTTTGACATAATAAGTCTTCAGATGATGGTCGTGAGACCGAAACGTACGTAAAGACGAGAATTTAGAACAAAGTGTTAATGTGACCTATTTCCCGAGAATTTTTATATAAAATTATTCTTTGTTGAATCTGGATATCATGATTCCGATATGAATAGTTTCCTTTTTACATATCATACATAGTAGCGAATATTTAACTTCTTTATTATTCTTTGGTAGCTGTATGTGGAATTTCAAAATTTGTTTCAGGGTTAAATTTGTAATTATTTTTTAAACGATGGTTAACAAAGTGAGAGAAGCCTGTTTTGAGATTCATATGTATTCTTTCAAGCGAGTTTTAGAATTTCCATATGTTTTCCCTACATATTCAGCATGACAAGATAGTTAATTGGTATATTCCACTTTTTTCCATATTATCTATTGAATCTTTGTTATTCAAAAGTAAATTGTTTAAACTATTTGAAGATCCATATGCTATTCTTGCTATTGGTTTCAGAACATTAGAAATTTTAGTAGTGATGTTTGAACTTGATGAGAAATATATAATGAATTTTGATGAATCTTATTTTGTTTTCTATGTATTATGAATCCATTCATTTCGGCTATTTGACATATAATTTATAATTCTAATTCAAAATTTTTTGTTGGTAATGGTATTTTCAAGAATCTGTTGATGTAACTATGGTAACTAGCTATTTTATGTTGTATTGGATGGTGTGAATCACTGTTCATTGTTAGAATAGTAAGTGTAGGTTTTCTTTAAATATTTAAATCTATTTTGTTATTGTCTATTGTCAAGAAAGCTTATATTTTTTTATCGTTATGGGTTTCAATGGTAAATTTTATTGAACCATGGATAATGTTTGCACGATTTGATTTTTATTCTTTATTAATCACCCCAAGAATGTGTATATTTGGATATAACAATAAAGATTCTTAACCCAGTATGAATTATGTATAAAAATTCTTGGGAAATAGGTCAAAATCAGCAAAACAATTTCGAAAAAAATTTCAACAAAATCAAAGCCATTCAATCTAAAAAGATGAATAATTTAATGAAAGACGTAGCTTATGAAAAACAAAATATCAACGAACAATAGTTGAAAAATCTAACAGACACAAAAATTTCGGATGAAGTGCAGCATACGCTAAGCTTAGGTCCGAAGTTTGCATTGCCTAATAATAGTAAAAAATTGACTATTGACAATATATTGCAAATTTAGAATGCGGCATTAGGAATAAAAGTTTAGAAGAAAAAAATGAAATTAGAAAAAAAGTTTGTAACATCTTAACAAACAAAAAGAACAAACAGAAAGCAGAAATAGGTATTGCAAAGAATCGTTTCAACTATAATACAAAAATATCAGAAGATTTCTGAGATGCTAACCCTCAAATATTAGTTTTGAACGCGGATAAATGTAATAAGACCGTCATAATGCATAGAAATGATTATGAAAACAAAATAGGAAACCTTTTAAATGATGAAACAATTTATAAAAAATTAAAATCTGATCCTACTTTATCAGTACAAAATAACATGAATAAATTGATAAATAAATGGCATAAAAATAAGATAATCCCTATTGAATTAAAAAATAAATTAATTTGCCATAATGAGCTGGCACCTTATATCTATAGGCTTCCAAAATCACATAAAAATGATATACCTCTAAGACCCATTGTTAGTAATATTGGAGCGCCTACTTACAATTTATCAAAATTTCTATCAAAATCTATCAATAATATATTAGGAAAAAATAAATTCTATGTGAAAGACTCATGGCATTTCAATGAATTTATGAAAAATCAATCTGTACCCGTAAACCATCAACTGATTTCCTTGGATGTTGTTTCTTTATTTACAAATATACCTGTCGTTTTGGCATTGAGTAGCATCAAAAAACGTTGGGCAGAGATTAAAAACCACACACCTCTAGATCAATCGGAATTTTTCAGTATGCTGAGCAATATTTTGGACAAATATTCGGCACAGCAATGGGATCTCCTATTTCAGCTACCATTGCTAATCTCGTTATGAAGTGCCTAGAGGAATCTGTTATGAGTTCATTAGATTTTCGGCCTGTATTCTTTAAACCATATGTAGACGATTGCCTTATGTGTGTCCCAACGATAAAATTCAATATGTGATTAATAAATTTAACAATTTCCACTGTAAACTTCATTTCACTTGTGAAATAGAAATAAACAAAAACATAAATTTCCTAGATATGAACATTAGGCATGATGCAGATGGAAAAATAAAAACCTCTTGGTTTACTAAAGAATTTTGGTCTCAACGTTATCTTCACTTCAATTCCGTTGCACCAGCTTGTTATAAAAAAAGTGTCATAAACAGCCTTACGGACCGCGCGATAAAATTGTCCCACGCAGATGACCGCCCCAAAAATTTAAATATTGTTCGTAATACACTAGAAATGAATGGCTACCCAAAAATCTTTTTCAATCCTATCATTAAAGAGAGAATAAACAAAATCTATAATGGTTCGTTATATAAGAATAACATAAAAGGTATTACAGACAATTTTATAACTTTACCATACATTTCGGAGACCTAAGAGAAAATCAAGAAGTGTTCGAAAAAGTATGATATAAATGTTGCGCATAAACCTACCAACTAGGTTGAGAAATATTTCTCAAATCTAAAACCTGTAATACCTAAAGATAAACAAACCCACACAGTATATAAATTGAATTGTTTAGATTGTGATGGAACCTATACTGGGATCTCTGAACAATATTTACAAAAAAGAATGTATGGCCATAAATATAGCATAAGAAATAATAACTTAGAAAATTCCCCCGCCCTTGCTAAGCACTGCTTTGATTATAACCATCAATTTGATCACAAAAATGTTAATATCTTAACTAAGGAAACCAATTATTATAAAAGATCTATCCTGGAGATGATTCACATAAAACGGGATTCCAAGTCTGTAAACCATAGGGCTGATACACAAAATCTAAGTCATATTTATACTAATTTGATTGAATATTATCTTGCAAATTCCTACATACGTCTTTATAATTGTTGAAAATGTTTTTAAGAAGAATGCGTTGTAGTGATATTCCAGTACAGGTCTGAACCTTCTAAGTATCTCATAAATTACACATCTGGGTCGAGGGTAGGTACTCGACAAATAACTTTGTCTTCAGTTGATGTGAGAATACCAACATGAACTTATACATTTTGAGAATATTACTGAATAGCGGATTCTTATTACAAAAGAATTTTTATACTTTAATATTGACGATACAATTTCGATTATTCGTGGCTCGGTTCGTTTCGACGGCGTGGGCTCTTTTGATTGAAATTGAATTTGTGGGATTTGGACGCTTGTGATAAAATTAGTTTTAATAAACCCCTTTTTTTATTTTTACATAGTGAGTCTTCTGATGATGATATTGTGACCTATTTCCCAAGAATTTTTATGTATAATTTGGATATAACGTGAAATATGTAATATGCCCACGATCGCAAGGTTACCTTCCGAAGCCAATGATTCTAAAATCTAACTCACTGCCGGTCAATAAAGCCTATATTGTTTTGATACCATACAATGTAGTGTCTATTAGACATACATCACATTTTCTACGAAAGTGTTCTGATTCCAACCCTCAGTTTCCTGGGCCCAAATTCCCTACGGAACTTCTGGCGTATAACCAGCAACCGAATCTTTTTCCGTTACGACAATATAATCCTTTCTAATAGAATTAAATGTAGTGAAATATGATCAATTTTCCTTTATTACGAAATGTTGTAATTGTTAAAACTATTATAGTGACTATTATCTGTATGTTCCCAAACATAACGTTTAGAGAGCTTCCCGCCTGTTAAGCGTAATTTTGCCTCCAGAATTGAGCTTTGCACTTTACACTAATATTTATTGTCCATCGTGAGCTTCAGGAAAATTTAAACAACCTCACCTTCAGCCTAACGGACCTTTTCAACCTATCCTCCAGGGTTTTAATTACAGTCAATTTGCAAAAAAAAGAGAATGTAGCACATATTCGAGTCCATCCAGAGCTGTGAACAAAATTTACGTGTCACCCGTCGGCTGTACGACAGGAGTAGATGGCGCGGATAGAAAAGGACGGCGTATAAAAGTGCAGCGAGGCGTACTGACGACGCTGCGTTTACGTGTCATTTCATGGAACATTTATTCCTACAAGATTACGAGCCGCGTCCCCATTTTCAACAGCCGCGCTGCTGCTTCTACTGCTGTGCTATCGTTGCACTGATTCTAAAAGCAACCGAATAAGGTTTACCGTACTTACAACGTGCATCCCGCGATTTTCAGCTCGAAATGTCGTTTTCTGAATCTTATTCCGAACTTGGATTGGCGCTTTATGCGAGATGATTTGATGCGAAACGAATTCCAGTTTAGAATTTTAAGTCGCCGTGTACAAAACTTAACCAATGTGAATTAAATGGGAGACTAGTTTGTGGGAGGAAGACTAAAACTAGTTATCCTATAATATTTATCTGGTGAAGTTGATTTCATCAATTTGTTTGGATACGTTAATATTTTAAAAGATATTGTGATATACTAGATCACCGCCAAAAATGTCCGTCCAAAATGTTGATAAAACACTAGTTGAAGTCTTATTATGTTTGGGAAAAATTTACGATAACTAGTTTTCTTTCAATGGTCATTCGTTCATACTGATGTCATTTAATCAAATAATCAAAGTGGGGTGGGTATGTTCTGATAACTTAGACCACTTGATAGGATCCATTGTGGGTCACATGAAACAAAGCCCAAGACAGCGCCCAAGGCTAAGTTTTTGCATCGACTGATGTCTCTCATGTATGTATGCGTTTCCGAGATGTTCTAGCCCAAGAGAAGCCATTGCTGCATATTCTACTAACATATCAGGGACAGATTCGTCAGCTCCTCCCCATCTATTACAACCTACAAACTAGCTCTTCAACGTTGTTCATTATTCCCTTGTATTGTATTGCGTTTGGGATGTTTGCACACTGTGACCTAAAAGATCTATTGTGTCCGCTGTGCCCTCCAGGATATCTCAGCGGCTATAGCAGTTCCTCCAACCCTATCGCTTCAAGACAGTTTAGTATGTCGGATGGTCTTGCATTAGGTTACTCTGCCTCTTCTATTTGTTATGCCCCAAGGTATCGTGCCTTTGGGTTTTGCAAGGTAGCGTATCCTGCTAGTATGTGGATAGAAGTTTTGTTCTTCTCCTATCAGAATCTGCCCTGTTATTCTCCTACTTATCCGAGACTGGCAAGGTATCCTTTCAACAGACAGTGCCCTGTCAGAATTAAAGTTAATATTCTTAGTTTATTTTTACTTAGGTTGATGCAGTCATCAGATCTGTTTTGGTTGTAGTTCCCCAGAAGAATCTATGTTTACCTCAGTCCTTGTAGACATATTCAGCGATGGGATCATCTGTTGTCTACTTCTTTTTTAAGTTCTTCCAGTATTGTGTTGGCGTTTATCCCGCAGAAGGATTCCAATCCCACAAATGGTGTTTCGGCCCCTTTTTTGCTAGATCGTCTTCTTTCTTGCTACTCTTCACCTCGGTGTGTTCCGAAACTCATAGGAGGGTAACTGCATTGTTCTCGCCTAGTTTTGGGAGAACGGAACAAAGCGATGTCTGAACTGTGGTGAGAATCATCACTCATGAGGCAGGTCAAGCTCTTTATCGAAGAGCCTGTACCTTGGCTCTCGAAGGAACTCCTTTCTCTGAACAGAAAAGATATCAGAAAGACGACTATAATCCTAACTGGTCACTGTCGTCTTAACAAACACCTTCATACTATGGGCATGGCGGATGATCCGAGATGTAGGAAATGCAAAGAGGCGGAAGAAAATGCATCTCACATCTTGTTGGGATGCCATGCATTGACATCCGTCAGGCATCGTCACTTCGAAGAATCAAAACTGCTCCCAGGAGAACTTATGGAAGTCAGCGTTGGCAATATTCTGGGTTTCTGGCGAGCCACAAACCTGCTAGAATAGAAAAGACTTCTGACTCCTTCCCTCAAATGATAATGATGATGGTTCCCATCCATTTGAAACTTTATTTGATTCAAGTTGATTAACTAATCGTTGATTTCTTGAAGAAAATTGAATTGGAATCTCCCGATAGTGTTGGCTATAGACACAAACAGCATTGCCACCTTCGATAATGATTCCTCTGGACACTCTAGGCTATAGTATTCATCAGACTGCACATTGTTGTGGATGCATCGGTTTTTCTTGAATAACATCTGGACCCTACTCCTGATGTGACAATTTCGAAAAATCACAAAACCCTTTGAATGGGAATGAGCTTCATCAATCAATACGATTTCCAAAATCGGCATCAGGTTCCCTGTATATGGCGCCATGACAAGTGTTTGCAACTGTAAAGCAATAGACCAACTTTCTTGAGTTCAATTTGGATCACTTTCCACAAGTAAATTTCTACCTAGCTGATCACGTTTTGAGATCAGCGCATTGGTGGCTGTTTGAGTATTCGCCATGATGCCAATTTCCTGTCTGCGGAGGTCTCTTTTTATGATGAACTGGAAACATTTTCCCATAGCCTTCAGAGTTTTTGGTTCCAGGATGATACACTCCTATTCCAGTTCCTTACGTTGGTTTTGAGCCATCAGTGAACCACTTGAAATCCTTTCTACTGAATCTAGTGTGCTTTTACGTTCCATTCATTTTTGCAACTCTGATTCATTCCAAATTCTTTCACGAAGCTATACCTTTCTCTCATTTTATTTAGAGGCATGTTCCAGGTTTGCTGATTTACAGGGAGGGTCCATATTTACGTTTGGTGGTTCCCTCTCCAGTCATTATTTAGATGGTCCTCATCGCCATATTCTCCACTACTGTATGGAAGGGTGTGAGGCTTAGGATTACTTCTATAGCAGCAGTGGGGCTTATTCTCATAGTACCTGTTATGCATGTATAGGCTATAGACTTTGGATTTTCGATACATTCATCCTGGAACTAGCTCTGTTGACTATGTAAACTTTTAGTATTATTGCTATAGATTTCTGAATCGCTGTCTTGTATAACTATGAACTGTTTGTGATATTTTGTATTTATATTTATCTATATTTATATTTTGATGTTGTTATATTTTTATATTGTTATATTTTCATATTTTTATATTTTTATATTCTCATATTTTTATATGTGATTTAAGATTTTGTATGTGTACTCGAGATGTTTGTATATTAGGCTTCCTATTTTAATAAACTACTACTACAACAATATTTTCCAAAGGTCGCGTCCACATTAATTTATCGGCAATTCGTATTTGCGCGGGCGAAGTAAATATGGAACATGAATAAACTACTATTTGCTTATATATCCAACTATTTGCTTGATGTTTATCATTGTGACGTCATCCACTCTCACTTGTTATTTGTCGCATGACACAGAACAATATAAAACCAACACGTAACATAAAAATCAAATATTTCGCTTTTCGTGAGAAAAAAACACTTTGTACGTCACATTTTTCATGATTTATATATTATATACGAAATATGTTCCAACTTATTCGAATTAAATGTTTTCTGGCGTGACTAAAACACTGTATTGAAGATAAAATTTGAATGTCATTTGCACAGAAGCTTTCATGTAGACAAGATTCTGATGTGATTATAAAAACTACTCTCCAGTTGGCAATAGCGAACAGTTTTAGTCAACGAGATTTCTCCTAGAACTGAAATTAGAATGGTTGTTCCAGAACGGTTTTGATAATTTTTGTTTTACTTATTTACATGACGCGAAAAATATATTGCAAGGACAGAAAATACAGACCGGGCAATATATTATGGAAGAGTTCACAATATGGATACACTTATAGATTAGATAGGGTCTAATAGGGCTTATGAGCTGCAAGCCTCTTCACTGCGACCTTTGCAGATCTACTGTGTATGCCCTCTTGTTATGTTAGAATTCCCTGTCTAGTCTAGACCAGGTATCAAGTCAGAGTCAATACCAACCCTTTCCATGAAGCTTCAGAATAATGGAAAGGCCCATACAAAACCATCAAGAAGATTAATTGTAATAATCCGGGGGATTATTTATTTTTCACGATTGAATCAAAGTAGCGTAAGCAGGAAAAAAACTCCCAAATATTAAGTTACTCTAAGTAAACCAGGAATACTAGACACATGAGAGTACAACTCAAATCGTTCCGTAGCATGTAGTTCCGTCCTTACGGGCATTCCAAAATCTAAAATTCTAAATTCCTGACAGGAACAGACTATACATAGACATCCTAGATTCAACAATTAGAAGTTTATTCGGATTTAAATAATGAAATTCCTTGCCGGCGACATGAAGTCGCCACCCGATACCTTTTGCAAGTTATACGTGATTTTTAAGAATTAGAGCCTTCGAGGTGCTATTCCGCGGACCTTGCACTTTCTACGCAGACGGAGTTAATCACTTAGTCAGCAGGGTTTGGAGAAATCATTATTTGTGGTCACTCACTGCCCCTCGATGTGGGAAAACAGGCAACTCTAAATACAGATTTGTGTATTAGTGCAAAGTGCAACGGGATACAACCAACTTCATTGGTCCGTTTGAATTTTATGTTAGCGAATTGGGAAGCCAATTTCGGGGGGGAGCCGAAGTATAAAAATGAAAACTCTTAGGAAAAAGGGCAGTTCCTTTGTCGTGCCTTGTTGGGTAAGCCTAGTTCCTTGTACATATAGCTGAGTCTCTCTCAAAACCAGATCCATTAATTCTTTTTTTTTTCCTTTTTAATTGATATTTTTAACTTAGTCATTTGATTGTTTTTTTTGTATTCCAAGTTACAAGATTTCCATTTTACAGCTATCTTTGTTTGTTTGATTAGTATTCAAAGTAGAATTAATTCATTCCAATCAATTTGTATCATTCTATAGTTATTTTCATTTACTTAAAATCATTCAAAGCAGTAATTTTGAGAACTTATATTTTACTTCAATATCATTAGCTTGAAGCCTTTATTTAGTGAATATTGTTTGGGTATCTAGAATCTAGAATAACCTGTAAAAGAAGTTTGGAAAAAGACATTTGGTAACTTATTGTTGATAGGAATCTAAAGTAATTTGATTTGGAATTAATTTATTTCCCTTAACGATTAGACAATTTGATCTGGGTGCGAGAGAGAACTAGCTCTGGGGTGTAATTTTTAACTTAACAAAAAGACGTCGCGTAATACATTTTGTGTAGGCCGTGAAGTGTAAGCTCAAGTGTCAAAAGTTTACTCGGTGGATTAAGGATTAAATACTGAGTCAGGGTAAGTCTATAGAACAAGCTATTTAGTCTGAATCCAAGCCAAGAATTTTGAGGTCATCACCCCCCCTTCTCGTCTTTGTGTTGGTATATAGAGGACTGTAACCATTAATAGAGTATTTTGAGGTAATATAAGTGTATTGATCCATCTGCCGAATTTCTCATATTTGGTAGTACATGTATGAGACCTACTTAAGATAGGTATAGTTGAAATTAGGGTTATCGTAGGTGTAAAGTCAATTACCTAATTATTTGTGGGACTATTGGGAAGGATCATTATTTAAAAGTTGTAATAAGGGTATTTTATTTAGAATTTGAAGGTTTCTTAAAAACCCCTACTGAGACAGCCATCAGCGGCGAATTTAAGAGAAAGTGTTAAGAGTTCATCTTGAAAACTAGGGTTTCATTATATTGTCAAATTTGTTGGATCAATTTAATAGATCAATATATACAAAGCGAACCAGGTAATTGTCAAAAAGGCATCATAGCTGTTTGTTAGAGAATCATCCTTCTGGAATCTCAACCTTACTATCCGTGGCCCCTCTGGTCCATTTCATAACCTTAGTTACTCCATCATAGTGGTATATTCAATTCAAAAGTAAGGTTAGCCTGCAAAGAAACAACTCTCTGGCTACGTTATATCAGGCGAATCAATAATTCACTGATTGATCATGCTTGATAAAGTTTTATCAATGTATTATATATATTTTATTTAAACCATTAGGAAACTTGCATCAAATTAATTTCGATTAATTTAAATTTTTATTTTTGTTTCTTGTTGACCATTCGTCCTATTTTCCTATTTATGTATATATGAATGGGACTTAGTGTCTATATTTGTTAATTATTATTATTGTTTTTGTAAACGAATACTTTTTCCCAATATACAACTTATACTGTTAAAAAAAAAAAAAAAAAAAAAAAAAAAAAGAATTAATGGATCTGGTTTTGAGAGAGACTGAGCTATATGTACAAGGAACTAGGCTTACCCAACAAGGCACGACAAAGGAACTGCCCTTTTTCCTAAGAGTTTTCATTTTTATACTTCGGCTCCCCCCCGAAATTGGCTTCCCAATTCGCTAACATAAAATTCAAACGGACCAATGAAGTTGGTTGTATCCCATTGCACTTTGCACTAATACACAAATCTGTATTTAGAGTTGCCTGTTTTCCCACATCGAGGGGCAGTGAGTGACCACAAAAAATGATTTCTCCAAACCCTGCTGACTAAGTGATTAACTCCGTCTGCGTAGAAAGTGCAAGGTCCGCGGAATAGCACCTCGAAGGCGATCAGATTTAGAATGGGCAAGCAATGTAACAAATTTTTTCCACACATTCTGCATAAGTTGAAGGCTATCGTGCTCTTTTGGATTGTTTTCCGTAGGTTTTGATTTCATGTCAGTGTATATCGCTTCTTGTGCAATTGGGTGAATACACCAAAATACTATAAATAAGATATGATCACCCTTAAGTACTGAAGACCTTTGTGGAACCAAGATGCCATTATCAGAGTAAACTGTGGTTTACTCTGATGATGACTACTTGGTAGCCGAAAGGTCCTCAGTACTTTAATAGTAAAGAGTGATTATTTCTCATTTCTAGGGCAACATGTTTTGAAAATCTGTCGTTTTCACTAAACCTGATCAAAACATTGCTGGTATAATTTTGTCGATATGTTAATATTCCAATTGAAATGGTTTTGGATAGCTTCAAAATAAAGTAAGCTATGTGGCTTAAATCCATAGTGGGCTATGGGTCAATAATAGTTCAACTGAACTGCTACTACCATTTTGAACCTATTCATGGATTATAGATCACCACGAAGAATACACATACTATATTAAATACCGAAATAAATAGCCAGAACATGATTATTTAAATTGTATGGCTCCATTGTTTCATTACCGCTACTTCCAGTTAACTTATCACAAAGCAAGCAAGCTTGAACTGCGAAAATATTGATTCAATATATTATACATCTCAGGACTACGAAATTTCAACCAGCTTTCTCATGAAATCATTATTGCACCAGCAACTCGCTACATCTTGCATACAAATTAAAACACCTCTTGTTTTAGTAACAATCCATCTGGATTAACAAAAACATTCCAGAAATTAATCAAATCTTTCCAGAGCACGGTATTGTATTCGTTGGTTAGGTTGAATCGATATCTATTTAGCATTCATGAGGTATGCTTCTCAGACCCACCCAGTTTTCACTTTCAATTTGGATTGAGAAGGCACTTTGTAGTTGTAGAAAACGACACGGCACGGGAGAATGACGTACAATTAATTAGCACACAAATTAACTTACATAGCACTTTCAAGATAATATACACGCAATGTGTTAAACAAAACCCGAAAGGAGGAATTCCGTATTCATGAAGTCTTTCTTTTGTATACACCACAAACTAAGTGACAAATTATACCGTCCGAACTTTCTCTCACCTTGAACTATCACCACATTCAGAATTTAATGTTCCGAATTCGGAAATGCTGTTATACATATTGCTCAGGCCATGTATGTCACTTCTACTGTCCAATTCATTTCAAGTGCAGTAAATAATTCATGCGATTCATTAAAGATTTCCCCCTAATATTATTCCCACTTGAAAATGCATGAGAGGTGTAACTATCTGGTTTTTGTTTTCTTGCTACAACTTTTCTTATTGAAAGGAATGAATAGTAGTTTTAATTCAACTCAACGTTTTTCGGGATGATTCATTGGAACTTGTCAACACAAAAAATGAACGAATCAAGTCCACCAGATACATTGTAGACTGACGATGATTTACCGGGATTCAGTTAACATTCTTTTATTCTGCTCATTTATACAAGTTTTTTGTGAAAGTTTTCTTTTGTTGATTCAGAACTTCAGCATATAAATACCCTCTCGCCCTAAAAACCATCAAACTTTATATGTTTTGTCTTAATTTGATACGAAAATGATTTCAAAGCACAATAAACGAAATGCGATATATTCAGGATGTTTACTTAAAATTTGAGATTCTCTTAATATTGTCGTTGTATCTTGTATGATAACATTTTACATTAAACTCCAAAACATCGCATTAAAATGTTGCATATACCAAATTCACAGGCTGACCTTTACAGAAAAAAATTGTAAATATTTGTCTATGAAACTGTCCAATCCCTTACCACAGAATATTTATAAACCAAAAATATGTAGCTGTTCAATTTATGATTCTGTCTGCCAAGGTACACTGTCAATGATTTTTTTCACTAGCATATATTTCATTTGAATATTCACAATTATAATTGTATGCTCATTAACTAACTTCTGTTAGTACTATTCTACTATTCACCAAAATATATTTCACGTTTCTGTACAACGGAGGATACCCTAATGCTCACTCAGCTCGAATATGTCCAATTTCAATAATCATATCATTATTGCATTCAATTTATCCTTGTGTTCTTGCATTGATATAGCCGTAATTGTTGAATGATGTTTAAAAAAGAAAATGAGTTCGACTAATTCAATTGGCGCAGTCGGTAGGATGTTTTCCAGAAGCGATCAAATTAGATGCAGTCAAAATTCAACATATCAATGTAAACCAATAGATAGAAATCAACCCAAATAAGACAAATGTGGTTTTGGACTGCAATTCAGGCTTGGAAAACATGGATCTACATGAAAGCTATTCCATTATTCTACCAACAGAATGCAATCTCCATCTCCAACAAACCCATCACATCCCAAGTTCGATCTACCGAACAATAAACCTTCCAAACCTATCAAATTACGTCTCAAAAGAAGGAAGGAAAACCATGCGTCACCATCCCACTCGATTAGAAAGTTGAAGATTTAGACGATTTTTACCCGAACCTCGATCTGCTCCACAAGAAAAAATAAAATCTAGAAGAGCATCAGCATATGGACCATTTTCCTCTACATCATATTATTCTCATCTATTATAGGTGACGTACTGTAGAAATGGATCCAACAGAGACCGTCAACTTCAAAGCAGACTGAATTTCAAGGATCCTCCGAAAATCATTTCCCTGATTTTCCATTCTGAGGAGAGGCAAGCTACTTTCCTGTACAACGAAGAATACCCTAATGCAGACTCAGCTTCAGTAAACTATATGAATATGTCCAACTTCAATACTCAAATCATTATTGTATTCAACTTAGCTCTGTGTGGCATTTGTCTAAGTGTGATTAATCAATCAATTTATAAAATTAATAAAAAAATGAGTTTGACGAATTTAATCGGCGCAGTCGGTAGAATTCTCTCCAGAAGCGATCAAATTGGATGCAATCAAAATTCAACATTATGAATGTTCCTTATAATGGGTTCAAATGTTGGCATTTTGGACACGACTCACAATTGATTTTGTAAATCCCGGATTTTGTATCCGTTATAAAGGACATTTTGTCCATATACAAAAGAATAATGGTGAACAATCAGCGGTAGCAGAACATATTTTGAGTACGGGTCACACGATTTCTCAAGAAAGTTTATCACTTTTGAAACACAGTACAGACAAATATTTAGGTAATTTAGAAGGAATGGAAATGTATGAACGAAATGTCAATTCATTAAATTACGATTTATCTCCAGCTGAGGGTAACCTATTATTTACATCATTATCCCCAAATAGTATTCAAACAGGCATATTTTGATTTATAATTTAGTTTACTCTGATGATGGCTACTTGGTAGCCGAAAAGTCCTCTGTTCTTTGACAGTATTTTTAGTGGATAAGGGTGATTATTTCTTGTCACTAGTGTTATAATATATACGTAGTGTGAACTCTTCAATAGTTTATTTTCATAGTAGTTTTAGATGATTAGAATAGGTTTTAAAAATGTCTATTCAAATAAAATTAACAATTTTTGCATTGTGATAATTTTTGCTTTTGAATAATCGCTTTCCAACAACTTATCTGCTACCTAAAAAATTGTAGTATATATCAGAAAATAAAGAGTATCTCAGGTAAAGGTCGGGTAAATGTAAAAATGGGTCACCAATATTGGTGTGAGATGACAAGCAAATATTCATAATGCGAACCACGTAGTTCTCATTATTCAGCACCCAAAAATATCGATGGACCCGCTATCATGAAATATAATTAACTTATGTTGTCTTATTCGGTCTAATCCTTTCATCCAATTTTCCACCCTACTTGCAAACACACCGAAGTTTCCGCCCTTTAGTTATCAAACTAACTTTGTTTACTATATAAACTCAGTAATAGCGCTTCGGCAAGACGTAGCGAATGTGATAGGAAATTTCGGAATGTCATCATTGACCGATCTTCAAAACCTAGATAAACATGAACTGAAACGTTTAACGTGACCTTCTGTGAGATTTATTGAGATCGCCAATTGTTTCAGGAACAACATTTTACTATCTAACTCCACATAATATAATTACCGATCAACCCTTCACAGTGCCGCATCAACCCATGAGAGGGTTGTTGGGCACTTCAGCTGTGGGAACCCTATCCCCCTCTCCTGCAGATGCAAATTAATACAAAAACAATATTACGAATGATGGGAAGACATTTAAACAATTCAATAGTTCCTAATTTATAATATATTTTCATTTCTTATATAACTAATCTTCTGTCAATATTGAATAATGTGTAAATGATAAATATTGATACATACTAGTACATAGATACAATTGAGTTTTTCAGTTATATAAGATCAATCAATCAATCAGACCCGAGGCGGACAAGTCCAGAGCACTTAAACCACTTGATTAGGTCCATTGTGCGCCCCTTGATAAACGACTCAGTTCAGCAGACAAGATGAAGCGCCGAAGGCTAGGATTCTGTATGGACTGATTTCTCTTACGTTCTCAGTGCGCTCCGGAGTTGTCTTGAACCCTAAGAGAATTCAGTGCTGAACATCCTACAAGGATGTGCCAAGGTGTATTCTTTCAGAATCACCATATCGCTCTAGCTCCTAGACTAATACCTGTTTGTTAATAATTTGATTGCTATCTATTTACAAAAAATTGCAACGACATACAATTCCATATTTTTACTTTTCTTTACATTAGCATCATCATAATCTTCACAATCCGAAGAAATCTACATTATGTAGTCAAGTTGGTTAAGTTGGGAATTCAAACAACTCTGAGTTCATCATGAAATTGGTTGAGTGATTAGTATTTAACCATATCCGAGTTTATCAACATTAACGAGTGAGGGAAGTCACGTAATCAATTGTTCACAGCTTAGTTTAACTCAGAAAGTAATACGTCGTGTTCGTGTTCACGTGTTTGACTCGGTTCGATAGCATTTTCCAACGGTACATGAACCTTACTGTAGATGCAATAACAAATATATGCTCATCATACAAAAACTCTCATTTGAATTTCAAATCGCGCGGAAATTTATAGCTCACTTGGTTTGTTAAACTTCAAGAATTGCGGCTTCAAAATTCAAATTATCTGATATTATCTTGCCTTCATATACAAATATTATCACCGCAATTCCTGGCCAAACTCATAATATCATACTACAAAGAGGCAGGAAATAATATTCAGCCCCTTTTAAATGAATTCTATGGGTATTACGTAAAATCCCTTAACCTAATAAAGTAAAAGTCATAACTATCATACATAATGCATGAAGTGGCTTCAGAATGAAATCGCTAATCCCCATAATCCACATTCTGCCTCCATAATAATAATAACCCCCATCAAAGAATTATCTTTTTATCATTAAGATATAAGAGTAAATCGTTCCTCCAAACTGGTTTCACATTTCCACGTTCAACTTTCAACATTAATTCTTGAATTGTTGAGGGCTGGTTTCCATGGAAACTTTCCCACGGATAATTAAAGTTGGAAATATCAATTTGCTCTCCAGTTCAATTTGTCATCAATTATTATAATTCCTAACAACTTTGTTATAGATGAAGCTTTGAATGGTAAATCATTCAGCATGAACTGAATTTTAGGCGTAGTAGCTTGATTTCTGAATTTGATAATAACAATTTTGACTATGAATAAGAAATAATCACCCTTATTCACTAAAAATACTGTTTATAGTGTTATAGTGTATCCACAGCGTGAACTAACAATTTTGTTCAAATTTGAAATAAGGTAATTGCTACTATACCTTACATCTTATGGAAGACTACCCATTGTTTATCGCGCCAATCGATACTGTCTAATCCTCAGCAAAGAAGATAACTGTTCCTTTCAATACAAAATTAGGCAAGTCCTTCACGTGGAGTGGAAATATCAAAGGTCCAAGCACTGTACCCTGCGGAATTCCTGTGCTCTTCCCATATTCTATTCTCACAAGTAATTTCCTTGAGTTCAGTTAATTCAAAATGGTTCCTATAAATCATTAGTAGGTTTAATGTATCGAAAGCAAATGATAAATCGAAGAAAGACTTGTCATAATTTGGATACTTACTCGACTATAAATATTGATAATTAGTCGAGCGAAATGAACCTTCACAATTGAAACGGAGGCATATGCTTCGTGGAACACATTCTAATTCTTAGGAAGTTTTTTCATTACTCACGGAACAAGTGGTATTTAAATAGTTTTCATGAGCAAACTTTTAATGATAGGAAACTCAATTCTAAAAGTAGCGAAAACTCACATTCATAGCTTCGTTCTAACCGAACTTATATTAGAATGGATTAAAGCATGAGACGGTAATGCGATTATCCAGGAAATTATAAAAAATTTAATTCGAATATCGATTCAAATATATTCATACAACATTAACGGTTCTGTCTGCTGAGTAAAGTTGAAATAATCCTTTCTCAATTTTAGTCGGTTTGCGAGGAAAATAGATTGGTAAACATTACATTAGACTGCATGCTGGGCCGTCTGTGCTCAGATTATAGCTTCGACATAAGTAAATGGAACTATTCCTAGACTCCTCGTGAACAAGAAACCTTCATGGGGATTATCATGTCTTCATGTGATAACAATGACTTACCGAAAGTACACATAGATGTTAAACATAGTGACCGTAGTTCAAACACAATAGAAGCGAAAGAAAATCATAGGAATCATTAGTGTCTTAATCATGATTTAAATTGGACAGAAGATAATGGTTTGCTCAATCTTATAGATAGTCCTATAAATAAATATGCTTTGATGAAATAAACCATTCATTGTTTTATTTTTGGAGGATTTTTCACCTTGACCTCGTATATTATCAGCCATCCATAAGCCAAGGTCAAGTGGAAGCTCTTGATTCACAGGGTTGTATATAATAACTCAACAAAAATCGAATAGTATTATTTATATCACTGCTTTCTAAATAGGAGGGTGCGCAAACTTCATGATATATCGCATAGCTCTTGCGAGCATAGCCGCTTCAAACGGAACAGAATATTACACTTTGATAGCTGAATAATTCCATGAATCAGTATATACGAAAACCTTGTAAGTTGGCAAGTATTTAGAAGGTTGGACCTAGCCATGTTCATGTGCTGAGCGCTCACTTTTCTTGAACAAGCTCAGACAGGAATGAGTATGAATTCTCAAAGTTAATTCATTTCATAATATAATGAGATGTGCTTTCGCGATAAGTGATAATTTAATATTTGTCCTTAAGTCGAAGTTAGGTGGAAGCTGATATTCGATTCAGTTGAAATGATCCAAAAAAAATCTAATAGCGTTACTTAGATCAGTGTGTTCCAAATTGGAGGGTACGCGAACGTCATAAAATATATACAGCTTGGGAAACATATTTAACTTTTCAAATTTATAATTCTTGCCCGCATAGTCAATCCGTACAGAACAGAATCATCAACTGTAATAGCTAGATAATTCCACGAATCTATACGATAGCAATGTAAGTTTGCATGTATTCAGAAGGTTGGACCTGGTCACGTCCATGTGCTGTGCGCTTACTTTTCTTAAGCAAGGTTAGGCAGGAAGAAGTGTATTTTCAAATTTGATTCATTTCGTAATATAATGACGTAAGAATGTAATTCATGTGGTCATGCTTTCGATATATATGAGAATTTGAGACAGTTGTCATTGCATTTGCCCAAAATTTCGTTCAGCGTAGTAGCAAGTATGGACCGTTGGGAATATTCAACGTTCTTTTGCGATTGGAGGAGCAATGGTGCCGGTGATTTATGATTGGTGTTTAGTGCATGTAATAGTTATGAAATGTTGCACCCTCAATTATGCGTTCTCTTTCCGAATTACCACGCCTCCACCTATAATAGTGAATTGATATCAGAGCCTGTTTTGAATTTTCTCATCATTCTCAACAATACTTGGGCGAGGGCATGAATGGTCAAACAATGCGAATATTCATCAGTATAGTACTGAGTCAATTAGCCAGAGATCCAATATGGGTATTCCGCAAGTATCAGTGCTTGGATCTGCTCGGTTTATAACTTCAACACTATTGCTGAAGAACTGTGACTACTTGTCATCACTACTTATATTGATAATGTACTGAACTGTGATATAACCACGTCCGTATTTTGAATGTAATAGCGTTTTATCCGAAATCGTCAGATGTAAGATCGTGACCAATCGAACATTAATACCTTCGTCCTCTAACTCATGTAATTATAACTGAATTTAGAGTATGAAAAATAGCTGTGATGAACACTTTTTCACAAAATTATTATCGCGTTCTTCGGTTAACTTTGATTTATATCGGGAAAATATACTGATTCATCACGCGAGGTCTTCTATACGATAATTACGATTCCATTGTTCATAGAAAAGTTTCAATTGTAGCGCATTACACGGATAAATAATATAAAGTGGTAAATCATCGTTTCATTCAACTACCAAATATAAATTGCTCACATTTTTCACGCTATATTATATTTAAAGACACCGAACAAACAAGCCCCAGTCAAACTTGATAAAACAATAATCACCTTGTAACGTTATTATTTCACAATGGGCCTGTGTTATCTTCGCATCTCCTTCATATCCATCTACTTTTTGATTTCAGAGAGATATGCCATTAGCTTTGTAGGCTTTTATGGCTGTTTTGAACGTAATGTGTAGTTGACTGCGGCTTTATTCGAGATTGATTGATGTAGTTAGTCTTTTAAAAACATCGTTTGTGAAATTTCCTCCTAATGTTAGTTGACTCTCAAGTAATTCTACATTTTTCTGCATAAAATACAGTTTACTCACAGAATATAAAGAACTTCGAACGATTCCGCTACAATCCCTGATAAATAGGGTTATCACTGGGATGTATTTTTTTATACTTTGACCACACGACATCATTTTAGCCATCAGTCCAATTTTGGGAGAGGCATTCGAATTTTATTTTGAAGGCCTGGAGGTTATTGCCATAGGGGAAGATCTCACTAGGTAGAGTTTCACATCTTCGCTGCTCGATGGAAAGATGAAGTCTGGTAGGAAGAAGTACGACAGGTCTCATGCTTGACATAGACTAGTGGCTACTTTATGCTCGTTTTTCCGCCTATCTGGGATTTCTCGTGGAGGACCAACAGACGAGATTTCTGATGGACACCGACCACGTAAATATCTATAGAAACATTCTAGAACATTCTAGAGAGGTCAATGAACTCGTAAGTATGACATCATTAATAAGACGATTAGCTCTCTTCTCGATAGAATGCAAGATCTTCAGCGTTTGTTTGAGAGCTGAACTCCAAACATGTGAACCGTACTCCAGGACAGGTCGAATCTGTGCTTTGTAGATTATGAGGAGCTGCTGGGATGTAGAATAGCTCTTGGCATGGAATAGAAAACCAAGTTTTTGTGAATCATCCCATGAGAGGATGCTGTTGGTGGTGATCCCGAACATGGACATGAAGACTTCATAGGAATAGTTGTAGCTGGAATCATCATATTAGGGATTGTGGTGTCCGCTCTCCTGGAGAAGATGCAAAGATGAATTTTGGTTTCATTGGGTATATGGCTATCGATGGCAGCAATATTAGGAGGCTCCTTCCATTGTGGATCCAAAGTAAAATTTGCTGCAAACATTCCAGCGAAAAGGTTGGCTTTCTCTGTGGTGTAGTCAGTATGCATCTTTGGTTAGGGGAGGGAATGAATAAGAACTGAAATTACTACCAATTGCTTTGGCGAAAGTCCAAAATGAACTGGGGCCATTCGGATATTCGAGAAGCTTTGATCTTATTTTGGCATTATATGCCTCTTTGAAGGTGTTTATTTTTTCATTATACATATTCATGGCTTCAACATATTCTGTTCTCGTCTGCAGATTTAGAGTATGTTGAGGCCTCTCTAGATATTGGATGAGCTCGATATTAATTGCTTTCTCCATCTTGATATTTCAGGCAGTAAGTAGTGCAATTGGTCTACATTTATTAGAAAAGCTCTCCTTTTTCTCATTTGGAATTGGTAGGAATGTGACTTTCTTCCAGCAAGAAGGAAAAGCAAAAAGTGCGTATGGAGGGAGATTGTTATTATTTGGCCTGAATATTGTGGTTTTTTCTCACTTTCATGGTTTCTATAATTCCACATCACTTCCGCAACTTCTGTGGGACGTCAGTGTTAGTGATCCTACTTGACCAGGTGATATGCCTCATTGGCCTCATTCTACGGTAGCACCATACTTCCAGTATCCTACGTAGAATCTGGAAAATACATACATATATTCAAATGGACTCGTAACAAGTATTTCGAGGTGGATGTTTAAGGAAAAGCTGGATCGAAGTGTTCGAATTTGTGTTTTTAAACCTTTCTCTAATGGTAGTTGAGGAAGTGAGATTAATGATGTTCACACGGAGATTTCTTTCTGGATGCAATCACGCCGCCGGATTAATGGCAGCCGCCAGGGATCATTTATCCGGGAGTTATTCACGCTTTTATTGCTTTTTTTGGTATATCGGAACATCATTCGACTGCACAGATATATTACGCTTGAGGCAAACTGTCGCATCAGAATTGCAAAAAAATGCATGCAGCCCTTCTCTTGGATATTTTTCGATAGCCAAATATGCAACCGATAATGATCGAGAGTACAATCTTCCGGGTTATTCTCATATTTAACAAGTGAATGCGACTACATATCAACACAGCGTGGATATGTTAAGTGGGGTTTGAAAGATTGATGTTTCGCCTTATCAATAGATTATGTCACATTTAACGCTCTATCCCATATGAGAACTTGAGTAGCATGAAGTCGAATATAAATCAATAACCTGTAATGGCTCCCAACGTGAGCGCCAAAGAATGCAGTTTGTCTTCCACAATGTCACTTCCATGTTTGTTGGACATTAGATCGCCATCTGTAGATATATTATGATTAAAATGTTGAAGTCGAATATGTAGCAACCACTTGAAATACCGCCCAACGTGGGGCATTTGAGGATGAAGTTTGTCATATATTATTTTGTATGCTTATCGGACATTAGATCTGCTTGCTAGTGTACAAAATTCTATCAAGATGCATCGTCAAATATGACAAATTAGAGCCACGCTGAACCTAAAACTATCATTTCATTTGCTGCTAAAGTAGTTTGCATAGAACTATCATGAATGAAGTTAAAACTGTGCATCATAATCATTCAGTTCTCTGACATATATTTCATTATGATAAAATATTCAATTCAATCTGATGATGAATTCTATATTATGCCAATGCTACTCAGAGATCAAACAGTTTGTAGTAAACATATAATATATGCATCGTGCTTCCTAATATATAATTCACAACTAATCAGCGATCTCGACATTATTTATTATCATTATGGTATGAACATGTACCTTTACTTCAAACGATTGGAATATATGACAATATATCATACGATTTGCGACGAGACCCATGCATCAATCGATTATGAATCGGGAATTTTATATTTGACACACAACTGTTGAACTATAGATCTGTATCTGTGGGTGTATTGAGATCAACACGTTAAAGACAAATATGAATCGATACTCTCAAATGGCACCCAACGTGAGGCATGAGCGTACATCAATTAACTAGGTGAATCATTACTAGTTAGCTATTCACGATATTAATGCATTGCGTGAAATATAACGATTTAATGAAGTCACAGTCAAATATTGATGCGACAGTACCAGACTACGCAAACAATTTAAATACTAATCAAACGCTGTTGAAGTTGATTGGAAAGCAAATTTAAACGAATTTTTTTATGTGGCGAATAAAAATGTGTAATAATCAAATGTTTCTTTAGAACTTCAACCTTCCAGGGTAGTTATATTTTCATCTTGTATGTACCATGCAATACCATGCAATGATCGAACAACTTACCTTGTGTATGTACATATCACCCAGGCTATTTATAAGGTTATTAATGATGGTAAAATTGATGAAACGTGATTGGAATCGTTTCGATTGATAAGTGAACTCGGCGCGATTGTCCTACTTCTCCGTTTGTAAAAAGCAAACAATATTACGCGAGGACGAACCAATGGGAAGTAGAGTGATGTTCGAAATCCCGGATGTCATCGATGTTTGCAAATAAATCTGTCACAATTAATTAGTGGTTTCGTATCCAGCGACAAATGGTGCCGATATAATTCCGAGCCTGCCTTAAATCTAGCCATGTAATCACGCTTGTATTTGATACGCCCACGCAACTCGGATCGGTCTCGTTCATAAGCCTATTAAAGTGGCGCAAATTAATTATTTTTCAGTTAGAAAGTTGTTGGTAACCTTTCAGCATTATTATATATTTTTTCCTTGTGAATTTGCTTGAGATTAGAACTAGATATAAATATTTCGCTAACCTTTACAAATGGTATCTTCATGATACCAAAGAGGGTCTGAATGCATTACCTTCTATAATATAAGGCCACAGTCCTGTCGTGCCACGTCACCAGTTGTAGGCTCACTAGTTGGCTCATATGTCATGATTTTACAATATTTCTTACATTGAGTAACATGTTCAAATGCGTCGATATATGATTCTGACCATTTACAATACTTGCTTAGCATCCTGAACTTATTAATACTCCAGGTAATACTTCTCCTGGGACTTCAAATTATCTAATGACCTAGGAGTGCTGCTTGAAAATATTATATGTTCTCTTATATGTTGACTTGATGAACTCACAAATAACTTACTCAAGTAGAAGCTAGGAGATCATCTATATGTAATATTTTTGTAACCAAAAATTAACTTACAAATAATCTACAAATCTAGAATTGTTCTTATTTTAATTTCATCGCTTGAAATTTTCCAAATTATGTTCAAATCTATTACCTATTCACCTTTAAGACCCTCGGACGGAGCATGTGCCATGATAAATATTCTACTTATTCTCCATATTTTTAAAAACTAAAATTGCAACCATAAAAAATGCTGTACAAAGTTCCAATAAGCTAAGGCATTCCGCCCTATTAGTCTAACCTCATTCGTATTGAAGGTAATGGAGAGACTGATTCACAGACACTTGAGAGATGGCCCACTGAAGGCCCATCAATTACACTGTAGTGAACACGCCTACCACGTTGGCCTCTCGACTTGAACGGCCTTGCATCATCTAGTCACAAGAATAGATGGTGCTATGGCCCGTGAGGAACACGCCCTGGGGGTACTTATAGACATCGAAGAGGCATTTCATAACACGTTCGTCAAGTCTATCTGCTCAGCCGCTGAGAACCATGGAGTCAGTCCTACATTGGTCCAGTGGACTGAAGCCATGCAATCTACGCGCAACATAACGGATGCGTTGCACAAACCACCGCTACAAAAGTCTATCCACAGGGAGGTGTCCTACCTCCGCTTCTGTGGTGCCTTTGGAGAAACTGGAAAAGGCTGGGTTTCATGCCCACGACTATGCCGATGACTTGGCTGGCGTCACCTTCGGATTGCACTTGAGGACGCTGTGCGAGCTGCAAAAAACGCTGCTCGGTATAGATGATAGTACAGTCAAAGATTCTTTATTGGATCTATACCGCTGTGATCAGGTCTATGGTTACCTATGCTGCAGAAGTGTGATGGTTCGGGACAAGGACTGACATTTCCCAGCGCCCCCCACACCGACTGCAGCGGCTGCATGCATGAGCATATTGAGTGGTATGAGGTCATCTACAACAAGAGCCCTTGAAGCTCTCGCCGGATAACCTCCTCCACACTTATACATAAAAACTGAGGCCATCAGAACGGCGTATAGGTTCAAGGGCCTAGGCCACTGGACCAAAACGCATTACTGTCGTGGACACTCATCTACTTCAAGTGAGGCAATCTGTATATGCCCCATACTAGAAATGAAGCGAGAGAGCATGATCTCAGCTAAATGGCTCACTTCTACCAAAATCCTCATCCCGGATATAGGAAATTGGAGTAACTTAACTCTCACCTCACTGCCACCAGACGGGCTCGTATGGTTCACTCATTCTTCTGGGGCGAGAGTGTACCTGAAAAGGCCAAATATCACTATCTTAATGACTCTAAGAGCTTACTTGCACGGTTTTTCAGACGGACGTCTACGCAATATTGACTTGTGCCATGGGAAACGTGCCAAGAAACTATGTAAATAATGTTCAACACATCTGGATCCCTGGACACTGTGGAGTTGTAGAAAACGAAATGACCGACTCTCTGGCCAAGCGGGGGTCGTCTTTTATAAAAAATTCACATACGGTGCGGACTTTAATGGTGACACTGTATGGAATTTTATTGACCGGATGGAAATGTAAAACCTAGCTTAGGCCAAAAGGGATTACAAACAAATCTGTACTTGCTGTCTGAAATATATTCATCTATACTCGCTGATCTCCATCACTTCTCACATAATTATAATCAGGAACGTTCAGATAGCGACAGGAATGGCGCCCAACGTGTGGCTATTCTAAAAATGCCAATAGGAGGATCACTATTGAGTAAATTCCCTTAACACCATCACGTCATCGATATTCACTAACAAACTTGCTGATTCCAACTTCTCAGTATGATAAGGTCTTTCTAGTCCAAAAAGATCAATAATGTCACAAACTTATAATTCTAGATAGCTGTTTCGTTCGTCTCTACTTATGACATCACAAACTTATAGCCTAGATAGATAAGGGTAAAACAGCTTTCTAGAACTATAAGTTTGTTGTTGTTGTTTGACGTTACTGTTCAATATGTACTAGAAATACCTCATCATTGTTATCTGGCAAAAGCGACATAAGTTAAATGAGTATATTCATATATTCATTTGTTTCTTAATCTCTTACATTCCCCAATATCTCAATTATTTATTAGATAGATAGATAGATACCAAGTAATTAAAATTATTATATTTAATTAAAATTAAAAACACATGTTAAAATTAGAATCAGTAGTACCAGCATAATAAAGTTAAAAAAGTTCATCAAGTGAATAAAAACATTTCTTTAGTACATAAGACTTTAGCTTTATTATATATTTTCGAGGATGAAACAGTTGCGATAAAATTATATATTCTTTTCTTTTGGAAAACATGGTCCATATAAGTCTCCTGAGATATATCAATCTAATCCATCTCATAAATTTGTTATACCGAACGTTCCAAGTGGAATGTGAATGGCACCCAACGTGGGGTATTGGAATTTTAAACGCATCAAAGTGTGTGTATTGAAGGAAAATAATTGAGTTGATTTTATTCAATATAATTTGGCTGCATCATTGACTTCAGCAAATAAATTTTGTCGCAATCAATTAGCGGTTTCGTTTGTAGCTTCAATCAGGCTGATATAATTTTAAGCCCGCCCAAAATCTATACGTGTAATTATGTTTATGCCTAACATGCTCGACGCAATTCAATCCGATGATCATCAAACAATTATCCTGTAAACTGGGTAATGTAGCGGAATTTCGGCTGCGTCAGATAATTAATTAGGTTTTTTGGAATATTTTTATATTGGAATTTACGTAACAACTATCTGTGGTGTGGGAGAGTTTGCAAACAAGTATTTATTATGTCAGATAAAGCACCGATCAATAGTAATTTCATTGGAAACAGCCAATGCAGCATTGTCGGTATGTAGTTATAAAATTGCGTCATTAATGAATGGACAAGGTACAATTTCTAAATGCAACGCATCAAATTAGATCCGACTCATTTTCGATAGAATAGATTGTACCGATCATTTATAAAAGTGATCAAAAACCTTGCACGCTGTGGTTTCCGATGTCATTTTCGCATATCATTCATGATTTGCCGTCAATATTTGTGCTTTAGTTTGCATAATACATTTTCAAACTTTTCTAATGAAGTTTACACGAAACCCGCTTATGATGAACTCAAAATGTAATTAGCCGATATTTCAGACAAAATTTGAAACAATGAGGGAGCTGGTAAACTAATATAAAATTCAATTTTGTGGAAAAGTTATGTGGGACAAACAAAACGAAATATTTCTACCAGATAAAAGGAAATTCGATATAACAACTGAAGGATGTTCTAAAGATGAACCATGGTATGTCAAAGTATTATTGTGAGGCCGTACAGTTGAGGTTTAAGCATCTGGTTATCAAATGGTATTGCGTTACTCGTGTGTACCCGTTTTTCTTGAGAGGCACTCGACTTTGTATTCGCATTTGCTTTTGAACGGCATTTTTACAACAGTTACGAAACACACTGTGACATAAGCTAAAACTTTTCTGAACCTGGGTGTTGTGAACACTGAAGTAATCAACTCGAGTAGGCTCCGGAGGCTATAACGCATTTGAATCTGAGAGACCAAGCTGTCCAGATTGGACAGTACCATCGACTTTTCTGATCTTGACGCCCCTCTTATCTTATCCTGCCATGAGCGACCAATAGTCCCATTTTGTAATATCCAAGTTAAATCTAGAAATATGGGCTGAAAAATATTCCCTTCAAATATTGTTTAGATTCCCTCGAAAACCAAATTCTGTTCAAAGATATATCTGATAGATCCCTGTGACCTCAACGAGGATCGCCCTTCAGTACTGGACACTAACATTACACAAAATTTGCAGTTATGGCTCATCATCAGAAAAGGGGTTTGACACCTAGATGCAATTGAGCCGCCGGGTTGGCCTCATTATGCGCCTTATGATCTGGAGCCCGTTCTATTCCACCAGGTTTTTGGCTCACCAGAAAGCCAAAATATTGCTCACGCTGGTTTCCATAAGTTCCTCTGAGAGCAGTTTTGCTTGGTCGAAGTAACAGTGTCTAAGGAATGTCGAAGCTAGGCATTCCCACAAGATGTGTGGAGCAGTTTTCTCCACTTCTCGACATTTCCTATCTACAGGATTATCTGTGATGCCATAATATGAAGGGAAGGTGTTCGTTTAGAGAGAGCAGTTTTTTCAAGAGCTTATGATTAAGATCTTGGTCTGCCTCATGTCTGATGATTTCCGCTACAATTATTCGAAAAGCTGTTTGTTCAGCTTACCTCGAGTGGCAAGAGCTCCACGCAGTTTGAAAATGCGACCAATGAATCTGGCCCAACGGCGCTACCAGATAACGCCCGCCTGTCCATTGCCTCCGTCTCTACCGTGTCCTCAGATGAATTGGATTTGTCTGTGCTGGCTAGTTCTGCCAGTGCATCTCTGCATTTTTTCACTAGGTTTGATGCGACTCTCGGTGTCTTGATAACTCCCAGAGCCGTTCGTGTGTCTGTGCAGATACATTTCTATAGTTTTTGCTCACGTTTTCCTAGGTGCAGGTCAAAATTACTCAGACTACCGCATGATAAACCGTGCAGTATGCTCCTAGAGCCTCTGATATAGTGATCCTTGGCTTTCTCAGGTACATACCTGCTCCCGAAGCCAGACCTATGTTTATAAATCATGTGAGCCCGCCTGGTGGAAACAAGGCGAGTGTATCGTTGCTCCAATTTCCTCCATCAGGGATGAGGATTTTGAAAGAAGTGAGAGGGATAGCTGGAGTCATGCTATGTTTTTATTATGGCACACTAACTCCTAATCACTGAGGGTCCTCGATATTGACGCGTTTCATTCTAGTGGCTTAGACACATATATTTCGTTCTCATGGCTTCAGCTTTTATGAATAAGTGTAGAGGTGGTACTACAGCGAGAACTTCAAGAGACCTCGATGGAGCCGAACTCATACCACTCGTGACACCTACACATACAAGACGCCGCAGTCTATCGAAGCGGCGTTGGGACATAGCAGTCTTCGTCCCTGGCCACTACATGATCATAGATACCACGTACGCCCAGTGAAGGATCTGTTGCTCTAATCCACGTCTGCTACCAAAATCTCTTCTGCACGCCCACAAGGACACGGTAGCTTTTCATCACTCCATATTCGAGTGCGGAACGAGCAAGCCAAAATACCAAGCAGCAAAAATATCCCCAACTGTAACGACTCAATGCAGCCTTTGAATAAATTGAATGTACGTAATTCTTCGTGTAAAGTCTGCAGCGATATATATTTATCTACGTAACAAATGCGACATTAACCAAACATTTTCGTTCTAGGACTGATTAGTAGAATTATTTGACGCATTCTAAACTAAGTCTTCCTTGAGACATTTGGGCCATCAAGTCTCACAGGACTCTATGGCACCTGTTTATTCCACTCTGATAGCAGGTATCCGTTTCTGTGGCTAAAAGTGCGTAAATATCGACGTCACAATTCCACAGTGACAATTATTCCATGCGAAAACAATTACAAGCACATCACGTCGGAAGAGGCGCACCCCTCGATTTACATGAAGAGCTGATACAATAACAACTCAATAAAAACATTAACGTCGCCGTTTGACTTAGGGGTTGGATTCCCTCATGGGATTAGCAGAGAAAACAAAATACGCTTATTCTCGTGCGCTACATAGAAAAGGGGATCATAGCTATTCATTTATATATCTCATAACCACCATTAGGAGGGTTAAATCGATAGAGCAAGGGTTGCTTTCGAATAACGTTCACTAAAAAATAATATAGTCGAAGTCGAGCTGATTTATTGGGTAAAGGGTCTGTGTGTGTTGCCATTTTTTCTTTTATAGGCATCAGATTTTCTCATATATCGCGATAAAAAATTCAATAATATCTTTTGGCGAGTGTCCAGAATTACTTTGAACTGTTCTGTGTAGAAACTTCAGTGGTTACATTAACACATTTTTATTTTCTCGTACGATATATCCGCTCCAATTTACTGCCATCCGGGGAACTAGAATTATGGAAATTTCTGTTTTTACGAGTTTACTTGTTTCCCTGGAACAAATAGAAATAGTTGATTATGTCGGCCTCCAAGGTATCTGTTCGCATTGTTAAGTTGAATTCTTAACCACAAACAACCCAGCATGTCTATACAATTGTAAGCCCAGTACATTCACCCTCGATCGTTGCCATTTAGTAATAAGTTCGTTCCAAATAATGTCCATATTTATAGATCTAACATTCAAATGTTTTTCTTTATAGTCGAATCAACTGAGCCAAGAATACTAGGAATAAAAATTCAATGATGGAAGCCATTACTTTTTAATAATTTATCATATTGATATAATAAAATAAAAAATTGTATCCGGTTTTTTATCACATAATATCATAGAAACAAATCGTGAATATAGTTGGATTGTGCGACATTTTACGTTATTAAGACATAAAACAGAATGCTATAGTAAACATCTAATCACGGTCGTACATACAAGTCTGGGGATTCGTATGTTTGACATGGGTCTCTTACGCGTCGCCAAACTCGTAGTCCCTCGCTCAGCCACTAGCTAGCGCTTGGATCGACGTGGTAAAACGATTTCTTTCCGGAATCGCAAGCAATGTTAATAAGTATTCTGATTTGAGAGAGGAATAGAACTGTTACTCTTGTCAAAATGTATTACTCACCTTAAAAATAACTTCCCCTTTTTCGAACACATAAAAGACCTCGTTCAAACGATTTCCCTTCGGAGTATGTACTTATTATCTAAGGCTTTTTTTGGTAGTAATTTAAAAAGGAAATGTATGAAAATAATCGCGCATATAAACATTTTTTTAATTAAATTGGGATTACAATCAAAATACGGTAATTATTTACAAGAAGGGCCTCACCCCCGATTTTGATGAAACTTTTTTTACAGACTACTTACGTGTTCCTTATGAACGATCAAAAAAGAAAAATCTGCGGAAATGCACCGTTTTCCAGAAAAACATAAAACCTTCTCATAATTAGCACCATGTTTTTCTCAAGATATTGACCTCAAAAGCACATAACAACTAGCTTAAATGTCATTAAATATGTCTTTTCAAACTATATTCCAATATTTTGATAATGAAACGTAATAAAAATAGAAACTTTGCATTTAAAGTAGATAAACAGCATCTGACATTTAATTGTAGCCCCTCTACAAGGTATTCCGTTTTCGTGTCGTCAGAAATGTCGCTTTCACAGATAAGTTTCGTTATCATTTGGGTAAGTCATAGAGAAACTATACTCCAAGAAGTCTGGACTTACTGTCTAGCAGCGTATTTTCCTCATTGTTTTTGCAGTTCCAAGTGGCAATCCGTAGGTCTGAGGTTATTGGACGTATATTTTTGTTAGATGCATTCTGCAAACAGCCTATTTTCCTGATGTACTCCCAAGCGGCAATTCGTAAAGGAACAGTGTATTTCTCTAATACTTTTTGTAGTTCCAAGCGGCAATCCGTAGGTCTGAGGTTATTGGAAGTGTATTTTTAGAACAGCATATTCATCTCATTCCACAAAGAGGAATTATGTTGTTCAAGAATATGCACCAAAAATACACTTTCAATAGCCTCAGACCTACGGATTGCCGCTTGGAACTATAAAAAGAATGAAGGAAATAGGCAGTTCTACATAATGCATGTAGCAAAAATACAATTTCAATAGCCTCAGACCCACGAATTGCCGCTCTTCCTGATGTCTTCCAAGGAGCAATCCGTAAGTAGGAAAAACGTATTTCCCTAATACCTTTTGTAGGTCCAAGCGGCAATCCATAGGTCTGAGGTTATCGAAAGTGGATTTTTAGAACAGCATATTCACCTCAATTCACAAGGAGGAATGTATGCTCCTCAAGAATGTGCACCAAAAATACACTTTCAATAACTTCAGACCTACGCATTGCCGCTTGGAACTATAAAAAGAATGAAGGAAATAGGCAGTTCTACATAATGCATGTAGCAAAAAAACAATTTCCATAACCTCAGACCTACTAATTTCCGCTCTTCCTGATGTCTTCCAAGGAGCAATCCGTAGGTAGGAAGAACGTATTTCTCTAATAATTTGTGTAGGTCCAAGCGACAATGCGTAGGTTTGAGGTTATTGGAAGTCTATTTTTAGAACAGCATATTCACCTCATTTCACAAAGAGGAATGTATGCTCTTCAAGAATGTGCACCAAAAATACACTTTCAATAATTTCAGACCTACGCATTGCCACTTGGAACTATTAAAAGAATGAAGGAAATAGGCAGTTCTACATAATGCATGTAGCAAAAATACAATTTCAATAACCTCAGACCTACGAATTACCGCTTCTCCTGATGTCTTCCAAGGAGCAATCCGTAGGTAGGAAAAACGTATTTCCCTAATACTTTTTGTGGGTCCAAGCAACAAAATAAAAAAAATTAATTTAGAAACTGGCAGAGAAGTACTGACACAATTATACAGCACTCTATGAGTCTCCGAACGGCCAAACATATCATAATAATGATATCTATGGAAATAAGATATCTATGACACCAGCCTCTCAAACGAAACGAGAAGAAATACCTTGTAGGGAGGCTACAATTAAATGTCAGATGCTGTTTATTCACTTTAAATGCAAAATTTCCATTTTCACTGCGTTTCATCATCAAAATATTGGAATATAGTTGAAAGAGACATATTTCATGACATTTAGGCTAGTTGTTATGTGCTTTTGAGGTCAATATCTTGAGAAAAACATGGTGCTAATTATGAGAAGATTTTATTTTTTTTCTGGAAAACGGTGCATTTCCGCAGATTTTTCTTTTTTGATCGTTCATAAGGAACACGTAAGTAGTCTGTAAAAAAAATTTCATCAAAATCGGGGGTGAGGCCCTTCTTGTAAATAATTACCCAAAATACATGTGTACTAGTTTAGTATGTTGTCTTTCATTATGTTTACAATATATACATTATACACTAAAACCTCCGGTACTGTACACTCGACGGGTCCGGAAATCTCGACTATGTTGACACTGCCAATTTTTCTCCTAACGCAATATTTACTATTCTGATTTGAGAGAGGAATAGAACTGTTACTCTTGTCAAACTCACCTTAAAAATAACTTCATAAAAGACCTCGTTAAAACGATTTCTATCCGGAATCGCAAGCATCCACTTTTTCGCATTTCCGCATCTGTCGGCACTTTAAAAACAGAAGTTTCCTGCTTTACACTTTTGTACCCCGTTTTGCATTTCGGCACAATGCACGGTTTCGTAATTTGTTTCTGAAAACGCAGGTATTCCTTGTGTTGACAATTCAGCTGACAGTTGTCAGAGAATACTCTTAGAAGTCGCAGACTACTGCGTCACCCGTGACGTCTTTTGGTACTACGCAACAGTCGACGCGTAGTGGTCTCACTTCTCACATAGGAAACAGCCCCGAGTTTCCAGACCTTCTAATTGATGGATTAAAATTTTATTGTCATTATTTTTCATATCTTTGAAAATTTCTATTGATTCTAGTGTGTTTAATTCGAAACTTCTACTCTGGTTATGTGAGATTTTAGCTTCATCTAAATTTGAAAAAGTGTGTCTTGTTTCTAAAATATGGTAAGACAAAGATGAATCTGTTTTATTGAGTCTAAAAGATGTAAAATTTTCCTTATATCTAATTTCTATATTACGACTAGATCTAACGATGTAAAAGTTATCAGACTCTGAACAGGTTAATTTATATACTCCAGGTTCATCAAACTTATTTGCTTTAGCATTGAACAAGAATAGGACAATTTATTTTCAGGGTTGAAGTTAACTTTTAGATTTTGTTTCGATAAAATGTCTGCAATTCTTTCACTTACGGTACCAAAATATGTGAGGGAAACGTATTTTGACGAAGCATCATAATTTTTTGTAGAAGGATAGCTACTTGAGTAAGTTAATGTCTGCTTTTTTCTGTCAATTAATTCGGATATAATTGAAAACCATTGTTAATGGCTATAACCTTGATTTAATTCAATTCTTCATTAGGGTTTTCAGAAAAGAGGTAGCGAAAAGGCTCTATGTATCATAGAGTTGTAAGCTGCTTTTTTTTACTACAGGGACCAGAAGATGAATTGGCAATAGTTGTATCTGTGAATGTAGGTTTTCTGTAAATTTTGAAAGTAATAATATTATTATGGTGCGTGAGGGTAAGTCTAGGAAATTTATTTTGTTATCTTTTCAGTTTCTAAAGTGAATGTTCGAATGGATATTATTTATGAAGGATAAAAAAGGATATACCTTTGAAGAAGGATAAAACATCATCTACATATATAAACCAACAAATGAATATGATTTTTAGCTAGAGAGGAACTCATTATAGTTCCCTCAATATAAGACATAACAATATCTGTCTGTGAAAAAGTGTTAATAAATTGACAATAATTATCGCTAAGGCAAAGATCAAAAGCTTGTCTATCTCAGATTTTAATACGTGATTTGTATGTGATTTTTCCACAATTTTCGATATCAAAATTTTACATTCCTTGAGGGAAATATTTGAAAACAAATTTTGAACATCGAAAGATGCCAAGATTCTATTTTCGGGGAAGGTCAATTTATTTATTGATTTAGAACGTTCCAATCAGTTACTTAGGCTTGAGGTTGCTTATATTTTCTAAATTGGATTTAGTTTCACCGCTTGATTATTTATAGGGCTACTAACATAGGATACTACACGTGTGCCTTCCTAGTATACCTCCGCATTAAAAAAAAATTCTTAGCACAATATTAACTCTACCTCATTATTCAATTATACTATTCTAGCAATGTATTTCCCCATCCGGAATCCCACTTGTTACCTGTTCTTATATTGTACCATGAATAGCCAAGATTATTCATATTTCCATACATTAGTATCGTTCGAAGATGACACTAGTGTTGAAACTATAGTCTCGATTTGTTTCTATAATATATATGATAAAAAGCAAAGTAAAGGTGTTTTATTTTATCATATCAATACTATGAATATCTGAATATCTTTGAATAGGTGACTATTGTCTGAAACTCTTTGGAATACCCTGAGAATCATTCGTAAATCACTTCATATTTGCCGATATTTCTCATTAATTGTTTAATCAACAAATTTACAACTTTCCGTTTTAATCCAAAATTGTTACCTAGGAAGTTTCTGAGGTCGCTGATATTGTTTCCGACGTTGAAAATTTCAATTTCAAATGGCAGATCGAATATGGCCGCATATTTAGACCAGAAATGCACAAAATTCAAAAAATGTAAAGAATCAGACACGACTGTAAGATATCTGGACAGTAGAACAGAAAAGATGAGAAATATTCGGACAGATTAGGTTATCTCCCGAAGAGTACAACTGGTGAAAAATCTATACATTCTAGTACGGGGAACTAAAATTACTGACTGGGTTTTGTTAACGATCCAAGTGGAATGCACAAAATGTTCACAGCTTCGGTGTGGCTGGAGTGAAGAAAAGCATCCAAGGCTGGAAATAGTTCATAATTCTAAGCCACATATATGTAGTTCAGGTTTAGTTAACCTCCCCTCGGCAATTTACTAAATTCGGAAGGAACCTTCAAACGTAACGTTCATCCAATTAATTTACTTTTACGCCAATATTCGGTCAGACTAGGTTATCTCCTAGAGAGTAAAACTGGTGAAGCACCTACATAGACTAGTTTAGGAAACTAAAGTTGTATTGTATTGTGTTAAGGATATTTGCACACTGCGACCTTAAATATCTAAGGTCTCTCCTTCTGAAAGTGCGCCATTAAGGATACCTCAACTCCTACAGCATTTCCTCCAGCTGAGTAGATCTTAGAAAGTTCAGGAGGTCAGATAGCTTCAAGTTAGGTGAATCTGTGTCTTCTATTTGGTACGCTATTTGTCGTATCCTTAGATTTTGCTAGTGCATTCTGAAAGGGTTCCGATAGATATTCCGTTCGTCTCGTCGCAGAACCTACACTCTTCCGAGCTTTTTAAGGTGTATTTCCAACGACAGTGCGCTGATAGGATTCCCGTTACTATTATCTATTTCTCTTCTGTTGATGCAGTCGTTGGATCTCTTCTAGTTATAGTTTGGCAGAAGGATCTTGGTCTGCGTCAGTCCTTAATTCTTTCAGTATTGTTCTGGCGCTTATTCCGCAAAACAGAAATGGTGTTTCGAACCATTTCTTGCGAATTCATCTGTTTTTTCGTTATCCTTCACTCCGGTTGTTTCCGGAGGATAACTGCATTGTTCTTGCTTAGTTGGTTAGTTCGTTCTCTAAGCATTTCCACATTATCTTGTAGCTGATTACGTGAAAGTTCAGGGCGTTATGGTTGCTTGACTAGCTGAAATGGTCACTACTTCTTGTCCATGTAAGTCTCTTTCTCTAGTGAATTGGACACATTTACCTATAGCGTGAATTTTCACTCCTGAAATGCTCGGAGATTTGCCCAAGTTTTCATTGTATTTGGTTCCAGGCCCGTATACTCCTATTCCAGTTCCTTCTGAGGTTTTGAAGCCATCAGTGTACCATTTAATGGCCTTTCTACTGAATCTTGAGATGATGTTTTTATTTCATTTGCGAAACAGCTTCCTGTTGAAATCTTCCATCGAATTACGGACTTGGTGCTGTGAACGATCCAAGTGGAATGCACAAAAGCACAGCGACTGAGGTGTGGCTAGAGAAAGCCTAAAGACTATTATTTGAAGTTAATAAAGAATTCGAGTCGATTCAAAAATATGAGATCAGAATCAGGTCAATTTAGTTAGTAACTCAATTCATCAATATTGAAACAAACCTTTAAACATAACATCGCTTCAAATAATCTGTTCAACATCAATTTTATTACGGAAACTTCGGCATGTCTGCACTGTTGTTGCTAAATCTTCGTTTAGAGGAATACTCAATGTATAGTTTCTTAAATTGTTGGTAATACCATATTTATCATTTGGATAGTATCAACCCGTTCCGAATAAATTTTCTCCAAAAGTAAGTAATGTTCCAATCCTCTTTATTGTATACTTTGGTTAGATAGGCAAAGTTCCAAATCCAATTAATAGTTCAATAAAAGTACAAATAATAGAATTTTCATTCAAAAGTATCTCACTAAATATATCTATTTCGAAAACAACTTCTTTGATTGTTCACAATTGTAAATTATTATTTGAGTTGAACATTTCAATAATTATTCCACGATTGCGGTAGATAATACACGGATTCCGCATGAATTGACTCACACTGCTGCATCACATGCAATATGTAACACAGATTTGAATACAGCTTTGTATGAACTGATAATTGGGTAGAGATAAGTAATTTCTATGAATCGATCGCTCGTTCATTCCAGTGTATATCTTCAATAATTAAAGCCCTTCACAATGACCTATTTATTGAATTTATATTTCGAATCAGTAATTTCGCAGATACCATAAATCCCAAACATACAATGTCCTCTATTAAATGAGATAACATTCTGGACATAAATAATAGTCTAGTTATGTTTAGCTAAGTGCATAATGATCTAATTTATGGCGCGATATATCATGGCATCAATCATCAATTCTCTATTGACGTACAATGGCAAATAGAGGTATTTGCTGGACAAATTTTGATACACATTCGAATTTTTGTTTTGTAAATTAAGTCCTAAATTATTGTATCTCCCTATTGGTACTGTGAACTTTAGATCATTCAGGGAGATTTAGAATGTTTCTTGGCTCTAATGGTGTATGCGGAGGAGTGTGACTTCTCAATCAAATCGCAAATGTTCCGGTTTTTCCTCCTGTTTTCTGCCAAATCTACACATCCCATCGTTCACTAACCCAAATTTTCTCATATGACCATTCAGTTTGCAGTGACCAGTCATGAATCCTGTTATGATTCTAAGGATGTTCCTGCTTTCCTTATGTGTTCCAAGATATCGATTTTACCCAAATTTATGTAGGAGAATATATCGGACTGTTCATCTGCTGGTAGAGAATTCCAGTGCTTTGTGCTGAGTTATTTGACTTTTGGACTAAGGATTTACTGAATAGTGAGTGACCATATACCGCAGAAGTGATTCATTCGTATTAGCGGTGTTTTTATCTTAATGTCCAGTCATGCATATATGTGCCTTTAAATCTTACTCAATTAGCTTTGTCTGGTCCTGAAAGTGAAAAAAAACTTAGATCAAACGAAGAACAACCAATTTCTCTACTTCAGGTAGCAAGAGTTTCTCGTAAAGCATATGAAAGAGCAGTCACCATCGGAAATGCATTCAGTGGCTTCAGGAACTCAGGACTTCAGGCAGTAAATCAAGATAATCCCTCTAGAGCATTTGTTCGTGCCTTCCCTCACAACAGATCAGCATAAAGCAGCTATTGCTACTCAATCAACTACACCAGAACCTGATGCTAGAATTACTAATGAAACATCCCTCCCACCAGTCGTAGACTTTAAATGACCCAGAAGAAGCGCCTAATGATGAACTTGGGACTAATAATGAGGAGGGCATGGCTCCACTGACATTTTCAAGTCATATTCCATTGAAATCGAAAGCTACGCAAACGAAACGCAAGAAAACAGTACTAATTAGTAGTTCCTCCTTGTATTGAAGGAATGAAATAAAAGGAGGTGGGAAAAAAGGTAAAACTAAGTCGTAAATCAGCGCGGCAAGTGAAGCATCGCCTCTAAATAGATCTTGCTGATACTTCTGGAGAGGAATTGGAATTTCCTACTGCAACGTTAGATAACGAAGACCCACGATGATGCGTTCTGTTCATTTTGTGGAGGATCATTTTCCAGATCAAAAGCAGGAGGAGTGGATAAAATGTTGCAAGTGTAGAGAATGGTCCCACGTTCTTTGTGCTGGAGTTAGCTGCAAAATAAAACATTCACGTTTGTGAGGCTTGTCAGTATTAACAGTATATGTCGTTTTGCACTGCGTCATTTAGATTTTTTTTATACTTTCACTACACGAGAGGGAAACCTATGATCTTCAAAAAACATCGTGTGAGACAGCAGTGGAATATAAGGAGAGGAAATTGGCATTCGTATTTTTCTTGAAGGTATGGATGTTATAGGCATAGGAAAAGACCTCACTAGGAAAAGAGTTCCACAACTTTGCAGTTCGATGAAAAAATTAGTCTGGGAGTTCGGCAGTAAAGGAGTGACTAGTTTGAGCTCGTTCAGTCCCCCCATCTAGAATCTCTCGTGGTGGAACAACAGACAAGATTTCTGATGAACACCGACCATGAAAATGTCTCTATATAAGGGAGAGATCTTCCACCTTTCCACTATGTTCTAGAGAGGTCAATGAAATCGTGTGACATCTTACGAATAGCTTTCTTCTGAATAGAATCCAAGAGCTTCAGCGTATGTTTGAGAGCCGAACTCCAAACATTTGAACAGAACTCCAGGACAGGTCGAATCTGTGCTTTGTAAATTAGCTCTTGGCACTGAACAGAAAACCAAGTTTTTGTGGAGCGGTTTTCGCAATGAACTTCAGTCCCATGAGAGGATGCTCTTGGTGGTGATCTCAAGCATTGTTATCGAACACTTCATAGGAATAGTGGTACCTGACATTATCATATTAGGGATTGTGGGAACCGCCTTCCTGGAGAAAATGCAAGATTGAGTTTTGGATGCATCAAACTCTACTGGATTATCAGATCCTCATTTGAAATTCATTGCCAGATCTCCATTATTTGCATCAACCTTATCTGTCCCGCTCATCTTTCTTCATTGGATTGTACAATGTCTCTAGCGGTATGAAGTGTACCATCATCCGCAAAAGGTGGTCACTTCCAGCAGATCGTTGATATGGAGCAGAAACAAAGTTGGTACCATGCCAGATCCCTGTGGAACACCAGCGTTGATGGCCATTGTATCGGAGGATACTCCATCAACCACAACATGGTTCTATCTGAGAGAAAACTCGATAGTGAACGACAAATGTGTTTGTTATTTTTGTACCTTTCATAAAAGTCTATGAGAAAAAATTATTTCGTTGAGATTTGAGTTTATTCAATGTTTTCACATTGTATGCCGTCTTACCACAATTTGTGTTTGTAAAATGAATCATGTAACCACTATCGTAAAGCTTTCACTAGAAATAATCAACTTGGTGATGCCAATTTAGGTTAGTTTTCCTATTTGTCGATATTATATTATGAAAGTATTGAACTTTCTTGAGACATGGTGTAACCTGTATTTAAAATATATTCTTGGAGGACTCCAACTCAAGGAAAGGAAAATGGTACTGAAGTGAGTGCACTCAATTACATTATATTCGTGGATGAAAGTTCTTTCTGAAGTATTGCGCATTCTGTAAAGTTTCAATTCCTCTCGATGTATGTTCTGGAAATGAGCTGTAAAGTTCAGAATACCTATTAACAGTTTGATAAACGTAAGGATTAAACAAAGCAATTCTGTTCTGGTAGTTTCAAATGGAATATCATAAATTACCAGATAACTCGATGCAATTTCAACAACTCAGTACATTTCGTTATTTCCTTGTGCGTGAAACATTTTCTTTGAGCTTGTATATGAAGACAGGTACCCATTAAAGATTCAGGTACTCAAAAGTGAATTAGAAATGTCTGAAAATGCAAACTTCACGGAATCTAGGCCGTATAAAAGATTAAAAACTTATTTGTATTCAACAAACACCGAACCTGAAAGTTTGCTTTCAGTACAGACTCGATAAATGGGGCTTGAAGAAGTAATGACAAGTTACACGTATTTAACCTCAAGTCGGAGACGATGTCCAAGCGTGCGTGACATAGTATATTTCAAATTACTAATACAAGCACTCCTTCAAACTGCATATATTATTATCTGTATTGTATTCAATCGAAATAAGAGTATATTCAAGCGTAGAAGACATACAATGGTGTACAACTCACGTGGCCTTTCACGTGAATCCACCTGGAATTTGAATGAAAATAGAGCAAAAACTTTAATATTGAATTGCACGTCATTTCCTTCGGTCAAATATTCACCCATATTTGAAAGCTGTATTGTAAAAATATTGTTATCATTGCCGCGTTACACTTCCGAAGAACGCTTATTGTGAGGACTTATCACATGAATCTATGGTTTCAACGCTTACGTAGTGTAAAATCATTCCAAATTTGTAACAATTAATTTAGAATCAATGCTGACAACTTTTCATCACACTGTGGCATTCTTAAAAAGTTAAGAGTTATCAACTGGAGTTAAATCTAAAATAACCTCCTTAATTATCAGAAATCAATCAAAATGTGGTACAAATTGGGGTATGGTATTTGACAATGGTTTGAGTGGGAGTTCCAAATTGTTGACAATTGGTGATATATAGGTGTCGATTTTCTTCAAAAACATGATATTTCTACTCGGTTTTCCACACTTCCAAAATTATCTCAGTCTTACAAACCTATCAAAGATCCCTTTCCTCCTGTTCACTCAGAAGGTGTTCATAGCATTCCCTGTTCTTGCGGTAAAGACTACATTGGTGAAACAGGTCGCACAGTAGCTACTCGTGTGAAAGAACATTAGCGCTGTACAAGGCTTCGTGACACCAGTAGATCTACATTTGCGGAACAAAGCTTTGACACTAATCATCAAATCCTTTTCGATAATACTAAAATCCTAGCGCGAGCCCCAAACTTCTATCAGCGAAAAATCCTTGAAGCTATAGAAATCCTAAGACATCCAAATAATTTGGAAATCCGTCCTCGAAAACTGCGTAGCATGAAGGATTTTTCCCACAATAAATACGGCTACAGAAATCAGTAGAATCAGTTCATCATCAAGCCTGCCCAGAAAATGTAATCTGTAATGGTTGGCGAAACGTCGGCATCAAGTCGAGATATTGTGACGCGAAATCTATCCAGAAGCCAAGATTTTTCGGTGATGTACGTAATTGGACTTCTGTTTTTTGGCCCTGTAAATGTTCGTGGAACCTTACACTGTAACTGCGTCCAGTTTGTCCTATGTACAGGACATTACAGTGATCACACCTCAGCCTGTAAGCTCCACATTTCTCCTAATTATCTCTTTAGATTTTGAATTATTGATATATGAGTAAAGATTATTTGTTGTTTTGATGGCGACGTTTTTATAATGATGTTTAGAAAAGATAGTGTTTTTCCAATATTTACTAGTATAATTCAAATTCTAAAATCAACAAGATGTATGCTTATTTCTTATTAGTAAATGAAGTTTTATCTAAGAAACATTTTTTCATCTTCATCGCATTTTAGATGAAATTTTAAAGGCAATTCTTATACTTTTTCATTTTAATATTTTATATGTAATTTTATTACTTATTAAATTTATTAAATTACCATGGTCTTTGAATAAAACAAATCTATTTGTATTCATAATAAGGATTTAAATTTAAAAATAGTTTGTAGAGAATTATTATCAATTTTTAATTTATCAATTAAATGAATAAAAAGTATAAATTTATCATTTATCATCAATATATCTAGTTGAATCTATTAGTTTGTAGGGAGTTTATGTTAGTTAATTATTCTACATATAATTGTGAGGAATTTTTAGTTATTTTAATCATATATAAAACTTATTTTTTTGTCGAAAAAGAATATTTTAAGATGTACATTGGAATAAAAAATGTTAGGCAGCTACGATTTGGAATATTAAGAAGAATTTTCATTTATTTATTGATTATAAGTAAGTTTTATATTTTTATTACTATATAAATTAGACATGCGAAATTTGATCAGGTATTGTTTTTGATCTGCGAATAAATTTGGTCTAGGGCTTCTTCATTATGTCCATTTTGAAGTATTTTATCTATCATCTTGACATCTTAACCGCTATCTTGAGCAATATCTATGAATCTGTTTAATTCTGAATGGAAGTTATCTTTATTTATTGAGATATTAACTAATCTATTTATACTGTTTATGGTGGTATCTGTGTGAGAGTGTTTGTGATAAATAGCGAAGGAATGGTAATAATTCGTACGTGAGAAGGTCAGATCTGAAAGTTTGAAGAGCGGGTATTTTCTATCTCTAAGGTGAATTCTATATTAGGATGTATGTTGCTAATATAGGTGAGAAATTAATTTATTAGCCGGGGACTACCTGTAAAGCAGGCGCGTACATCGCCAAGCTATACAAATATACAAAGATGTGCTAGAATTTTGAATTCACAAAAATATCTCAATTTATCAAAAATCAGAATAGAAACGTCGCCTTCAAAACAACAAATAATCTAATATATTAAGAATTTTAACGTAGAAAAGTAAATTAAATAAATCTGGAGCTTATAGGCTGAGGTTTAAAGATAACCCCCATCCCTCAATTTTACCACATTCAGATTGATTTCTAACATTCAAGGACAACATTTCAGGTTTGCTCAAATTCCAAAATTTGAGACTTCTTTGGTTCGTAGCCTTTCGAGTAACTTTTTAATAAAGCTTGCAATTTCATGTAGGTACCGACAAATATCTTTATTCTCATGAATATTTATGCATACTTTTAATTTGGAATGCAACGACCATAAAGTAGAAGCCTTTTTTACCTTGCTTACGTCATCAAAATGAGCAATCAAAACATTTTCTGATATACCTTCTACATTCCTTTCGCTGCACCAGTTTTTGAAAATCTGAGGCTGCTTTTCGTACACTTTCTTGACTCTTTCGGCCGCAAATTATCTAGGCTACTGTTTGCGATTTCTCGTAGCTGGGGGGGAATGTAATTTTCACTTTCCATTCGTAATTCTCTTTCAAAATCATACGTGTTACGTATTTTAATTGAACTCTTGACATTTAAAAATAATTTAATTTAACTTACAAATATGGGCTCGCATGCAATTGTTTATTTTGGCATGTAGTGTTACATTGAACATTTAAAAAAGGGAAGAAATGAGGGCATATAATTTCAAAAGAAAATGTTTTTCTCGAAATATATGATACCAGAATATAAAAAATAGTATAAAATCTTCGTTCCATAAGACGTGATTTTATCGCATGAGCCCTAAATTAGAAAACGAGCCGAAGACGAGTTCTCTAAAGGGCGAGCGCCCTGTCTTAAAATACTATTTGCTCATTCAAGTGATCCCTAAGTGACAAATTAATTTCTCTTGACCTATTACAAAACAGATTCCGGCATGAATCCATCCATTCTCATTAAGCGTGAACTGTCATTCAATTACAAATGCCGTCAATCGGGTCAGCAATCGAGTAAATTGGTGAATTTCAGGATGTAAATACGTTTGTTTTTCTACAGACGACCACACGTTTTCGTTTTACAATGATCACAGTTTTCCTCGTTGTTATAAATGTAAGAGACAAAAACCGGTCTCCTATGAAGCTCAAGCTTCGATTATACCGCATTGCCGGTATAATTGTAAGTCAATAAACAAAGGTTATAAAGCAACGGCAAATGACGAGACTTCACAGGAAACTAACAAGGGCATATAGCACAAAAGACTACAAAACAACGTAGATCAAAGCGACATTCATTTTTAATAAAGCCATCCATTGATTATTCATTACTCATGAACTGGATTGCCATCAGGAAATTTGTCGTTACAGAATCGACTCAGATATGCAATATGTGATTTCGCAATTTATTTCATTTCTCATGATTATCGGTAGCTTTAGTCAGTAATTCACAACACATTTCCATTAGAATAGGAAACAATGGAAACATGTACTAACAATATGGATCACAGTTACTTCCTCGCGTCCTAAGGAGGAGGTAAACTTCTCTTGTTCGCCAGATTGGCAGTATTGCTGTTGAATTCCCCATGAATGACGTATTACAAACATGTTACAAGCTTCATTCTGACAGCGTTACAATTCTTTTTTATAATCTTCCTTTTTAAGTTTATTTTGTGGGTGATATAACTTCCAAGTGGCTATTCTAGGTTTGTACGTTAAATGTAAGTTAATTTTTGGATGCAAAACAAAATACGCTATAATAGGCCATAAATACAGAAGACTCTTACACATTGATTGTTGTATGTCCAATATTGATGAGGCTTGCTCTGAATTCTATAGTATAGTATACTCTGTATTTGATGTAAATGTACCATTATTTCAAAATAAAAAACGTGGTTATCCACCATGGTTTGATAGGTCTACTGTCGATCTAATAAAACTTAGAAACAATGCTAGAACTAGGTATTTAAAACATAAGTCTCGTCAGAATCTTGGAGATTTTAAGCAACTGAGATCTTCAACCAAAGTTCGAATAAAGGAAGCTTATCATCTCTATTTGGAGAAAATCGGTAACTCCATCACTCATGATACAAAAAGTTTTTGGAACTTCATAAATGAAAAAAAAGGCACGACTAGAATTCCTGGTTCTATGCGTTTTAATGAAACACTATTAAATGATTCCAAAGAAATTGTTGAAGCATTTGGTACATTCTTTGGCAGTGTATACTCTGAACCCAATAACAATAACGATTTCAGCAATGTTTCAGATTTGACCAGCATTAACTCATCATTTTCAAATATTGCATCCATAAGTCAACCAGAAATTGTAGCTGCTATTAAAAACCTCAAGAATAAATACACATCTGGACATGATCAAATACCAAGCTTCTTAATAAAGGATTGCGCTTCTGTGTTTGTCGTTCCACTACAGATTTTGTTCAATCTCAGTTTGAAATCTAATAAATTTCCTAGTGTTTGGAAAAAAGCAAAGATTATTCCTATTCACAAATCTGGTGATGTTGGAAATATACTCAACTATCGTCCAATTGCTATATTGTCTAACTTATCTAAGGTCTTTGAGATGTGTCTGTATCAACGCATTTATAGTACTTTCTCACATATGATATCACCATACCAACATGGATTTGTTCAAAAGAGATCTACTGTTACGAATCTTACTTGTTTGAACACGTATATTGCTGCTGTTCTTGACAACCAAGGACAGCTTGACGTATTATATGCAGATTTTTCGAAGGCCTTTGATAAACTAGATCACACTATTCTTATAGGCAAGCTCAAATCCATTGGGTTTAGTAACTTCTTAGTAGTGTTTTTTTGCTCATACCTCATCAATAGTTTGTGCAGTATTGCGGTCAAAGATCAAATTCATTCATCGCCAAATCCGGTGAGCCTCAAGGTTCAAACCTTGGTCCTCTACTGTTCCTGTTATTTATTAATAATTTGGCTGAAACCATAATCGGATTGAAACTAATTTTTGCTGATGACTTGAAAATGTTTTTAGAAATAAAGACCATATGCACTACAAAATGATCTGGTCAATATTTTCGAATGGTGCGCCAACAATAAATTAAGTCTAAATATTAGTTAATGTTGTGTTGATAGCTTCAGTCGTAAAGTTCATCCTATTTTGTTCGATTATCTTTTAGATTCAGTAATCATTTCTCGTAATACTACAGTCAAAGACTTAGGTGTTTCAAACGATCATCAGTTCACTTTTAATCTACATATAAGTGATATGTGTGCTAAAGCTAATAGAATTTTAGGGTTTGTACTTAGGCATTCCAAATATTTCAACAATTTAGAGGTACTACAAACACTATTTAATTCATTGGTTAGACCAAAACTGGAATATGCTTCACTTATCTGGAACCCTCAATATAAATTTCAGATTACACTAATTGAGAGCATTCAACGTGAATATTTGAAATATCTCTGGTTTAGCACTTTCAATATCTTTCCTAGAAGAGGTTCTGATCATCAATTATTATTATCAACTTTTGATTGTTTGACACTTGAACTTAGAAGAAGAATAAGGAGCACAATATTCCTTCACAATTTGTTGAATAATAATATTGACTGCAGTTACTTATTAGGTAAATTAAATTTTGTTGTACCTAGATTATCTTCTCGCTGTCCCTTAACTTTTTACAATGTAAGGTCTAATACAAATGTATCATCTAGATGTCCGATATTTGTCATGACAACAAACTTTAATGTTATTTGTTCACAATGTGACTTATTTTTCAATAGTATTCAGTACTTATTAGTGTAGTTGAGTGAAGTTTTTCATTTCATTTTTTATCTTTATCACTATGTAATTTAAGAATTTAGTCAGTTTATTTTCATTATTCCTATAAGATATTATTTTTGATATATATTCTTGTTATTGTTTATATTATGTTGCTCTGTATTGTTTGTCCTATAATTGGGTTAACCTGTTGGGCATATATATACTAAATAAATAAATAAATAAATAAATAAATTTATTGTAAAATCGGTCTCTGAAGATGTTCCTGACTATCAGAAACTGAAAATATAGGTCACGAAATAAATTTTGGGACGAAAATTTATTGAAACTCCCAATGCGAGTGAAAACGTTCGATCCTGAAAAGTAGAGACTGTCAAATAGGATAACATACATCTAAAGAATGAATTGAGATTAAGATAATATGACGCGGATCGATATGATGATGTATAACTTCAAGTAAAGTAAAAGTAAATTCATTTTCTCAATAATAATTGTTGCAAAATAATAACAAGATATTAGAAAAACAAGTCAAACATTACAAAAAAGAAATTACTCATCCAAGTATTCATCAACCGTGTATGGTTCACATTGCACTATTATATAGAATATTTTATATTGAAATTAACAGAAATTCTTTACATTGAATATCAATTGGGAAGCTGCTTGAAAATTTGATGCACATAAATAGACAAGTTTTCTTTTGAGTGTAAGCGTATGTGCTGGATAAATTCATATGTAATGTTACTTCAATTGTAATTGAAAGATTTTTTGAAATCTACAAAGAATCTTGTATATTTGAAAGTAAAAAGGAGGGATTGATTAATGCATATCCCAATAACAGTAAGCAAGTTGATTTGCTTGAAAAAAATTCTAGAACTTTGTTTATACCCTAATCTAATCTTATCCAATGTGAGTTTGTTATTCATACGCCAATGTTTAATCTTTGAGAGCGCAGAGACAATATCAGTTCCGAGGGGGGGGGGGGGGGGGAAGGTCATTTGCAGATACTTTAATGTTCCTATTATCTGCTTAATTGATAAGTAACTTTCCAGCGTCATGTAGATCATTGATATAGATTAAGAACAGATGTGGTCCAATTATGGAACCTTGAGGAATTCTCATTTATACTGACCCTTATATATAATTTTGTCAACCCTCCGAATTTTTCACTCTCTACATCCTACATTCTAAATAGCTTGCCATCAAGGGTAATTGTTTATCTCTGACTCCGTATTTCTTCAGTTTTGCAAAAATTATTTCATGATTAACCATATCATAAGCCAAGGAATAGTCCGCATGGGAATTATCTATTTTCCAAGGATGTTCTAATCGATTCAGTTAATTTATAAACTGCTGTTTGCGAATTATGGTCTTAAAGAAAACTATGTTGAATGTTGGCTGAAAATCTTGTATTTTGTGTGAAGAAAAATTCATCAAACTATTGCTTAGTAGCTTCTCACACAATCTTCTGGAGCTTTTTTTAATAGTGTTGTTTTCAACGCGGTTTTCAGAGAGTGAGAAAACACTGAAAGAACTGTTCAAAATGTAGCATAATGAACTCTCTATATTCATAATTGTCTCCTTTAAAATTGATAGAGGTATTTCATCATAGTCAGAGCTAGTTTTATATTTTTAGGAATATAGTTTTAATTATCTTCTCCTCCATCCAATTGTAATAATAACATTTAATCCAGCAGACGGTTCCAAAGGTGCATTTTTCACACGTTTCAATTTTCTCTCTCCATTCACCTTAATTAAATCAAGTCGTCTCGCGAATACATTCTCGTTCAAATGGTTGCCACATTCAAATCACAGACGCTCGGTATCATGTTTCGCTCTAATTTCAATGGTACGTCTGCTGCGAACTGAATGTATGCCAATTTTTATGCTCCACCGGGCGCATAGAGTTTTTCTTCAATTGAAATATTCACACCGCGAAATAATTTTCTTGTTTACAAAGGAAATCAAATAGCAGCGGGAACTCGCACACTGTGCATGAATCGCTGATAACATGCCTATTTCCATTAAAAATAAAGAAAGAAAATTCCATTTCGTACACGGTTTCTTGCGTATGTCATTATTTTGTAGCTGGATGAATAGGTCGTTGGTACGTTACTTTGGAAGAATTTATTCCTTTCTTCAATACAGTCGTGCCATGATAATAATTCACATGTTTCTTGGTGTTCGGTTCCACATAAATTGCATAATGAGCTGCATTTTTGTGAAATTTCAAAGGTGCATGTGATAGTGCTCAGCTGTTTCTCTCAATAAGATTTTAAATACATTTCTCATGAACGAAGAACCTCGATCAAATATTGTGTTACCTTTGGTTTTTATGCTTTGACTGCACGAGAGGAAAAGTATAATGTTACAATTTTTAGAAAGGAGATATATGAATGGCAAACATATCCAGCACATGTTATGATCATTTGTTAATTTTCGTTATTCAACAATTATTTTATGATTCGTTTGTTAATCAATAAAGCGTCGTAGCATTTGAGGAATTTGGACGTGAAGGAACTAAGAACGTCATAGCTTCCGCCAAAGGGCGGAAGAAGGTGAAACAACTCCTTATTGGACTAAACCAACTTGTGGCATCTTTCATGCAACAGCGAAATCTGTAGTTCAAGAATGGTTCGAAGCAGAGCTCCTTACCTATTGGAGGGAACTGCCCCGTATGTCCCACTCCCAGCGACTAATGGGAGACCTCCAGAAGCAAAGAGTGAAGAATCTAATGACATCCAGCAGACAAGAAATAAGGACTTCTGTTAAATTCCTGGCAGGGCACGCTCAAAGCAACAAAATGCACTGCATGATTGGTCTTGAAGATCAAATTCCGAGAAATTCAGAAGAATCCCCTACATCAGGCTACTGGAATTCATCGAATACACTGGCCTGATGAGAGAAGTGATTGAATAATAGGACACAAATGACCGCAGTGTTGTGTGGATTCCTGTGACGGAATGACAACCTCACGGGGAGTGAGAGAATTTAGTCGATGAAAATCCGGCGAGCCACATTACAATAATAAATTCACTTCACAGTTCCAAACATTACTTCCTGAAAATATTGAACATTAACAATAAAACCAAATTACTCGCTCTATCAGTAAATCAAAATAGTGTTGTCCACCACATTCCTGGTGTTGATTTTACTAGAGGCTCTTTCCTCAGTAACTGATTTTTCCGGCAAACTGTACCAATGGGATCTCTGTAGTAGCGTTCGGCTGAATCACAGATGTGTTCATTGGGGTTAAAAGTGTGATGGTAAGGGGGTAGACGAAGTTCTTGATGCCCATTTGTACCCAGATCAACAACTGTGGTTTCAAGAAGCTGTTATCATATTATTGTTTATTATTTCTACTCAACCATTCTCATATATCACATCTCTTGGGGGAGGTTGTTGTTGCTCCATTCATCATAGTACTGTGATAAATAACTTTAACAAAAGCGATGAAGGAGAGTTCTTCTGAATGCAGTAAAAGTTGGAATTCAAACCAATGCAGGATCGTTTGTTTCTGGACCTATGTTGATATGAAATTGTTCCTTATTTGTTCTTATCCTTCTCGACTAAATCATATTCAACTATGATTCTCACTTGAAAAATACCAAATTACAGCTTGCTTTAATCCTACAAGTAGCTTGCGCATCATGATTTCCAAAAACTATGGAAATTTTGACCCACGACCCAAGTTTCTGTGGTGTAGAAAATAGAACAGCGTTTCCTAATTGTGAGTGAACTTGTATCTTGGGTCAGTTGAACTGCTCCCAGATAATTAATAAGTTCCGAGAGACACTCCTGAATTCTTGTACGAGCTTGAAGAAAACGTTCTTGCCAAAGCATTATTAGATTCTACGACGGGGACATATAAATTCTTTTGAATCGCTGATAGAAGCAGCGGTCTTTGTGGACGTGTTATTAATCCCACAATGCATCAAGAGAACGAGAGCAATGATTGCCGAAGTAAGAGCCGGTGTAATTGGCTTTATAACTATCTGGTTTTTGAGGAAGAACTTTGTAGCTATAAATAACACGGCGTAACTCAGACACGACGTTAAAAGCTCACAAGGATATTATCAGTCAAGTAGCTATCAAACAACGCCGGTTCATTTCTGTGATCATACTAACGGATTTCACGCGTCACAAATTACAACGCGCATTCATCTGTTAATTTTCTTTGACGTTTTCTCAATACGTCTAGATTATTTCACATTCCTCAAGTTAATTGTCTAGATTTACAACCGTTTGATTCCTGTCACGTTCTTATTCGATTATTAAAAATTCTCAGTAATGTCTGGTTGGAACTTTTCTTCTCCAATTCCTTATAGTTCAGTCAAAAGTGTAAAACAATAGAAGTCATTACTAACATTTTATAGACCCCACGGAAATGCAAAATTCTTTTTGCATCGGGTTCAGCATGGCTTACAAATTAGTTAGTTTGGAAAAAAGGGACTCGTGGCTATTACTATTAATAAACAATGAAAACCCATTTTCAATATAACGAATGGAATGTCTTTTATAACAAATGGCATATCTCGAGCTCCTTTGATCCTAAGATTCTGAAATTTGGTATCAGGGAGTTTTTTGGTCCACTAAACCCGAATCTGATGTCGGAAAATGTTAAATATGGTACGTTGGTACGTTGGCTGTAAAACCCGGAAAATTTTACAAAATCTTAGCGACACACAAAATTTTCCTCTGACTTGAGTGGTAATGAGATAATAAGATGCCATGATGTGTCCTGGTACAATTTCCACTCAAACAAGGAAAATTCTAGAAAATTAGTGGAAAATTGCGTCGTTTCCCTTCATATTCCTATCTCGGTCCTCGTCGTCCAACATGACTAATTATATGTTTTCGTGTTCGCTGAGTATTATTATTTTATGATCTTAGAAACAAAACCGAGTATAGTTTTCCGGAAAACTCTGGAAAATAAAAATTTACCATTTCTGCACGACAAACTTTGATTATTTTGTTTTTTAGTCAGTGTTATTGAAGTAATAAGATACCGTGATGATTCTCGGTACAAATTTTTTAAAACAAGGGAAATTCTGGAAAATTGGGGGAAAATTGCTTCGCTTTCGTTCATATTCCTGTCTCGGTATTCGTTCAACGTGTCAAATTATATGTTTTTGGGGTTGCTAAGTATTATTTTATGGTTATAAAATTAAAAGCAGCTACATTTTTCAGAAGAACATCGAAAAATAAAAATTTGCCATAGTTACAGAAAATCTCAAATTGTTATTTTGTTTTTCTTATAATTTCAGACAATTATTATGATTAAGAATTTCAAGTATCTTTTGTTATGATATGTACAGTCTCTTTCCATGCAGGTAAAAGGATTTTTGAAGCATCAATGATGATGCAGCTTATGTGTACCATAGAGATTCTATACACAAGATACTCTATGACGTGGACATGTTAAAGCGTACGGGCAACAAAGCAGCTGTCAGTGCGGAGGAAAAGGGAATGGCATTCTGGCAATAGTATCTGAGATGTGGCTGTAAGATCATATCATTTTTTCTATTTTAATCTATAAAACACGTGGACTCTAATGAAATATCGATCTGTACTAAAACTCAGTAACAACAAATAAAATTATGTGAATTAAGTTAACGTATACGTGCATTCGAAAAAAAAATGTCAGCTGAGTAACTCAAGAACCTAATTCACAACAAAATGAACAGCTCGCGGATTTGTGGTAAATTGAAGATACAAGATTCTCTTCTCAAAAATAGTTGAATATGATAATATGAAATAAGAGACTATTTTATATATAACCGAGTGATATCATCATTATTGAATAGATTTTTCACTACAATTTTCTGAAAAAGAATGTTAATATTGAAGTTTAATCAAAATGTTCAATGTGCCCACTTCATAGAGATCTTGTGTATAGGATCTCTATGGTAAATGTACGCCTCATCATTATAGATGCTTCAAAAACATTTACCGTTTTTTTACCTGCTTCTAAAGAGGTACTGTACATTTCATAATGAAAGATTATACGGTTAATTTTTCGATTGCGTGCAGAAGCATGTTACTCTTATACTTGTCCACCATATGGCCATTTTTTTTTGAATGGCCAGGTTAAATGGGAGCAAAGACAACACTTCCAGACAGATGAAAATGTTCATTGGTATTGCCAATTGTCGAAATATGACATACCATCGAAAGCTACCGAAGCGTTTCCGAGTAATGTACCTGTTCGCCATTTTAATGCTAAAACGGGCGCATTACAAGACAACATCATGACACATGACAATGCCTTTTTTTTTCAATTCAACCCCTTACACAACCCCAAAAACTACCTCCATAAAAAAATAAGGAATTCCGATAATTAAGCTCTGTTCGAGGCTCAATAATTGTATTATTTCTCAAAATATTTATCTAATTATCCACTTCTTTTATATATATATGCTTCATTTCCACGCCCTATCCTCATTTACCTTTCCATCCCCCCACGATGAGATGGCACATCTATATATTATTGGAATAAATTTGGTATGAATAACCATTATTTACTGCGATATGCTTAAATGTATTTACTACCTGTTGAAACATTTTTTTGACAATGGTATTGAAAAATATTATGTATCATTGAATTAAAAGAATCTGATGGAACAATTTTCCCGATAAATATTGAAAAGGATGTTGTTATCTGTTCTTGTGATTGTTAAATCTAAAACGTTGATAGAATTGTTTATTTCAGTTTCTACTGTGAACTTTATTTTTGTGTGAATTGAATTCAGAAATAAGGGAAAGTTATCTAATTGTCTATTTATCCATTTTTAACATGTTAAAATTATATTTTTATTAGTAAGTTATAAATTCATACCATCATAATGTCAGTGTGATTCACTGTGCTAATAATTTTGGGGTGATTTGATTTATTAAGTACATATCTACTTATAAGTTGTAGAAAGCAGGTCGTCGGGAAAGTGGTGAAGCTTGTTAATGAAAAAAGATTCTTTTTCGCCAAAATTTTAATACGGTACACTATCGAATATTCATCCTCCACTGTATTATTTAACTTCGAATGAAACAATTTATTGCATTGGGTACTGATAAAAGTAATAAAAATATGCAATTCCAATTTATCTATGCCAATATACGACATATTAATTAATGTGGCAGTGACTCAAAAACTTCATTGTAATCATTTTGAGCGGATTGCATGTGTACGAACCGAGGCGGAATGTATCGAAAATAACGTCGATACTATGGTACGCTTTTGGGTATTACGATTTTAAATACATTTCCATATAAATTAAATATTGCATTTCACTTCGCCGAAGCAGGTAATATGAACGGTCAGTAAAATCACGGAATGAATGGTTTAGTATTGGTATTACGTTCACCAAAAGCTTCTGAACTCCAATCGGTATATTGACGGTTATATTTTGATTTTGTACCACTTTATATTAGCAAAGCATTAAATTGATGCGATGCAGGGAATATTTAAATTGTAGGGCATGTATTAAAAAGTAATTGCTAGCTTAAGCGGAAACTCTATTGTCAATGTAATTTTGAATAATTCATATGCTTTTTAAAGGTTTTTCTAGCTCCTGATTCTGATTATTTCGAAACGGTTTCTCTGTCATTTCATACTAATGGGAATGTGATTCATTTTACTACTTTTCTTCAATCTATTATGTCACATACAATCAGAATTGGAACATAACGAAACGTCAGGTTAGTACCCCGCTAATAAGAAATCTGAAATAGGAATAGTATTCATTAGTAGTCCTACCAGACTCTTTCCCTATGCCTATAACCTTCAAACCTATGAGAAAATACGAATGCCTATCTCCTTTCTCTACATTCCACTGTTGGTTCACACGATGTTCTTCGAACATCATTGGTTTCCCTCTCGTGTAGTCAAAGTATAAAAAGAAATTTAAAAGGTATACAGCTTGAGGGCTACGAATTGCAACATGCGAGTGTTAGGAGTTTGGACAAGCGAGACGCATCGTCTGGCTTCATAAGAAAAACAAGTAAAATGCTATCATCTGTTCAGATGGTTGGGCCTAGTCAACTTGTCTCCGCCATGTTATTATATATTATCACTAATGCTTCAAGTGGAAATACCAATATATCGCGCCCATCCTATCCTCATCTTCGATGAATTTTTATCGTACTTCTAAAACCTGAATTATACTGATCCCTGCAACTCAACCTGTATCTACAAGAAAACATTCGTTTCTGGAATTTAGAACAAAAATGTACTATGCCTATGGATTACATGTTCAACGAAAACACTGTATTAATTATCCAATGCGTTGCATATAGTATATATAACCTCTCTTGCTTAAACCGCATCAATATGCACTATGTGATAGAGGAAATACTGGAAAGCAATACTGCCCCAACTGATTGCTATGGTAATGAGTAATAAAAAATAAACAAATAACGTGGTGCCGAGAAACAAATTAATAGGGTATATAGTAAGTATGTCTTCGACTGAACTAATGGTGACCTCTCTGTTTACTTTTCCTTCACTAGTTCAATTCTCAGCATCATCGTCTGGCTTACTTCGAGACAACCTGTACATGAAAGTTGAGCAACATAAATTCCTAAGTGTAACATAAAGAACATTTTGAGCTGATACTTCGTAATGCTAGAAAGAAATCTCCCAGGTGTCGTAACGTCAAATCTCTTATTATCCGGGTCTGAAAAAATCTGGAGAAGCTTTGAAGAATACGTGACCTTCTGCACTCATCATTCCCATATACTACTCGCAAAATTTCGTGGGAAGAACACGAAACGGGATAAATGTATCAAAGCACTCAACTACACCGTTGGTATGAATTTTTATGTTATCAAAATATCGCATCTATCGATTCGTTACAATTTAACTCATTCCAGAGCCTTTGTTACTTATGATCGCAATTCCTAGAAGTTCTCCACAAGAAAGAACAATCTGTACTTCATAAGTAGTATATGAAAGTACCCTGTGACAAGAAATTGATGATTAAATGGGTTATAGAGAATATTGCGTCACCGCATCATTATGTTGGTTGAGCTTCTTATTTTAATTCTTGATAATATTTCGGAAAAGTAAATCTAATTCCTCTACAAACCAATTGGAAATGACCTTTACAATACAAGCACAACTTGAAATTCGACAGTTGTCAATGATTGTATGTTATTTGATCCTAAACAAACCTGAACTTTCTGACTTTGATTGACAAATTATATAATTAATATGAAATGTCAACAATGCTCTGCTTGTGAAATTATCATAAATTATCATCAGGATATTTATCTAACGAAATGATATTCTTTTGACTTATAATTTGTTGAATTATTTATTTTCTTCATACATTCTACCGGTATCTCTGAATTTGTTGATTGCAATAAGTTCTACAATTTTACCTTCAGATGGTTGCAGTGAAATAATTCAAAGGAATATGAATCCGAGAAGGGTAGATGATATGTAGAGGAACGGAGACATTGAATGATAATATTATCGTCTTCGACCATGAGGTATACTCCATCCGGTCTCTGCTACTAGACATTAATGAAGCTGGGAATCTAAACAGGACCGTATTAGAATCATGGCATTTTATGATTTTCTTCAACACATGCTTACATATTTATATTTTTACTGTCTTACTAGTGTGTTATTCTTTATTAACCATCCTATTTTGAGATAGATTGAAACAAGAATAATGCCCTAGGGTATTATGGATTTATAACGCATTACCATGGCAATACTTGAACTTCGATAATTTATTACAAACAACTTCTAATAACATGTAAATACAAATGGAAAATCATACCAGCTATTTTATAACGATAAAGGTTCCGCTAGAACTTGTTGGTTTCATGAGGCACAAGTGTTTCGGGCGCTTCGGCAGCCTTCGACATCACTCCTCGAGATTCTTTCCAACGAATATTTTTTGCTTTATTAACAATAAGCTAAATATTATGTTGAATGATTATTGACGTCTTTGCCATAGACTATCTTTCCTATCTACTTAAAATAATCCTCTGTACTTTTACGTAATTCATAGATGTCAAATTCATTATAAATGTCTGAGCTCAGTTTTATCTGAATTTGTTGAATTTAATAATCAACTAGTAGAACATTATACGTTGGATGCAATTCAGGTATCATAAGGATGATATGCCCGTGGTTGACGCACATTCTGCCTCGAGCCAGAATCCTTGTAAAGTACACTGCCGACCTCAGGACGTTATTATCCTAATAACACCTTTGGTACCTTATTTACCATGAAAGGCATGTTATTCAAATGATTCAAGCGAAAAATGTGAAGGCGTGGCTAATATCATTCAAGCAACAAATCGCAAAATGTTATTTAAATAATTTGACTCCACTCTATTCATCTAAAATTAATCAAGTTGTAACCGGGCTCTTCCGCGCATCCACCAGATTGCAGAAATCTAATACTAAAATACCGACAATTTGATTTCGCTACCCTTACAAATCTGGCTAGAATTACATACATACTATGCTTTTCTGGCATCTGTACATGATTTCAATTTTCATACCAAAATTGTACGTCGTACGTACAACCTTTTGCAAGCAAGATATGTTTCAATCAATCGGTATATTCCTGCTCATCCACCAGATTGTAAATCCATAAGACATCAAATACGTCCAACTTTTTCCATGTCAACAATACATGGATATCAGTGATTTTATCCCATGTTTATAACACGAATAAATTCACGTATCAATTTGATGATTCATCTACTATCATTGAGTTGTACTGCAGTTGAATATAATTTGATTATTATACCATTCAACGAGATCTTTGAGAAAATTCTAATCCGACATTTCTAGAATTGGTTCCGAGTAAGGTTATGCTAGTAATTAGAAGATGATTTTCGTAACCATTTTAAATGGACTCAGTTTATTCACTAATTAATACTTATCATAATCAACGGTGACTAACACTAACTGATAACTCATAGTAACTGCTAATAGCACTTACCATATGCAAAAAAAAAACGAAAAAACCTTGGAAACTACCCCCTTATCCAAAACCGTCTTCATTGTTCATTCAGAACGAGCTGAGGAAGCATATGTGACTCATTTGAGATGTTGTATCTCAATAGTTACCCTGAGTGCTACCACGTATACAAAAAAAAACTCCAAGACAGAGTCAATTCATCGTTTCACGAAATTCCTTTTTCATTGTATCTTCAGAACGAGCTGAGAAGCATACCTATCCCATTTCAGATTTTGCATCTGAATACTCACCCTGAAAACGACCCGGTATCCAAAAAAATTTCCAATACAGAGGTAATTCAGAAATAGCTGAGAAAGCACATCTACCCCATTTCAGATTTTGTATTCAAATACTCACCCTGAAAACTATCCACGTTTGAAAAGAATCTCTAAGACAAGTTAATTCATCGTTTCTCAAAATTCCGGTATAAGAAAGCATACTTACCCCATATCAGATTTTGTATGGCAAGGCCCACCCTGGAAACTACCCTGTGTACTATAGCTGGCTCATCTCAGATTTTATATGTCAATACTCGCCCTGAAAACTACCCCGTATCCAAGAACATCTCCAATACAGAGGTAATACATCGTTTCTCGAATTTTTGTTTTCATCGTATATTCAGAACTAGCTGAGAAAGTACATCTACCCCATTTCAGATTTTGTATCTGAATAATCACAATGAAAACTACCCACATATGAAAAGAATCTCTAAAACAAGTTAATTCATCGTTTCTCAAAATTCCGAGATGAGGAAGCCTACTTACCCCATTCCAGATTTTGTATATGACAGGGCTCACCCTGGAAACTCCTCCCATGAACTATATCTCCTACCAATCATTTCAACTATCTCATTACTACTAGCAAGTCTACCCCATTACCGATTTTGTATCTAGATACACACCCTGAACACCACCCCGTATGAAAAGATTCTCTGAGACAAGTTAATTCATCGTTTCTAATGAGGAAGCATACTTAGGTACTCCATTCCAGATTTTGCTCAGCCTGGAAACTGTATTTGCAAGTGGAATCTTTTTCTATACATTTCGACAACACTACATGGAATCTCGCCTGGTGGAATAACAGATGAGATTTCCTAAGAGCAACGACCATTGAAATATCTATGTGAAAATGGAGAGCTCGCTCACTTTCTTATGATTTTCTAGAGAGGAAAATAATTTTGTAAGTATGTCATCACCAACCAAACAGATAGCTCTGTTCTGAATATAATCTGAGAGTTCCAGTTTACGTTTGCGGGCTGAACCCCAAGTATGTGACAGTACTCCAGGATAGGTCGAATATGAGCTTTATAGAACATGAAGAGTTGCAGGGGTGAAAAATGGATTTTGCAAGCGTGGCAAGTTGCATTTACTATCTAGATGTTTATTTCACATGAAATAACGGTTTAATAAACATGCTTCTATAATAATCGGAATGAGGTTTTCTTGAATTCATTGAATTAAAGATGTAATAATAATATCATCACGTCACATTCTTTCTAATCCAAAATTCCAAATTGAATCACCTTGGTTACACAAATAATTCTTGTTTTCGAACTTACAGTAAATTGGAAATATGAATTGAACATGACATTATAATCAAACAAGAATGATGAATGTATGTTTGGAGAATAAATATTATTATTATTGAGTTAATGAGAAGTACTGCCCTGGTTTTAATTTCTCAATCTATGATTCACATGCTTGAAATTTCCGTCACTCCATTATCAAATACCCTTTGGAACAAACAAGTTTTGAGGTTCTCTCAAATTTGTTAGTGTACGGTCCTTACTTATAAGATGAACTAAAAAGCTAGATAATCCTTCAACTATAGAATTCCATCGTAGGTATCAACTGTAGTCAGTACACAACGTACCATGATAAACCATAGCTATCCAGTCCAGCACCGCGTTATTACACAAACTTCTCTTATGATATATCTTGGGTAACAAAGTTCGCTACAAGTTATTAGCTCTGTAACATAATATCAGTTACTAGTTTCATAGATCTCGAGTAATAATTCTTGCTTTCGGCTCTAAACTTTGGAAGCATAATTTGCTGAATTTAATTCGGAGTGATTGGCATAACAACATTTACTCACTTCGACTCGAACATAATTCTTATCCAGAGCTTTACCTACTGTTATTCTCGTCCATAGTAAGAAATAGTTGAAAATTGTATGGGTGGTAGCGTCAGATATTCAAAGATAAGACTACTCTTCGCCGTTAAACGCCATCGATATTTGAATATTTTCACTTCTGAAAGAATTTACTCATTCGTCAAGTTCAATAACCATAGGGGACCTTATCAACTATTCCTAGGAAATGTATTTCTGTGTGTGTGTGTGTGTGTGTTTGTGTAGTTGTGATTATGTAAACATGAGAAGAGGATTTTCATGATATTTCCCATTCATAGCTTGCATTCCTTGAAAAAGGCGCATGATATAATGAAGAGAGAGAATTACCTTCTTCAAGTAGTTTACACTGATCTTTCAGTAAATTTTACCCATTATTTCGGCCAAAATTTAATTCCAGAAATTCTGCTCAAAAAAGATGAAACCCTGAATCTTCGCCTCTGAATCATTTCATAAATGAACATGACTATAGCCTCATCAAGGGGACGTATCAGCTGATGCTTCGTATAGAATTTGATCAAAATAATACAGAGCGTTTGAAAAATATAATTAGTAATATTCTGTTTCAACTTTGATGCCCTCTAACGGCTTAACGTAACAACTTGGTATTGAGGTGAGTATACTTCAATAAACCTATTAAGATGGCGAAGCTCCTTGTACATATTGAGACATGCTGTATATTATAGTACGAATTGAAATATAAATATAAAATTTAAGCTTGAATAAAATAACTTTAAAATTTTGATTCCAACTATAGATTCACTAAGACCGTAGCTTGTTCAAATAAATATTACAAAGTACTAACTTACTACAAAAGATCTCACCTTATATATAATACAAAATATTAGGTTAGAGCTTCCGTAGTAATACTGAATAATTCTCGGTATACAAAATAGTAAGAGCATAAGAACTAGGGATAATAATTTTTTTTCTATACTTTGTCTACACGATAGGAAAACCTCTAATGTATGAAGATCATCGTGTGAGCTAGCAGTGTAATGTTATGGAGGAGAGGCATTCTAATTTTTCATGAAGATTTGGAGATTATAGGCATAAGAAAAGACCTCACTATTCGAAGAGTTCCACAACTTCGTCAGTCAATAGAAAAATTAAGTCTGGTGACTAGCTCGAACACGTCTACTCCATTCAACTGGAATTGATACCTTCTCAATGGAATCCAAGAGCTTCAGCTCATATTTGTGGGGGGGCAAAGTTCAAGCATGTGAACCGAAATACCCTTTTCCTTCCAATTTCATTGAAAAAATGCATTGGTCAAATCGGTCATATGCTTTTTCAGCATCAGTGCAAATCTTTTGGTAAGACTGCTGAACAAGTACCGCTATTTTATCTTCCTTAAATGTTCTTTTATTGTTGTGCTTAGTTTAAGCTCTTCTAGTTTGCCCATCTAGAATATCTCGTGGTGTAACAACAGATGAGATTCCTGATTAACACCGACCATGAAAATATATAAAAGGGAGAGATCTAACAATTTTCTACGATGTTCTAGAGAGGTCAAGGAACTCGTAAGTATGATGACATCAATCAGACGAATAGTCCTCTTTTGAATTATCCAACAGCTTCAGCGTGTGTTTGAGAGCCGAACTCCAAGCATGTGAACATTACTCCAAAACAGGCGAATCTGGGCTTAGTAGATTATGAGGAGCTTTAAAGTATTGTGGGATCTGCCTTCCTGGAGAAGATGCAAGCTTGAGTCTTGGTTGCATCAAACTTCACTAGATTATCAGATCCTCATACCAAAATCATGGCTAGATCTTCATTAATTGCATTTGCCTATCTCTATCTTGCTCTTCTGGCTGGTTGGATGGTATAGGAGCTCTAGAAGAGAAAGCGGTATGGAGTGTACCATTATCTGCTAAGCTATGGACGGGGCAGGTGCTCACTTCCAGCTAATCGTTTCTATGGAGCAGAAACAAAGTTGGTGTCAAGACAGATCCCTATGAGACATCATTGTATATAACCATTGTATCACAGAATACTCCGTCAACCAATAAATGGAGTGATCTATCTGAGAAAATTCGATAGTAAGCGACAAAGTTGAGGCGGCAAACCATGTGACGGAAGTTTTCCAAGAAGGCTTTGGTGCCAGACTTGGTCAAATGCTTTGGAGATATCTAATGCCACAGCTAGAGTGTTTCGTAGGCGAACAAATCCCCTGTCCAACTCTGCTGACGAAAGTCATATTGCTGGTCATTCAGGATTTGGAAGCTCTCTGGGCATTGGATGAGCTCGATCCTAAATACTTTGGAGATCAGAGATAATAGTGCAATGGGTCCATAATTATTAGGAAGGATCTTCTTTTCTTTTGTAGGTATCACCTGTACTCTAACTGTCTTCCAGCTGGAAGGAGACACAGCAAGTTTGTAGGGGAGAGTAAACAACCTGCATCAAACTGGTGCACATTCCTACCGACATATAATGTTTTGGTCTTCAGACATTTGTTACCGCTCCAACGACGGTATGTTCGTTTTGAAGGAACACAGCAGATTTCATTGAACCATCGTTCACCAGATGACGGTGATTTGTTGGTATGGGTTATGTAAGTTCCCATTCCTAGCCTGATCATATCCGAGATCTCTGAGGGCTTATTGCGTTGGGTCATCAGATTCAAAACATACGCTTCTCCAAGGAAACTCGGAGATAAACATGCAAAAACCATCCTAGTCGGCTGAGTTGTAATGCCAAGTTGTTAGAAATAACAATCAAAACTATGAGCAGTTTCATGAATAGATATACGACTACATTCTACCCCAGCTATGAGAGAATACATTCTCTTGTGACACTTGAAGATTATCTCGTTATCTGAATCATCTTCTATTGTAGATATTGAAGAAAAGAAAGAGCAAACTAGAAATAGAAATGTTTCTCCACCGGGATAAGGATGAATCAAATGGAATAGCGTTATCAGTTATGTGTATGTAGGTTAACGGAAACATAAAAATATATTGTTATTGCAGCGTATAATGGTTAAGATCCCGAAATGCATTCTGTTTCCTAATTCGGTTTCTTTGCGAAGTTGATTTCATGCAATCCATTTTCATTGGGACCTCTGCAACCAACAGAATATCAACTGCGATTTAATGACTCGATTTATGTTGCGTTTAATAATTACGTTCAAAGTTCCGCAATTGAATCTGCTTTATCGATACTTTCTGATAGAATCCAAAATACGAAGCAGACGGCGAGATACGTTTTTAGCGAGGAAATTATGAGAATATCTTCCGCCACAAAATGCGTAACTATAGAATGCTTTTTGGCAGATGCAATTTACCAGGTCCGGATTAGGAGGAGCCGCAGACAACAATTTCCGTGGGCTCACGCCCATCTCATCAGAACGTTCGGTTCTTCGCCAGACTACATAATTAATACTCCAATGATGATGTGAACGTGGAACGCCTACGGGGGCTGTGTTCCGACTGCCGGATTTTCACCCCGTCCGGCGAGAGCAGCACGCATAGAAATTAACCTATTTTAATGAAAATGGGTTTCCTATGGCTCTTGTTATTGTTATTGACACACCGTGTTCGGAATGACTATATTCCCAGTGTCCTTAATTGTATATGATACTACCAACATAATTGATCTAGCATGCATATTATAATTCACATGAATATGTGGATGTTTTTTCATCAAATATTCGTCGACAGAATTAATTTATGATATCTCGTAGACATTATACACTGAACGATTGGCACACATTTTGGTTGATTCTATTGAAGTATATTATGCTTACCGATTATCTCATTTGTTCAAGAAATTTAAATTACTTAATACACAATTCGGTTTCATGTAAAATAGAAGTACAAAAGACGCTATTGTACTCCTCACAAATTACATCTACATAAATAGAAATAATAAAACAATTGCCACATTCCTATACATTTGATACAGTCAACCACAGAATTTTATTAGAAAAATCACACAAATTGGGCATCAGAGGCCCGCCCTTTGCACTGATAGCTGACTACTTGCGGGATAGAATGCAAGTGGTTGAAAAGTATCGGGTAGAGAGGCAAGATATCTGGCAACGTGTGTACCACAAGGTACAATTCATGGCTCCCTGTTTCGTCGCGTACGTGAACGATATTGTCAAATCCTGCATTTCATATGCAGACGCACTGTTGTTTTGTGCACGGTGGAGAGCTGGTGTGGGAATAGGAAGAGTATGATACTACTGCTTGATAAAATGAATTATTGGTTAGCAATAAACCAACTTTCACTGAACCTCAACGAACCAATTTTCAAAACTTTCGGCTCCTATCAATACAGCATACCTATACACATAACTTTATCTAAAGGAGAAAAAGGAATAGAAAGAGTGTCACAAATGAATTATCTGGGAATAACTATTGATTGCAACCTACGTTGGGAGCAACGTATATTGAGGATCATCGATGGAACAAAATATCTCCACTTTTTGTAAGATGCATACAATCTTCCAATTCAAACACTCAATAATGTTATATCATGCATTGTTTCATGGTATAGCAGTCTACTGCAATGTAGGGTGGAGTGGTGCATACCAAAATGTTTTAATAGAACGGATTCACTAAAGATTCTTCAATATCATACATAACAATTCTTTTGTATTGGATATAAGACAATTATTCATAAGAGAATCTTTCTTGCATCATAACTCGCACTTAAAAGAAAATTATTTTGCTTTAACCGTAAAAACTCGAAATAATAGTATGAAACTTTGTAAAATTAACAAAACAAAAGTAGCCAATATATTGCTTTACTCCCACTTTACTGCCTGCAAGTTTTGAAGAAATGCATCTCACAACAAAGTTGGTAATAAAAATAATCGAAAAAATTGTATTTAGTAATAAAAATATCTCTCGACAAAGCTATGAAGATATAAGAAATAATTAGTGAATACATGCATATCATTGTAACTATCTGGAGACTCTCACTAACAAATGTTCAACTACTATAGTTGAATGTAATTTGTACTTAATTTAAATAATTATATTTAAATTTAAATTTGAAATTAAAAATATGATTAACTTAATACTTAATATTTGATTTAGTTCATAATTTCAGTGTAGGATTCAGACCCACATACGGGGTACAGTGGAAGGAACCCTTTGTGGGTGGTGCATATATGAATGCATTATATTTTTTGTAATGATATGAGTTTTTGCAAAAAAAATCTGATTGAAGCTATTATTATTATTATCATAAGAGGCCGGTGTAATAAAATTTGATAAATGCGATAATTATGTGAATAGAATAACAGTAAAGATATGATAGTAGTATGATTAGCATCAATTTTAATATTATATTGAAAGCTACTGAATATGATTGAAATAACAAAGTCTATAAACTATAAATATAAGTATAAATTAAAAAGAAACAAAAAATCAACCTCGATTTGGAGATAACTTCGAGATAAGATTCACATTATGGTGTTTGGGCTGAGGCCCCAATTGTGGTCTATACCCCTTCTGCACAACCAGAAGACTGCAGTGAATTTGTGGCATTGTTGTTGTAGTTGTGGTTGCCATAAGATAACTTCTAGATATTCAGCTTGTTCGCTGATTTCAATCACCTAGCCGGATATCCTAGTGGAAACTACTATTTCTCCTTTCTTGGGGTTATTCTTCAAGCCTTTATCGCTGCATCTTAAAATCAATGCAGTCAGGGCTGATTGTATAAGGTTCATCAAAGTGTCCAGAAATTTTCCTTCGACGATTATAAGTATGTCGTTGACATACCTGATCACATAACATCCTAGGTTGCCTGCTCAATCCACCATCGAGCACTGTATTCAAGATGGTGGGTGAAAGTACTCCCCCTTGTGGATATACGTTTCCCACAGAATATGATAAATTTATTGTATTGAAGAAAAAACGCAACAAATATTATTTTCTTGTAACAGAAACATTGCCAGAGTTGACAAGTTCAAATTATTGGGTTTTACGCTTGATAACAATTTATGTTGGCATTCTCATATTGAAAATATGAACAAAAAGCTGTCAAATCAATTATTCTCACTTAGGAATGTAATGTTAGATAACACAGCTTTGGTATCCACTTATTATAGCTTGTTTCACTTTCACCTTAATTATGGAACTGTATTGTGGGAAAACTGTGGTCATATTTTGAATACTTTCTGTCTTCAAAAAAGGGCTATTAGGAGCATCACTGGCATCGACATCAGTGATCATCATGTACAATATGCTATGAACTATACATAAGCTTAAGGATTCATTTAAAAAACAATCTGATATTCATAGCCATAATACTCGCTTTTCTGAAATATTAACCTCACCTGGTTTTAGGGTCACCAAATCTCAGAGGAATGACCTTGAATTGTATGATAAGTTACATCCATCTATAAGTGAATTGAATTTCTTCAGATTTGAACATAAAATCAAAAATTTTTTAATTATGCGCTATTTTTATCAAGTGGAGGAATTTTTAAATTGAAACCATACCAACTTCGACGTTTCAGTCTTGATTGTGTTTGTATTTCATTATCAAAATGTTTTATCGATTCACTGCTTTTATACTTATATGCTATGTAATTTTTATTTATTTCCTATTTTGATGTAGGTATGGTAAGTCATAAATGTATTAGCTTATATGATAATGGATAATAAATGATACTACTACTAAACAAAAAGCAGTATAGCAATTTTGAATTACACTCACATTTCTAGCAATTCTTCAATACCTTTTATTTTCATTTAAGATGTAAGCATCATCAGCATATTATGAAATAATTCAACTTTGAGAATGTATTCTTCATTCTGTCTGATCTTGAACAAGAGAAGTAAGCGCATCGCAAATGAGCATACTGGTAGCGTTTCCCTTCTCCAGCTTGTAAAGCGAAACCCTATGTCTGTCCCGCTCCAACACACAAGACTGTCGTATATACCATTTCGTAAAACGTTAGCTGGGCGTGGAATTCTGGCAGATGCACAAAACTATTGTGCATATTTAGTTTTAAATATTCCATAGAGAGAACTATAGAGATGATTATTCACATCAATACGATTGATGTATGCTAGTTTACAGCGCTTATTGCAGGATATACCGTAAATGTGAGCATAAGTTTGAAGAACAGTTTGGTGATTCTATTTTTCTGTTTAATAATAATATACATTCTATTTAAATGATAAGTGACGACTTCTGGTTGACTGAGAAGTGTGCTGGATATACATTTGGTGATTGTAGATTAACTTGCGGTACGTGGTTGAGACAACGATTCCCTGTTGTCGACAATTGAGACCTCAGAAATGTTGATAGCGTGCTTAAAATTACGAGCTGCAAAGTATGTCAACATGCTAGATTCTCGATATGTAAACAGCTCGCAATAATGGATACACGTACGCAAAGCTAGAACAAAGCAACACTTATTATTTCATAAAACCGAAAACAAATGTTCTCAGACTCAGAAGAAGTTGATGGTAAACAATGTTTGAATCGATTGGAAATGTATTCGGCTACCAGGGATGTGTTTCCTGTAAGAAAATTTGCTTTTGCTTACGATATCCCCAATTCTATACTTGAAGTATTTGAAACTAATCAAATTTTGTACCTGGATGGTTGAGATTTCATGACGTGAGGAACAGTTGACTAGATTCTTTCATCACTTGGACTATGGCACTGGATGTTGGATCATTGTATTTCTCTTGTCTTCAACAGTTCCATTGATATCTCTAAGAATTTAATGTATTTAGTTGGGTTTCTGTAATTAATATTCATTTATGTATGCTGGATTGATAATAGCTGTTTAAACCGACTGAGTCTGACTTCACTTCACAGAACAACTATCTTCACTTGAAGTAACTCGCGATAGAAGCTCGGTTATACATTGATTTGAGAATCTTCAATATCTCGTGAATCTGATCTATAGGTAATAATTCCTATTGTCATACCAAGGGAGGAAAGTGCCTCTTTTCCTTCCGCGGGTAGGAAAAGGAGGAAGCACACTTTACTCCAGAGAAACATTCTTCTTTTATGCCCATCCTTAAGAATGATCTTTGTATTTTTATTAAAATATAACATCAGTTGGTTCACAGCACAGAGACTGACGTTGCCAAGGCATTATTTACAACATAATTTTTTTTATTTCAATCAAAAAAATTAGCAATGAAGAATGGAATATGAAGCTGAGGACAGTTTTCCTTAAGACATTTTAGAATCTGTAGAGTCGGTTTTGCTAAATCTTTTGCCATTAAATCTCGTGAAAGATAGAGAAAGAGTACGAGCTTTTTGAAAAACGGCTGAAGGAAAATCTAAACTTGACAACTTGTTAGAGATTTTATAAGAGTGCTGTTTTGTACCCCAATTCAGGTATCGTGAACGTCATTTTCTAAGGGGGTAGTAAGAAGAATGAATTTACAGTACCTACTTAAATGCTAGTTCTAGAACCTTATCTAGATCATTATTTTGAAGTTCCCACACAACAGTCCTGAATGAAATATATTATTCGGATGCAACATGCATATGGTACAGATAGACGTCTGACTGGCGTGCTATGAATAGAATGCATATCTAAGGTCATATTCGTCGAATCTCGCGGGCACTTTTTAACTCACTATACATCGCTGATTTCAACCCAATTTGTATAGAAACTGCAAATAATTTGTAAGCAATACTTCGACGAATGTTGTATTACAAACATATCACCCATATCCAGTAAAAATACTATTAACATCGTTTAGGCAACACATTTGATGAAGTTTCCGATTCCTACAAATCCGGAGTTGTGTTCAAAATACTATGTGGGTCAAACTAGGAAGAACATTTTAACTCGGTATAAGCAACATTTTGCCCAAATAAAGTAAAATAATGGTGAAAAATCAGGGGTAGCCGAACATATTTTGAATACAGGTCACACCATTTCTCAAGAAAATTTATCACTTTCAAAACACAGTACAGACAAATATCTAGTCTGAAACTCATTCGGTCATACCTACAAAATCGTTGTCAGGTTGTAGATGTCAGCGGAAATTTTTCTGAGCCTGCAACTTTATAGTGGGGCGTGCCGCAGGGCTCCGTCCTTGGTCCCCTTCTCTTCATAGTTTACATAAACGATCTCCCTACGGCTCTCTCACCTCATGAATCAGCTTCATTTGCAGATGATAGCTCCGTTACATATCACTCAAATCAGGAGACCTTAAGTGAATGTAAGATGGAAAATGAAGATACGGCACAAAATTGGTTCACCAGAAATAAACTAGAATTAAATCTGGCTAAGACACAAAATACTGTTTTTTCGGCAAATCCAATACATCAAACTGACGAGCCTGTACGACTTTTAGGATTCCATCTCGATCCTGGGTTAAATTGGAAGTTCCACATTAGCACCTTATCAAAAAAACTCTCTGCGCAATTATTCCTTCTTCGACGACTTAAAACAATTCTTTCACATGACTGCCTTTTAAATGCATATCACGCATTATTCCAGTCCTATATTACTTATGGGGTGGATCTATGGGGAAACTCTGTATATGCAAACAAAATTCTAATTCTTCAAAAAAAAGCAGTTAGGATAATAGCTAGCATTAATAGTAAGGATTCATGTAGACCTTTTTTTTGTCAAATTTAAAATACTGACACTTGTTAACCTGTTTATTTTACATCATGTTCTGTACATTCATAAAAATATCAACTTATTCGTTTCAAATGATAACGTACATCATTATCCCACTCGTTTGGGACAAAATCTGCGACCCCTTGAACTTAACCTGACGGTCTCTCGGAAAAATTCCTGGCAGTCCAACTCTTTAATAAAATCCCGCTCAGCCTCAGAAACCTGCAACACAGAAAATACAAGAGCAAACTTAAAATGTTTCTCACTGCTCATTGTTTTTACTCTATCAATGAATTTTTGAATTTTGAGGAGTGGAGTGATTTGCTAGTCTAGTATATATCTTGTTTATTTAATCTTTCATGTTTTATTTATGTGACGTTATAATTTTTTTATTAATTGTTTTATTTATATTTACCTCATATTTACATTGTATTGACTAACTATTATGCCAAATGCGAATGCAGCAATGTGGTCAATAAACTTTCTTTCTTTCTTTCTTCTTTCTGGGTAATTTAGAAGAGATGGAAATGTATAAACGAAATCTTCAGCTGGGAGTAACCCATTGTTTACATCATTATATCCAAATAGCATTCAAACAGGCACATTTTGATATATAATTTAGTTTACTCTGATGATGGATACTTGGTAACCGAAAGCTCCTCGGTACTTCAATAGTATTTTTAGTGAATAGGTGTGATTATTTCTTTTCAATAATGTTATAGTAATCCACAATAGGAACTCTGTATAGTTTATTAAAAATATTTGAATTGATTAAGAAAACAATAACAAATATTTATCTTGTTGATAGAAGGATGTGAACGAAGCTGGCCAGAATTAACAACTGTTTATCCTCACAACTCTGTGGTGAATCCTTATACCCATCCTTCGAATCGTTCTTATTTTGACCTCAGAGCCCACGCTAGATAACATCATCAGCATTCACATGACATTACTACATGCTAATTTTTTTTCACATTCAGACATTTTAGGTTCAACTCACCATACTAAAAACTCATTAACTGTTGCATAGAAATACGTTTCAACTGCTGAAAGATTGGAATAAATTGTGTTTGTCGTTCTAATCGAGATTCTTAATTGAATTTAACCTCATACGAACATTTATGCTAGAATATGAGAAAATACGATACGAAATAAAAGTTTTACTCCGGCAAAGGTAAAATTACATGTGAATTTTTCACGGAAGCTATTTTAAAATGTAATTACTTTAAAATGTAATTAATATTTCTAGCAAATGATTTAATAAAGTCTCGCTAGAAGCTCTAAGGAGAGTTACTGTCGTAATTTGAACATGTTGGAACATAATTAAATAGAAAATAAAGGGGAAGTATGCCTCGGAGTCAGATACAGGTAGCTATTTCTCACAAACACCGTTAATTAACTAATGACTAACTGATTATTTGTAATTGAAGTTGCCTCTATTTCAACTATATTACAGATTCTGATTCTATTATGAGAAAAGCATGTAAGCTAATCATTTTCGATTCTGTTTCCATCTAATGGAAAATTATCTAAATAGGATTCACTTGCAAAACAAACTTTGATAGAACTGTACCATGCCTTACGTAACCTTTCATCCATGATTGTTAAGGAGAGTATAAACTGAATTTCAACTAGGATACACATTTCGAGAAAGAGATATTCAAGAATATCGAATATAGTATTGTTTCTATGTTTACTTTTCTAGGGATTTCACTGAATATATTCAGGGGCACGCCAAGAGTCAGCCGGTTCATGTGACTGAACTGAATGTATCTTAATGGGATCATAATATTAGAGTAGGTTTTTTTTTCAATAAGTATACAAAGAAATGTTCTCTGTTCTTGTGAGTGTTAAATCTAGAAATCTGACAGAATTGTGTACTTCCTACCGACTGCGCCACTAATATGTATTCCTCTCAATAACCATCAACTATGTTCGAGACCACGTTAAAGAAATGGGCGCCAGTGAAACGAATGTGAAACGGCAGCCCATCTATGCTGGGCGCCAGTGAAACGGACCCGCTAGGGTCGGTTTATATTGACCCAACTAGCTCAATTTAAATTAATTAATCTCAGGGCTCATAGTGAAACGTACCTCTTGATTCTAGACTGGTGAATTGCTTGAGCGTCAATTGCTTACAGGAAAACTATAAAAATAAATGAATTCACAGCCTAGAATACAAGCACCACGAGATGGTTTATTAGTTGATGAAAATTAGAAAAACAATACAAGTTCAACTTAACAATTTGATATATTCCAGATGAAATTTGGTAATTACCAAAAATAAATTTACAGTTTATATAATGTATTAATTTATAAAAAAAATGAATTTTGAAGGAACAATTACAAAATTAAATCAATTTGTATATAAAGAATTTTGAGTAAATAGTTATGAAATTAACTCAATTTCTTAATTGAAAGAATGGATAGTTAAATAGTAAAGAGACCACGAATGGCTCGACCACGAAAAATCTAGCGAAATAAAATTTTGGTGAACAACAAAATCAGAAAATGAAATAGTGGTCACTCAACAAACACTCGGAAGCGAAATTAAGAAAATGTATTTAACGACAATGAATTACGAAATCTCGACTTACCTAGGCAAAGGAACAAACCACAATGAATTCTCTCCGACTTCCGTTATTCTACCTCCCGCCTCGCGATATTTAGTGACATCTCACATCAGGAATGGTAGTTCCAATAATCTATGTTTTATTGACCGGCAGATATCTTTAAATATCATATGACAAGTTTCCTAGCCGACAAGAATTCTACTCTGTTCTTTAAAGAGTTCTATATATAATCACGTAACGCAGCCCGTTACAGTTTCTAGTATAAACCATTCTATCAACTCACAAGAACAGATAACATTTCTTTCAATATTAATCGGAAGAAAAACTCGCCAAGATATTATAATACCATCAAATTCTTGAAAATTCTTACCTTTCAGATGGATTCTGCGTTACAATGGTGTGATAAGGATTTTAAAACAGGTTATTTCCAATATTCAAAACAAAATCATTTTTTGAAAATTAAAATTTCATGCAAAATTAAAATACCCAGAGGCAAAGGGGTTGCCAGATGTTGCTGTTTAGAATCAATAACAAATGTAGCTTGAGAAAAGTAGAGGGGTTTCTGAAATGAATAAGACAATTCACACGCGCTTCAAAGAATTTGATACGATACCATTGCTGGCATGATCAAGATGGTCAATAATTTCTCGGTCTAAAGGAGATCATAAACCCGTCAAGATGAATAACATAGGACGAACACGAATGCAAGCTATATGATAAATGTTAATGTTAACCATCTGGAGATGCTTGGGTGGTGGACTCTTTCCACACCCGCTGTAGATCTTAAATGGAAGGTCCACACGTCATTCTTTCATGAGTTACATTATTAATCAAAATGAATCACACGTAAATCGAGACGTAACGTAGTATCCACTCATCAAAATTGTAATTGAATATAGCTGAAATAATATGTACATTGAAATCTGTTAGTAATATTTAGAAAAGGACAGATCAGTTTAGAAATTCCCACCGAAAACATTCTGAACTAGAGACCTCAAGGAAAGGAATCGTACGGCTTATTGGTTAAACAATTCAGGAATCCTTTTCCCAATTGTGGGTTGGTTATTGAGAAAAGTGACGCATTCCAAATTACCAGGGGCAATGCCTAAGAACTTATACCAGTTACATTTTTTACCTTGAATTGTTCTCTTCTAATTCAGATTATCTAAGTTTGTTTTATTTGACTTTAGATTTTGATCATATTCTTTATTTTTTTTTAATCTAATTAGTAAAAAAGCTAATTATGATATTCTTTCATTATCAGTTGTCATAATCATTGCTTTATCATCATTAATTCAATTATTATCTTTATTATTGAATTTTATTGTTGTTGTTGTGTACAACTTTATCTGATTATTATCAGCATATACATTTACCCTCCAGTGTGTTGAAGCCTTGAGTGTCTTGTGAAAGAAAAGGGTAAGTGTTGATGATATTTTTCACGTTTGTTCCGGCTATTCTATGATTGAATCAAATTCCAAGGTGTCATGGTTCTCTAAATTGAAAAGCCACACTGTCAATAAATCTACAGATTGAGGATTAGGAATAATATAAATTACTTGAATAAAGTTTTATAGAGTTTCATCAAGAGAGAACCATAATACAATAGCACGACTTGATGCCGACGTTTCGCCAACCATTGAAGGTGGCATCTTCATGGCCGGCGTGAGGCTTAAACTGAAACCGGTAGCTTCAGTTCAAGCCCACCATAATCCTTTGCTATCTACCGATTGACATTTTCAGTTAAAGTTATGTATTTTGATTGTATTTGAATACCTTCTGAAGGAGGCGTAATAAACAACGATAGAAGTATCTCTCCGTCCAAAACTGACTGTGTATATTACATATATGGCCCTCAGTGGCTATTGCCTGTTTGGGAATTTGGAAACGAACCTTTGAGAACCCCATTTCAGTGTTGAAGAAGACGTGAATATTACAGTCTGGGTACCGGTTAAAGACAAACCGAAGGATTATTCAAATATTTTCTGCGATTCTCTCATTTATCCATGACTGCATTAAATAGAATTCTATTTAATATTTATTCAGTTATTGTAACTCTATTTATACAAATATACCTATACTCGTGTATTGGTTTTATGAGATTTGCTTTGAAAGGTATTCATTGATTGATAGAATATTTCAATGTCTAACAAAAAATAGCGAAACATTTGAATCAAAGATAAGATATGAATTTAATTCGCGATTGGTGAGTATCCAAGTATATTTTCTGTGAGGAGAAGCATAATGGCTCGAAGAAGTTTTTTATTTGCTTAGGTCACTGCGATTTTAATATTTCCTCTAATGACAACCACCTCTGGATAAAACAATACTTGAACAATATCCCACTGTCTCGGATACCCTTCGCGAACTGTCGCTTGAAACGTTAAGAACATTAATTGTTTATTTTAGATCCGTCACGTAATTCTCCGAAACTCGGAACAATGCCTTATTGCATTAAATGTCTTTCCCGGATTAGTTTTCAGTCTGTAACACGCTCCAAAATATTTCATCTTGTTCCGCGAGGCGTCTGCAAGATTCCTACAGAATTTTATTGGACCAGTTGAGAGAATAGTTTCTAGAGAGCTCGTAGGAATGAGAATTGTTTGCGGTAATACTGTTTACATGTTTACAGAAGGGTTTTGCGGTTTTCCTGTGGGACAAACGTAAACATTTTCTGTTTTTCCATTGAGTTTGCACATAAATGGGATTAGAACGTTAATTATCCCAAATTTAACTCTCATACCCTGCTTTATTATACATAATACACTACACAATGTAAATATATAATCAAGATATATGTCTCGACATGGAAATTTGGCAGGAGAGAAACACATTATTAATCATTACGTTCAATTATACTAAGTGGAAGCCATATCTATTATTTATATAAATACGTTAATTAGTCCACTTCATTCACTTTTGGGACATATTAGTACATACCCTTCATAGAAAATGGTCTTTTAGAAATCAGCCGATGTAGACTTCCGAAATATTTGAAACAAGTAACATTATTACACTAAAGTTATGTAGTTCAACCTAATAAACCTCCACTCTGTGCTGTTTTGCCTTGGTCCTTGTCCTCTCAACTGCTAGGTAGTGTGCTCTAGTCTATATTAACAGCCTAAGCCTATATGTACAAAAGTAGGCGACCCGCTAAATAAAATGTGGTGGATGGTCACCACATTATAAGTGCTTTCAGTGGACAACAGAGACCTGCCAATCCATCAATATATCGAAGATGCCAACCACAAATGACTCAACTCTAGACAACCGACAACCAAACAGGCAAATATGACCATGGAAGATGAGTATGGACTCAGAATGGACTACACATCAAAATAATAACAAACCGTGCATCACCTGACAACCAACGGAGTTTGATTTAACATGTTAAGCATGGTCCATGCTAAATAGAAACTAAACCCCACATGTTATTATGTGCATACTATCTACACAAATAGCGCAACCTACTTTTTTTTGATAAATTATATTATAGTGTTATTGCAGTGTATTGTCATTTGCGATGTCAGCTATAACACACACGTATCAATTGTAATATGATTTTCTCTATCTATTCACTTTTTGGAAAGCTGATTAAGGCAAGGGATTTACCGCAACTTGCCAAAATGGCATAATCAACACCTGCAACGTGATGGATGTGCAGGTTCCTGAAGTCAGTTGCGGAACTGTCGAAAGGCGCCTGGGACGTTTTTAGACTTGCATGTCCGGATAAAGCAGCCTCGTTGTACATCCATCACCATAATGCGGCTCTACGACTGCTGGATTATCATCTGACGCACTCGTACGACATAGACCAAGAGGCGGTGCTACTTCACATGCCAGGAGATATCTACTGGAACTACCCGTTTCCGACCATCCTCGATAAACAAAGGAAGACTAAATATAGATAAAAACCTCAACTCGTGTAAAGAAATCGAATAAAGATGTAAAAGGCTGAGTTTTATCATTTATAGTGTCATGAAACCACAACTTGAGGAAAATACATTAAAAGTTTTGGGGTAACAACTACCAGGTTGATATGATATTCAAGCAGCAAAAAAGAGTAAATTGAATATTCTTTGGAGTAGGGTATAAGCAAAATTACATTCATCAATCCCTTCTTTTTATTTGCAACCTTAGAAGATTCTTTACAGATTTCAAAAACTCTTTCAATTACAACACAGGTTACATTTCACAAATATATTCAGCACATACGCTTAAACTTACAGAGAAAAATTGTCCCATACACGATTCATGAATACTTGAATAAGTGAGCTTTATCTTTGTATTTTATCTTGAATTTCCTCTGTATTGTTTGACTTGTTTTCTTACAATCTTGTCATTATTTTGCAACAATTATTATTGAGAAAATAAACCTACTTTTTCTTTTTACTCTACTTTTATGTATGTCATCGATTTCTTTGCTCCGGCAGAGAAGAACATAGTCTTCTTGAAAGAGGAAGAAAAAATGGACAAAGTATCGAGATCTCCTGTTTGAGCTTTGCACGCTATACCCAGGCCACAAGGTTGTATTAGTGGTTCTGATCATCGGTGTTTTGGAATTCGGTCTTCGCTGCGTTCGAACTTGAAGATCATTCCGGCGTGTAAGAACTCGACGCAGATCTTGATAGACCGAATGCAGAAGGTGTTCTGGGTTCAATAAGACTGCTCAGGACATACGATTTGACTACCTGGAGCTACTTACCGACCGGTGGGAAGGAGTAGCTTCGGTGAACTGATTATTCTGGCGCAATTGCTGGGATGTTGTCGGAGCTCGGAGTAGTATAGACCAGGTATAAATGTGAAGAAAAAGTATCTCAGTTCACAGGTAAACACAAATTTTTCTGTCTAGGATGATTGAAGCTTTTGACACGGCTCTAATAATAATGCATCATATCAGTTCAAGTCCACATAATCTATTCTCCAAAGTAAATTTCACAAAGGTTATCAATATATAATTCAATTGGTTTGTACTGAACGAGGTGTTAATATCTCTTTTGTCAGAAACTTCCAACGACAGATCGAATATTGCGAAAAACATTCCACGTGTGCGCTGAAGATATTTCACCAATTTACCTTGTACACGTTCAAGGATAGTGAACTGTCCAGATGTTATTATTATACTCTAATTCACAAAGAATGAAACTGTTGAACCGTGAACGAAGTGCCTTTGTGTTCCGAATAAATTGCCTACGTCCCAATCTACAAAACCTTGATATAGTGTTGTCATCAATATGAGGAATAAAATCCAATTTTTCATCGCAAATAACTTCTGAATCAAACGAAGTTTTCGCAAATTCTAAAGCGTTCTAAATATATCCCATTGCGAAATTAAGATCTATTGGATTCGATTCAATAGAAGGTAATATTTCATATTTTTGAATATTCAAGGCGAGAGAGCTATTTATGGATGAATGCAAAAGGAGTCGAGTTGGTAACACAAACTGATGTAAATAGTTTATCTCTCATGAATATGCAGGATATCCTAGAAACAGTTGCGGAAAATTGAAATTAGACTACAATTGAAACAAAATATTATGTATTATGAGTGACAATAATGCACTCAACAGCAAAACCATGAACTATTTTTCTAAATAAACAGTTAAATATCGTGTATTCTCATCCAGTTGATGATTCAAGGCCATTATTTCATCTAGTCATTTCGGTTCACAATCTCAAATGTATGAGCAATCTTTGGCTAAATTCAAAATTCTGGGGGCGAGGACATTGCCTTATTTCTTCATATACTTTGACTACAAGAGAGGGAAACCTATAATATCAGAAGAACCTAGTAGTAGAATGTTTGAGAAAGGGAATAGGCATTCGAATTTTTTCTCCTCTGGCATCATTGGATGGTAAAGTGATAGTGGCTCTTTTTTAATCTTGCATAGACTTCTCAGGTGCCCGTGCCCCCGGGGTTGTGTCGGATTCCTACCGACTAAAACCCCTCCTCCGTGAGGTTGGTTCTCCGTCCTAGGGGGAGCCCCACAGCACTACGGTCATTATAGTCCTATTGTGCCCTCACTTGTTTCTACCCCCCATCAGTCCGGTGTATTCTATGAATTTCAGTAGCCTGATATAGGGGATACTTCTGATTTCTTCGGGTGTAGTCTTATCGTCTCCGAGGTATGTCCGACGATAGTGGCTCTAGATGAGAAAGCGGTTTGAAGTATACCATCATCTGCAAAGCTATGGACGGGGCAGGAGGTCACTTCCAGCAGATCGCTTATATGGAGCAGAAAGTTGGAACCAAGACATATCCCTGAGTAACACCAGCGTTGACAGGCATTGCATCGGAGGGTACTCCGTCAAACACCACATTAGTGATCTATCTGAGAGAACTCAAATTAATAGCTATTTTTCAGGAACCTATCGCCAAAGGTGCGAATGGGGTGCATTAAAGACTCCGTACCCAATTTAAACAGGAAGACTTTTGTATGTCCTAAAAATGAATGGAGCTTTTGTATAACTGTCGGTATTGCAACCCTGTGCCGTGACGTACGGGTGACCAGTTACAATATACTCTGGCTTGTGACATCACGATCCAGCGTCCATGCCTTGTGTATATATAGGCGAAGCTATAGACGCAAGCTAACGTAATCTACATCTATCTTTATTTAAACTTCAATTACTTCCAATGTATTGACCTGACTATGGTCATTGATCATTTGAGTTAAATCGGAATCACATAATGCTTGAATGTGTTTAAATATCCATTGAGTTATATTGATAAGTTAAACTAAACATTCCCCTCCTTCTGAATGAAGTTTGTGCATAAACGAAATGATCAGAATTGTTGTTACAAATTTAATTAACTGTAATTACACATGAATTATTCATGTCGAACAATGCCATAATAAATTAGTAGCTGATGAAATATTTTTCTTTCTCCAGCAAGCTCTCTCCGCAATGTATTGTTCATTTCAGGATTTAATACATTCTATATCATTGTTGATACCTCCAGCCAGACGTAAATTATAATGGGATACATTTATCCAAATAACATATTCCTCTACTGCTATGTTCAGAGCTACTCAATTTTACAAAAAGCGTTAATATACAAGTATAAAGATTCTTGACCCAGTATGACTTATATATAAAAATTCTCGGGAAATAGGTCACTATAACACTCTGTTTTAAATTTTCGTCTTTACGTACGTTTCGGTCTCACGACCTTCATCAGAAGACTTATTATGTAAAAAGGGGGTTAATTAAACTAATTAGCACAAGCGTCCATATCGCACAATTTTCAATCAAAAAGCCCACGCCGTCGAAACGAACAGAACCACGAATAATCGAAAATTGTATCGTTAATATTAGAGTATAATTTTTTTGTAACAAGAATCCACTGTTCAGTAAAATTCTCATAATATGCAAACGCATATTGCTATGGTCTCAAAGCAACTGAAGTTCGAAGCTATTTGTTGATATTTACTCGAACCAGATGTAGCTTTATGACGTACTTGAAAAGGTTTTAGACCTGCATTGGAATTTACTTTAAGCGTTCTTCCTAAAATATACTTTTAACATTATAAAGACGCATAAAGGAATTTGCAAAAGTTCCAATTAATCAAGTTAGTATAAATCTGACTCAATCCCTGAATATTATTCCTATGGTTCACAGAATTGGAATCCCGTTTTATGTGAATCATCTCCAGGATAGATCTTTTATAATAATTGGTTTCTTTAGTTAAAATATTAACATTTTTGTAATCAAATTGATGGTTATAATCAAAGCAGTGTTTAGCAAGGGCGGTGGAATTTTCTAAGTTATTATTTCTTGTGCTATACTTATGGCCGTACATTCTTTTTTGTAAATATTGCTTAGAGATTCCAGTATGAGTTCCATCACAATCAAAACAATTCAATTTATATACTGTGTGGGTTTGTTTATCTTTAGGAATTACAGGTTTTAGATTTGAGAAATATTTCCCAACACAGTTAGTAGGTTTATGCGCAACATTTATATCGTACTTTTTCAAACATTTCTTAATTTTTTCTGAGGTCTCCGGAATGTATGGTAAAGTTATATAATTGTTTGTATTACCTAATATGTTATTTTTATATGAAGAACCATTATAGATTTTGTTTATTCTCTCTTTAATGATAGGATTGAAGAACATTTTTGGGTAGCCATTCATTTCTAGTGTATTACGAACAATTTATAAATTTTTGGGACGGTCTTCTGCGTGGGACAATTTCACCGCGCGGTCTGTAAGGCTGTTAATGACACTTTTTTTATAACAAGCTGGTGCAACGGAATTGAAATGAAGATAACGTTGAGACCAAACTTCTTGAGTAAACCAAGAAGTTTTTATTTTTCCATCTGCATCATTCCTAATGTTCATATCTAGAAAATTTATGTTTTTGTTTATTTCTATTTCACAAATGAATTGAAGTTTACAGTGGAAATTGTTAAATTTATTAATCACATATTGAAACTTTTCGTTGGGAACACACATAAGGCAATCATCTACATATCGTTTAAAGAATACAGGCTGAAAATCTGATGAATTTATAACGGATTCCTCTAGGCATTCCATAACGAGGTTAGCAATGGTAGCTGAAATAGGAGATCCCATTGCTGTGCCGAAAATTTGTCCAAAATATTGCTCACCCTACTGAAAATGAGTGCATTCTAAACAAAACTTTACCGCATTTATAAAATCCGATTGATCAAGAGGTGTGTGGTTTTTAATCTCTGCCCAACGTTTTTTGATGCAATTCAATGCCAAAACGACAGGTATATTTGTAAATAAAGGAACAACGTCCAAGGAAATTAGTTGATGGTTTACTGGTACGGATTGATTTTTTATAAATTCATTAAAATGCCATGAGTCTTTCACATAAAATTCATTTTTTCCTATTATATTATTGATAGATGTTGATAGAAATTTTGATAAATTGTAAGTAGGAGCTCCAATATTACTTACAATGGGTCTTAGGGGTATATCATTTTTATGTAGTTTCGGAAGTCCATAGATATAAGGTGCTAGCCCATTATGGCAAATTAATTTATTTTTTAATTCAGTAGGGATTATCTTATCTTTATGCCATTTATTTATCAATTTATTCATGTTATTTTGTACTGATAAAGTAGGGTCAGATTTTAATTTCTTATAAATTGTTTCATCATTTAAAAGGTTTCCCATTTTGTTTTCATAGTCATTTCTATGCATTATAACGGTTTTATTACATTAATCCGCGTCCAAAACTGAAATTTGAGGGTTAGCATCTAAGAACTCTTTTGTTATTTTTGTAATACCAATTTCTGTTTGTTCTTTTTGTTTGTCAAGATGTTACAAACTTTGTTTCTAATTTCTTTTTTTTTTCTAAATTTTTATTCCTGATTCCGCATTCTAAATTTGCAATAATATTGTCAATAGGCAGTTTTTTTATTATTAGGCAATGCAAAGTTCGGACCTAAGCTTAACATGTGCTGCACCTCATTCGGAATTTTTGTGTCAGTTAGATTTTTTAACCATTGTTCATTGATATTCTGTTTTTCATAAGCTACACCTTTCATTAAGTTATTTATCTTTTTAGATTGAATGGCTTTGATTTTGTTGAAATTTTTTTCAAAATTTTTTTGCTGAATTTGAAAAAATTGCGATATAAAGTTCATAATTTTGTTTAACGAGTTTAATTTTGTTTTCAACTTCTGCTACATTTGCACATGCTTCTTTAATGCACAAGTTGAATTTAAAACAGAGTGTTATTGTGACCTATTTCCCCAGAATTTTTATATATTAATATACAAGAACATCTAGGCATGATAATAAATACGTTGAATATATAAGTTATGCATTATTATACATAAAAAAGCTGTGATGAATTGGTCTCTTGACATCCCTCATTTTTGTAAGCAAAGTAGGTTTCGCACACGTGCGGCTCAAATGTGTTATTGCATAATATATATTGTAAATGATTTTGAAACCGCTAATGAAGGACGTTAAGCTATACTCTATGTTACATTGAAGTTCTATCAAAATAGTCGAGATGATGATTCTACTACTTTCATCCTCAGTTTAGGAGAGAAGGCTTGGCCCCAGATACACTAAAGTCACTTGGTTGAGCTCATTGTACACTTCGTGATCAGAAGCTTATTCTATTATAGGAGGTTTGTGGCACGACAAAAAACCAGAATATTGGTAGCGCTGGCCTCCATAAGTTCTTCTGGGATCAGTTTTGATTTGCCGAAGTAACGGTGCCTGAGGGATGTCAAAGCAAGGCATTCCAACAGGATGTGAGAGTGAGGTTCTTCCACCTCTGTAAATTTCCTATTTATAGGATCATCTGCGATGCCCATCGAATGGCTTCTATTAGCTAATTGATATGCTCCCAGGTGTTATGCCCTTGCGTTTCAGAGGATGGTGTAATATGTATATGGTAGTTTCGTCCTCTTCTTCTCAGAATCAATTCTTCCTCTACCAACCAAAGCTCTCGAAGGTGTCTTCTCAACCGGCAGCGTCCTGTTAGAATTCCCCCGTTAGTATTGAGAGTTCTTTCTCTTAGGTCTCTTCTGGTTATACTTTCCTAGAAGCATCTATGCCAGTATCAATCCTTGTTCCTAGTCATATCTATCAACGAGATCTTTTTTGTCTACTTCTCTCTTGATTTCTTCCAAGTGTTGTGGCAATGCTCATTCCGTACAAGAGTTCTGATCCCAGGAATGATGTCAACATTATCGAGATACAAACAATGTACTTGAAAGACATTTTGGCTGAGGAAGGATTTTAAAGCCAAATACAGACAGCTTCATCAGCTTGCAAGAAGAAGATCCAGGAACGAGTGAATTGGTCGCATCAACAAAGATCCACAGTTATGAATCCCGATTCGGCATTCTTCCCGATTCGAGACAAACGAGGATATGGTGAAGTTCTGGAATAGCAGCATGCCTTGAAACGATCCAGGAAGCTTAAGTGATGGTATGGGGTGACATCTATGTTGCAAGACGAACTGTATATCATGATGTTTCCATGTTCAGAGCACTCCAAGGGCATACTTTTAGATTCAGCCTTAGTTGATAAGTCCTAGCGTTAAGAATGCCACTGTATGTTGAAACAATTTCTTAGCACCTATGTTGACTCCATAGTTTGAAAGTTTGAAGTTTACAATGTGTATACTGTGGCAAGGGAAGAGGGAAGTATAGTGAAAATTTATTTGATTATCTTCTGTATCTCTAAAATTGATAGAGTTATGTGTACCTATTGTTTGAAATATAGAGGGAATATGATGAAGTTCCCAGACATAATATAGAAAATTTCATCTACATGACTGTGGTAAAATTGATAAAGTGAGTATATAATTCTCTTATGAATAAATGTAGTTTCAAAATATGAAGATATCAGCTGTCTTGGCTGACTTCTACCATGTAATAAAAGGAGTCAACAACAAGGTGAAATAAGATATCAAAATCACACTGGTTTTGTTTATCAACACATATATCGACCAATCAAAATAGTTCATTTCCAATCTACATCTTAAATTATCTCGGTCAATTAAATAAACTGCCTATGAGAAGGAATGATCTGTTCTGAATAAACATGTTGGAGATGACTCCAAGCGTTGACTGCTCACAAAATTTATTATCTCGAAAAGTTCTCGCACCCTCTTCGCATGTCACATGTAGTTTTCAAATTATGCGCAGTTTGGAAACTCTCACATTGACATTGAAACGTTTTCTATAACTTTCTGTCTCACTTGTGATTCAATCTTATATTTATTTCATAGCTTCGCGTTCCTACCTAGTTTTAGAACAAAAGCGTTATTTATTGCGCCAAGTTGAGCATTTTTATTCGAGCGCTTTTGTCAAGACTGTTGTTTTATATTTTACAAAGCATAATGCATAACTGAAAAGTTTCGCGAAATGCAAATATGATGTACTTTAATCTCACTGGAACATTAAACGGACGTATGGGGGTAACATAATGAGTATGCTGAGTAAAGTTTATAGATCATAGAATATACCCGACTATTCACTCTGATATTAAAAATGCTTTCAGTATATTAAATATTTTACGTTTATATTAGTTCATGTTTAAATGCTAAGAGAATACCCTTCTGTATACTACTCATCACCATCTAATCAGGAGTATTAGAATATATAAATTATATAATTTATAACATGTTGATGTAATCAATAGTCGTAAAGACAAATTAGTGTTGACTTAATAAATTATAAAAGAGTTCACACTGTGTATATACTATGATTGGGAAACAATCTCGCTTATCCACTAAAATACTGTTTACATACTGAGGACCGTACAGCTACCAAGTAGCCACCATCTGCGTCAACCAATGTAATTTAAAGGTTCAATTATTCCTAAATTAAGTAAATTCCGATTATAACTCTATTTGTTTAATTGTTTACATTTTATATAATGAGGTTGATATAGTATACAAAGTGGACCATATGTGTAATAATGCACTGTAAGCAAGGTTAGCTTATTGCTGATACATTATTCATGTTAACATCGATATCAATGAATGTTATGGAATGACGTATCAACATAAATGTACTAGGATGAGGAAGGAGAAGCATTCATAATTTGGGATAGAATTATCATAGTCAGAATTTAGAATCATCATTGATGATTAGAGAAGCTGAGATTAGGCAGTTCCGAATTAGTTCTATGTTATGAATCGTTGTTACATATGTGAGTGTTATGCCAATAAACCTATAAGCCCTGCGATTATATAGTTTACCTACATCTTACCAAACCACCAGCAAATCACATCTCCTCGAGTGATGCATCATTTGAAAGGTCTCTTGTCCCCCTATTGCCTCTGCACTTTTTTCGAAATTGGTTCAATTGTTATCGAGAAATTTGATGTTGAACGTTTTATTTGAGAAAAATTCGCTGCGCTCCTTTCATTGAGTTAATCAACAATAAAAAATCATAATGGGAACTTAATTGATAGACAAATTGCTCAAATGACCTCTACCTACTTCCATACAATAATACAGTCGACTTTTGAAACCTTTCCTTGCATTATTGAAGATGTCCGGGGTCAGCAATCGGCATTTCCGAACAATTGTCTGTCGCAGCTCCGCTAGATTTGAAGGGTTAGTAGCGTAAGCTTTCCACTTCAGGTATCCCCACAGAGAGAAATCCAACGGCGTGAGATCAGGTGATCTAGCTGGCCACACTAGTAAATTGTCATCATCTTCTACAATTTTGCGTAACCATAGGATTTACACATTCTTGTAATCGATTGAAGTATGAGTCTACATTGAGATTACCTTCAATGAAGAATGGTTCAACAATATGATTTCCAAGAATTCCGACCCGTACATTCAATTTTTCTGGAGTTTGTGAATGTGTTTCCATCATCAAATGAGGATTCACATCACTCCAGTATTGACAAATAAGTCTATTTATTTCACCAGTCGACATGAAAGTACAATTGTCTAAAAAAGTGTATTGTATACTAGCTTTGGGTTATTGGTCAATTTCTCGCGGAACTCCTCACAAAACTGAAGTAGACTATCAAGATCATCTTCGCTTAATTGGTGAACTAGTCTTATTTTGAAAGGATGGAATTTGTGGGCTTTGAAAATCCGAAAAACACTAATAGCTGATACAGCGGACGATCGAGCTACTCGTCTGATGGATTGTCGATTATCCATTTGTACTTGTCCTAACACTGCAACTTCTACTGCTTCATTTCTGACGGGACGGAATACTCCATGTTTTCTGTTGAGAACAGAACCGGAAGTTCTAAATTTATCCATTAATTGTTTAACGTATTGATGACTCACGTTGTGTTCTCGATGATTCGTGTTATAAATTCTTGCAGCAGCTTTAGCACATTCATTATATCGATAGCAGGTTGCAACAATTTCTATCCTTTCTTCAGAAGAAAAAACTGTGTTGTAACACAGTAAACAAAGGTGAATAAATAATAATTCGTGACATAGTGACGGTGGCCATCTATTTTCTTTTTGTTCTGCGATAACTAGCTCCAATAAAGACTACCATTGCAGAAAAATTAAGTGATTTCAAAGACTGTCCCAGGTTTTCCACGTTCCGAAACTATTTCGTATTTCCCGATTTTTCTAGTTTACATGTTTTTGTAGAAAAGCTTGCGACAGAGAATTGTTCGAGAATGACGATTGCTGACCTCGGACATTTTCAATAATGAAGGAAAGGTTTCGAGAGTCGACTGTATTATTGTATGGAAGTAGGTGGAGGTCACTTTGAGCAATTTATCTATTAATTGTGTCCTCATTGATTGTGTTTATTGTTGATTTCTACATTAAAAGAAACGACAGCGAATTCTCAGTTTTTTCTTAGATAAAACGTTCATGATCGAATATCTCAATAACGTATGAACCAATTTCGAAAAAAATTACTATTAGAGGTAATAGAGGGACAAGAGATCTTTCAAACAATCTATCACTCGACCGCCCATTTTATTTAAAAAAATATGGGGGGCAGATGCTGACCGCAAGGAGGTGAAGTTTCGGGTATGAATTTCATATCAAAATTGGACCACCTAGAAACACAAATTGACGTATTCTTTGAAATTTTTGATAACACGTCCGTTTTTCACTTACAGGAGGGTTCAAGTTTTCGTTGCAATGCCCTGTATATTGAATTGTGAATAATTTTTACCAAATAAAATATTATACAAATATTTATTACATTGAAAGAAATTACCGTTGCATAATTGAATTTACTTAACAATATATGCTGATAATATTCGCAGTCATGGCAAAAGTTGTGAAAGCAGAGTGCAGAGGTTTATTAAATGTTACGCTGGGTATTTCTTAAGAAAACGTGTAACATAATTGGAACAGCCGGTATAACTCTTATTTTTTTTATTAGACATTTTCCTCGTAAACCCATATTACGTTATAAATTTCTTTCGGACAGTTCTAACCTGAGCTCACCGAAACATTGCAGATTATTAACGGTTTGGTAAGCATCTGTGTAAAAACCGGATATTTATTTGTTCCGAATTGATTGAATTATATCCGGAATGAATATGCCGTTCACGGAAATTGGATCAATATCATACATGATTTTTCACGGCTTCCGATGTAATTATAAAATACCGGCTTGGAAAAAGATTTCTCACACAAAAGGCGTTTCATTTAATAACCCCCTTTTCAAATGTACAATTTCCACTGGCTTCTAAGCTCTAATTTGTGTGACAAAGATATAACTCACAGTCCGTAATTATTATGAATTTCTTTTCTCTTTTATCAAGTCACGAATCGCGTAACCTTCGTAGAAAGCACGCCATGAAAACCGATTTGCTCGCACACTCTACAATAAAGGCTGTATACTTAAATCATTATTCTATTTTGTTTTTTTGTTCTAATAGAAAATGCGATGATTGAACGCGTTTCCACGTTGTATAAGGTAATACACTGCATCGATCATGGTGCTCTACTGATCAATTTCAATAAAGAACAAAACCATAAATGATATCTAATGTTTGGATTTTCACGGAATTCCTCGAACCTCCAAATTCTGGATTCACCATCAATTTCCTGAAAACAATTTGTTCATGCCTTGTTCCTTTTCACTTTCCTCACTATATTTTATAAGTGTTACGCCCAGCGCGATTTATTTTCCTTCTTAACTTTCCAAATTCTCTACTAATAATAAGTTGAAGCTCCTCGATATTCTGGTATTCCTCTCGTCAAAAATTCTATTTTTCGGCGTAGGTATGCCATAAAAGTGTGTCTAGGACACTGAGATCTGGAAACCTGGCCAGTTTTTCGATAGGTGAATTTTGTAGCAATTGGAATCACTTTTTTGTTAGCTGCCTCCAGGCATTTGTATGAGAAGGAACATCTACATCAATGAAAATTTGGTGTGACGATTTACCCGGTTTCACATTTTTCTATGAAATATCTACTTTTATATAAAAGTATATAATAATTTAACGTTAATTTTACTTCACTGTCTAAATTCACGTCCTCATCCATGTTGTCTCTATATTATTGTCTTTGTTTTCTCAATGCACCAAATTCAGCAAGATTTTTATCCAATCATTACAACAAAGTTCACTGAGGTTGTCGTTTTTCGGAATGTTCATATATTCCCGATGTCTTGGCACCGGTCATATCGATATATTATAGAACAGTTTCATGTCGCGTTTTTTAAGTACCATTTACATGTGACAGATTGAAAAAATCAAAGCCTACTATGGAATAAGAACTATTTCTTCAATGTTTATTATTTTTGTAACCACAACAGTTACTTGTATGCCTCATCAAGGAGGTAATAACAGGAGCTATTTTATACTGCAAAAAACTGAAATGGTGCACATGGGAAGGAATGAAGTTGATGATGATTTGACAAAAACGAAACGAATTTTGGATACGACCAATAGATGAAGTTCAAAAAGTTCCCATAAGAATATATTTCTAAATTTTTTCTAGCCTTTTGAAAAAAACTCAATTTTTCCGCCATAAGTACCGAAGATAATTCCAATTACTGAACGAAATATCGAGCTCACAAATATGCAACTTTGCCCCAATTTAACCACCTTCGTATCTATAGTTTCCGAGATCCCAATGATGAGATTCGAATTTGAAACACCCGGTATATTACCCCGAATAAAATAGTACTACTACTTCTACTACTACTACTATCACCACTTCAACTACCACTACTACTATCACTACTACTACTGCTACTACTAATAGTTAGTAGTAGTACTAGTAGTTAGTAGTAGTGCTACTACTGCCCTAGTTAGCTTCATATCTTTTATAGTTTCCGAGATCCCAATGATGAGATTCGAATTTGAAACACCCGGTATATTACCCCGAATAAAATAGTACTACTACTATCACCACTACAACTACCACTACTACTATCACTACTACTACTGCTACTACTACTACCACCACTATCACTATGACTCCAACTACAACTACCACTACTACTGCCACCACCACTACTGCTACTACTATTACTACTACTACTATTTACACTATTGTATTGTAATCGGCAATGCTAGAGAGAACCACTCCAGTTATTTTTATCTTCTACAGAACGATCGTTCAGTAAAAGCGAAATTTTTGTGTGGAACTGTTAGCTTGTAATATTACTGATGGATCTAGAATAGAGGAACCTCATCATTGCTATATGGAAACCCAACAATAAATAAATATTCATATATTCCTCGATTGTTACATATTACTAATTAAGAAAGTGTTCAACCTCCAGAAGTGTGGAGGGTGAGGAATGTTAGTTGGATCAGTTAAAATAGAACATTAATATTCGAACAATCGCAAATATACAGAATTCAGAAATAATGAACCTACGGCTTTATGAATATTCATAAAATTATGAAACTGATTGTATTAATTAATAATTATCTTCAATTAGTAGACAATATAGAAATTAATGACTTCAGGAATTGGTGAATAAATTGATTCATCATATCCTTTTTCATAGTTGATGCTAAAAAAGAATTCCTTCAGCAGAGTAAATATTTATTATATTGCAACATTCAAGTATGAGTACTTTTTCAATTTTTTCACGGTGACAATTTAGTTTTCAAACAATAAATAAACATGTTTTCACAATTTAATTTAGCCTTCTGGTTTTTAATAATTTAAAATTTTGACCAAAAATTTTTTATATTGGAAATTCTCATATTTGCTTAATGCAAATTAATGCAAGGGGCTCCTAATTTGGCGTCTTATCTCGGCGGCACAAACTTATGCCACGCCACTGGAACTAGTTCCAATAATTCACGGTCACGTCGTGACAGTGTGTTAGAATATCCAAGTTATGAACGTTTTAATAAAGTTTTCTCGGAAAAATAGCGCACATAAAAGTGAATTTAAGTTACTAGCGTTGAAAGTGCATCGAGCATTTATTCAAAGGTTTTATCGTACAACCAGCGGCGCGTTATTAAACTTGGTCGATTATATTTCGCCCTGTTTTAATACTGCTCGGCGAATGTACAACTTGAGCTTTATTATTTATTTCACCATTCCATGTAATCATGAATATTCCACATAATCTACTTTTTCATACGCAAATAGAAGCGGATCATCGTATTCGATTATTGAATCGAATCCAACGTCATTCTAGTTTCAGCTTAAGCTGCAGTACGTAGCGTACATTGCGAACGGTGTTATGTGTCATCTCGTTTAGATATTCTAGTGAATAAGTTATGAATGTTACTGTACTTATTCAGCTAGAAATGTGCACTAAAGTTTATCGCCGACTTGCATTGTAAATTTGACTAACATTATTCGGTGTGCATCATAAACCTGACTATGTAACTACCTCCCACAAAGCACATATCTAAAGCCTGTTCACGTCGAGGAAATATTAATATGTGATACATTACGATACCCTCTATAGCATAAGGCACCTAGAGGTCAGTGGCGGCTCCTCGAAGGAGGCTAAGGAGGCTCAGCCTCCTCACCAATTTATCTTAATGATCATTCTCCATTTTATTTCCTGTTTCTCTGATAATTCTTTAAATTTTACAATTAATTCCCCGTTCTCAGTAGTTATTTTCAATCCGGCAACAGTGGTCAGAGGCTAGATGCTCTATATATCTCAAACGCCGAGCATGTGTTGTACAACACAGCTGCCGTTTTTCCGACCAGTCAATCGCCAAATAGCGTGAAACGGCGAAAACGGCAACAGGGTAGGGAGGCTAGCTTTTCGTACCCATTCGTCGGTCGAATGAAATACGATTATTTGCGCTCCCGCCTCCCGCTGCTAGAAGAATGCGGTTAGTTGTTGTTTTTATTCCACGAGGCGTAGTAAGGTTAAGTAGTTAATTTTTAAGTTATAATTTATCTAATCGGAATCGGTGAACGTTAAAATTATGAGTGACTTAGTTGCAGAGTTCTTAGAAAATCCATTTAGTGGATTAACATATGATAGAAAAGTGTTCTTCAAAAACAAACGGTCTTTACCGGATTTGAAAGGATTAGTGATGGCAGGGAAGTATCAAAATCGATCGTTTAATACTGATAATTATAAAAAATATGTATGGTTAACGGGATCTGATGTACACAATAAATTATATTGCTGGTATTGCTTGCTATTCACATCAGATACAACTTCATGTTGGGGGCACTTGGGTTATAATGGTAATTTTAGGGAATTGTTAGATTTGTTTTGTAAATACGACAGTAAGCTTCGCGATTTTATGACTAACGCGTCAGTATTTGCAGGCATTTGTTTTGTTTTATGCGGGTATTATGGTTGAGTGACACCACGCGAAATAAGGTTAGATTAGAATTCGTCTGTTCGGTAAATTATTAATTTTAAAAATGGACAACTAGTGGAAAGATTTTTAGGGTTCTACGATGTTAGTTCGGGAAGAACAGCGGTCAATTCATTCAATTTTTCAATGGAAACATTTCAACGATTCGACTTTGCGAATAAATCAGACTTACGACGGCATCTGTAATGGCGGGACATTTAAACGGTCTTCAAACAAACGTAAGTTTTAAATAACATAGTAGGAAACAGAATTCCCTGTAATGCTCGAACTCGATGGAATTTTACATCACATGCAATATTTAGTTTACCATCCATAAAAATAAAGACAAATTAATTGAAATATTTGATTTTATATTAAACAGTGATGACTTTTCAACAGATCAGGTTTCATTGAATGCTGCTGTTGGTTTAAAATCTTATTTAGAAAATGAAGAATTTTTGTTATTTCTTGATACTTTTAAATTAATATTTGAACAAACTGATCTTATTTTTCGAATTTTACAACATAAGTTCACTAATATAATTCATTCAAGAGATCGTTTAACACATCTCATTGATAAAATTCAAGTTTCCGTTATACAGAATTTCATTTTAATATTTTATTTGGAAATTATTCAACTGATGAGGCTTCTCCCGTGAAAAGGAGGAAAACATATAATTTGGTAGACAAGAAACTACATTATAAACAACTTTTTTATGAAATTTTAGATACTATTGAAGGTCAAATATTGAGATTCGATTTTCCGATTTACATGAATTGAAGTTTTTCGATTTGACGAATAGAAGATTTTTCGAATCTTTTTCAAAAGAGTTTCTCAATACACTTTCAGATAACTTAGTTCTAAAATATAATTTTTTTGATAAAATAGCGCTGCACAATGAATTATGAGTTGTATACTGGGATAAAGATATTTTAGGCCAGTACGACAGTCACGCCGATATGATAAAATATATGATAGATAATGATTTGCAACAAGTCTTACCTCAGTTTTATAAACTACTTTGTTTGACAGTCACCATTCCTGTCACGTCGGCATCGGTGGAGAGATCATTTTCTACTCTCAAACGAATTAAAACATACATGCGAAATACAATGGGCCAAAATCGTTTATACAATGTTAGTTTAATATCTATTGAAAAAGATTTAGTAAAACACTTAAAACATAATGATACATTTTATGATAATATTATTGATCATTTTTCGTAAATTAACGACCGTAGAATTTCGTTAATATATAGAAAAGTTGATAAAATTAATAACAAAAAACAAAATATGAAAAATTCCAAAAAAAAAAGAAAAAAAATTGAAAATCCAAAAAAAAAATAAAAAACAAAAAACGAACGAAAAAAAAATTTGTGGGCAAGAGAAACTCTATACCTCCACGTTGGTTCTTGCTGGGTAACAATCAATTTCGTCACTGAAGGTTAAATTAATTGGCTGAATAGAGTATATTTTCACAAAAACGTTTTATGTCCAGCCTCCTCTCTCAAAAAGTTCACGAGCCGCCACTGCTAGAGGTGTAAGCGAGACGAGTCTTACGACAGTACCCGTTTGGTTGTAATCGCGCGTAGACGGTACTGGATGTGACAGGTGTTAAATATTACAGTTTAACAAGGTTATATCTATCAACTGTGAAAAATTATATGTTGTACCCACCCGTTCCTAATGTGTCCTCGTATGGTTGGAACGTATTTTTACCTGTGAATAAGCGTGTATAAAAGTGTTATGACTGAAGTGAGGCATTTATGAAATTTTCATATTTGGCATATTTTTCATATTATATGAAATTTTTCCAAATTTTTCATATTTTTAACTATTTTTTAATTTTTAGCATATTTGTAACAATTTTACAAACAATTCCTCCCTATACAATTTAACCAAAACATTTTATTATTCTTGCGAGTAAAGTACATTTAAAAGCTCTCAATTTGTGTTGCTTGACTGGTTTTGCATGTAGCAGGTATAATTTTAAGAAAAGGACAATTACTGGTAAATCCCAATAATATTGTTGATGTTTAAAATATTCACTTAATCCGGAAGTAGGTACTAAGAATTAATTACACGACACCGTTGGGGTTCATTTGTTGCCAAACTAAGGGCACGAGGAGGGGCATAATTATCAAAAGTTTTCTGTAAAGGTGTGTCGACAATTTTAGAGTTAATTTAAATTTAGATTTTGAAGTATGCCAGTGTGTCTATTTAAAATGGCAAGTGGTATCAAAGTGTCTATGTGGATTAAACCATTTCCAGAGTTGTCCATGGACATGGGACAAGGTGTGTCATGAAGAGGGTTTATTAAATATGCACAAGGTGTATTTTCCGTAACTTTTTAAGATTTCAAATATTAGGATTTTTCGGTATAAAGAGTGTTCCTTGCCTCTGGCATACAGGGTGTGGCAAACTTTGATCGTAGTTCCATAACTCCTTTGAAACAAAACTAAACAATTTTTTTGAATGAAACCGGTCAATGATGGACAAAAGCACATGTTCTAAAAAAATTTTTTTTTTAGGATTCGGCTGGATAATTAAAAACGTACTTTAGGGTTACGTAGCGGTGATTATAACGGCACCAAAAAAATTAAAAAAATTGGTCATTTAATAATTTATGAAAAAGTAGGTTATATTTGCATAATTTATTATTGGGTTATCCTGTATGCATGAAAATAATTATAGAATACGTGTTTTCGTCCACCATTGACCAGTTTTATTTAAACGAATTGTTATGTTTCATTTCAAAGGAGTTATGGAACTATGACCGAGGTTTACCCCACCCTGTAGTTCAATATGATTTGAGAAGTTACAAACAAATTAAATTAAAACTACATGTTTTAAAATATATAGGAGCTCGTATAATGTGGAAGCAAACTTAAGTTTTTTTACACCCTGTGGCAAATAGGTGATAGCCACTATATGAATTGGTTTGTCGAAGATGTTACGTACCTATTTGAAAAATTTGCTCTACATATGGTATTTCATCTTTGTAGATTACATCTGAGAAAAGTTTCTAATAGAATGTTAAAACTGCATCACATGTGGCTAAACGAAACAAAGTGACATCTGAAAGAAAAAAGCAATCGTCAATGTCAAAGTGCTTTCAATCTAATGTTGCCAAAACTTCAAGTGAGCAAGAATTCAGGCAAGATTTATGTCGAGCATTGGTGACGTCAAATATACCCTTATCAAAACTGTCAAACGATAGTTTTCAATCTTTTTTTGATTGTGAAAATTAAAATATTAATTTTTAAATAATTTCATATTTACATTTTTTTTTATATTTCAACTAAATTTCTTTCATATATATGATCATATTTCCTACTTTTGCTTCTTCATATTTGCATCACTTTAGTTATGACTAAATCACGAACTTACTGGCAACAAAAATTTAAGAAAAAGGCTCTTATATAGGCAAAGATTTTTATTGAAAAGGCAGAAATCTTAACATATAGGCAACATACAGGCAATATAGGCAAAACGCCTTTAACACCATAATTATTTTATCATTAATAATAAGTTATTATTTATTATACAAAGTGAACAAAGGGACACCGGGAAAGTTTTTTCACATACCTGCACCCTCAACGGAGCAGTTAAGAAAACTTTTTCCATAAAATTTATGAAATCATTCACCAACGGAAACAGATTCCTCATTCCTCCTCGTGGGCGGTACTAGTGCAACGAATCTACTTACAGTTAAATTGTTTGTTTTTCTTATTCTTCAACGGCTACCAAATAAGTTTTGCTTGGAAAATTTTCGTTCAAAATTTCAATCATAAAATTAGCTATATATCTGCCGCATACATCTATCGTTTCATCCACGATAATATACAAGATCTTGCCCTCTTAACTCCCGTTCAATTTTTCGATACTTGGGCTATAATTCGAGGCTTAGCTATGACTGAATACAGAGCAGAGCGTTGCTTTCTGAGTGAATGTTTATGTTGCTTCTTCCCGCGTTTTGATTCGTACGTACAGTATACTGAAGTTTATCACGTTAATTATGCCCAGCGAAATTTCGAATGTTTCGTTTTCCTAAAGATAATGAAGTATGGGAACAATGGATATCGGCTGTCCCTGTGAAAGATTTCATGGTAAAAACAAAAACAACTCGCAGTGATACCACGGGAAATGGTAAATTTTGTGAATTATTTTGAAATTATAACAAATTGGATGCAAAATATTCTGTATTATGAGTGGCAATAATGCAATCAACAGCAAAGCCATGAACAATTTTTTTAAACATAACAAATTGAGTATCGTGTATCCTCATCCAGTTAATTTTTAAGACCATTGTTTAGAAGGAAGGTTTCTTACATCAATGGAAGCAAATGGGGTGCAACTAAGGATTCAGTTCAAGTCTGGCAATCCCGTTTAAACAAGAATTCCTTATTTTTTTTACTAAAAAGAAAATAAAACTTCAGTTTTAAAGTTGGTATTGCAGCATTATGCCATATAAAGTACGGATAACCAGCCTCTGGCTTATGACGTTACGATCAAGGGTTCAGGTCTTGTTCTATAGAAAGTATTGTACAGTGCCATTAGATTGAATAGGTTTTCAAGGCTTCCGGATAACGCAGGTAAACATTTGTTTCAAGAATCTGTGTTAACTGATGTTTACTTATGAAATTAGTTCTTCACTTGTTATAGGTAACTGCATCCAATATGGCCATACTAAGCATTTTTTATTATTCCTTTATAACGGTTTTGTCATTATTAGCGAAAACTAGATCGCTTCGGCATTAAATTCATTTGTAGGATCTTGCTACCTGCCATCTTTCTTGAATCTTATCGTAGAAATGATTAATAAGATTCTTGACCCAGTATGAATTATATATAAAAATTCTCGGGAAATAGGTCACAATAACACTTTGTTTTAACTATTCGTCTTTACGTACGTTTCGTACTCGTTTTATACATTAATTCTGACGATACAATTTCGATTATTCGTGGTTCTGTTCGTTTCGACGGCGTGGGCTCTTTTAATTGAAGTTAAATTGTGCGATTTGGACGCTTGTTTTATAATTAGTTTTAATAAACCCCCTTTTTAGACATAGTGAGTCTTCTGATGATGGTCGTGAAACCGAAACGTACGTAAAGACGAATAGTTAAAACAAAGTGTTATTGTGACCTATTTCCCGAGAATTTTTATATATAGTAGAAATGATTGTGAGATATTCGATCGATATCTCAAATGAATAGATATTCAGTCTACTTGAGAAATATAGTCATGTAGTGAGACTAGTTTGATAATATTTAGTTATCCCATTCATTTCGAAATCTTGGATAAACCAAATTGAGTGTCATTTATATCACCTATTCATGGACTTAAAATCGCAGTTTGCACTCTCATGAATTGTGAATGTATTAACGATTGATGTGCAGTTTTTTTTGGGGAATCAGTTGATAAGAATAACGTAATTGACTGCGCCGGAAGGTATTCATAACTAATGTAATCCATCTATTCGAAGTGCGATAGATTTCTGATTGATATGTCAGAACTGTCAATGCAACGTTTCACGTCTACTAATTTCACTGTTGCATTTATGCACTCAGTTATTCCACGGTGTATAATTTGTGAGTGACCTGATGCAAACATGCTAATGCAAGGCAAGTGTCACTATCCTCGAAGCCATTCAAAGCTGTCAAACCCATTACATGTTAAACATGGTTACACCTTTTTCCACTCTTACCAACTATTAAAAGTACATTAGCATATCATCACCCAAGGCTGGCGCATCTGGTAATTTGCGCCTCGTATAGTTAATTTGATAAATTGCTCAGAAGACTGAAGTAATGTCAATTTTTCGACATCGTCGATCATCATTGTGGCACACGCTTAAACCAAAAGTAAAGTTAGTTTTAGAATCTGAAAAGTGAAGCGATAAGTTTTAAGATGTTACTGTTCCAATTATCATGATTGACATCAAATAATCGAAGTTATTTTCTAGCAACTATGATATGATCTGATTATTTTTAGCAACTATCGCTTGTTTTGTAACAGTAAGAGAGAAGAGTATAATCTGACGATCGATGATTTTATTTCATCATTTACCTTACTTTACTTACAAAAAATATAATAATATAATAATAATAAAATACGTTATTCACTTAGATAGTGATAATTGTTTACTTACAGAATGAATGACTAATAACTAATAGTTCCTAATGAACTAGTAAAAATAGTTTTTATTTTTCTAACGAATGCATTAATCCCTTTATTGGAGAACTTTGGTAACTGTTTATAGATCATGGGTGAGTATTTATTGAAATATTTTTATTTGCTTTCAAAATATTAAAATTTGAATTTTTTTCAAGGGATAGCCGGAATTCAGGGTCTCGGGACGCTGTGATATGTTGACTGGGCGTCTGAGGTGAAAATTAACAAACAATTTAAATTTAATTGTTCCTCTGGTGATGCGAGTTGCACACACGATGCATAAAATCCATTGTGGGAAGGTGAAACGTACCCGCTTTGGGTCGGTTTTAATTGGCCCAGCTAGCTCAATTTAAATTAATTACTCTCAGGGCTCGTAGTGAAACGTGCCTTGTGATTCAAGACTGGTGAATCGCCCGAGCGCCAACTGCTTGAAAAAAAACTATAAAACTAAATGAATTCACAGTCAAGAATACAAGCACTACGAGATGGTTTGACAGTCGATGGAAATTCAGAAAAACAATACAAGTTCAACTTAACAATTCGTATATTCCAACAGAATTTGAATTATAAACAAAATTTAAATTACAAATTTTTAGAATACCGTTTGGAAATATAAATAATATTGAATTCGTAGAAAACAATTATTAAATTGAATCAAATTGTGACATAAATGAAATTTTAAGTAAACAATTAATAAATTAAATCAATTATTAAATTGAAAAGAACGAAATTTCCAATAAGAGGACTTACAGTAGACCTTGAAAGATTCTATAAAAATTAGTGGAATACAACTTCGTATAAACAACAAAATCAGAGAATGAAATTATGGTCATTCAAACAAGAAAATGTTACCCTCCTTGGAACTCGTAGGAACTGGAAGTCGGTCCTGTCAGGAAAGTCACTAAACCGCCTTGGAGTGAAGGGGTGAGGAACCTCAGACGTTCAAACCCTGTAAATTCAAAGAACGAACAGTACCTGACTTGAGATCAAAAGGACAAGCAACACCGTCGGTTGGAATAACCAGGTGATTCCACAACCGATAATGTTATCTTTCCCAAATTGCGAAAACACTAGTACAAAATGGATATGTTGACGAGATATCAATTTAGGCAAAATTTTAATTTAATCTGAAAGAAATAAACTATTACAATTGATTTTTAAAATTAGCAAAATGTTAACATGTGACTGAAAGAATAATAATTAAAATTATATCTGAAAAAATATTATTTGAAAGGTTGAAAATTTGCTAGTTAGCATAAAATTCTGGTTTGCTTGAAATGAATTGTACACGTGGATTGATAATATGAACTGTATTAACTCCCAAACGGCGTGACAGTGTCATAAATATATGTACACCTAATAAGCAGTAATTAGGTTATTTGTTTCGTATTCACCCTTATCAACCTTTACGGCACGTTGGTCTAATAAGACCATCCTATGTATCTTGTACTAGGATAACAAAATGGCGATCTACAGAATCGCGCAACTACCATGTGCACAAATTGCAGGGTCAAGTAAAAAGGTGGAAATTAAATATTGTCTGCATCAACTGCCCACGACTCGTCAGAGTAATTATATACAACGACTACAACAATCCCGGTAATGATGGAAATGATATACCTGGGATCATGCTAAATGCAAATCTGATTGTGTGTTTTATTAGGATAAGTCGAGAAACTTCCTCCGAAATATAATTACATTCAGGTACTTTACATCCGGACGTTTAATAACAATCTAAATCAAATTATCTGTAGCCTGATGTGCATCATATTTCGGAAGCAAAAATTAAGAAAATGTATGTAAAGAATATGAAATATAACTCGACTTACCCTATTAAAGGTTAACACCACAATGCCTTCTCTTCGACTTCCTTTAATCTACCTCCCACTTCGCGATATATAGTGACATCTCGTATCAGGAATGGAGTATCAATAATCTATGTTTTATCGACCGGCAGATATCTTTAACTATCATATGACAAGTTTCCTAGCCGAAAAGAATTCTACTCTGTTCTTTAAAGAGTTCTATATATAATCCCGTAACGCAACCTGTTCGTTACAAAGGATTGCTTCACTATTATTATTATTATTGCAGTAAAAAATATTTCGCAGATACATACTCAGTATAATATGAACATCATCTATCAAATAAACTTGCGTGACATATTCATGAGCTTGATAGCTTACTATTCACCCTAATCAAGACATCAACTATTTATCCACATTCTAAATCTAATATGTTCTTGGAAATTATGATGCCGATCAGAGTAGTAACACTTTTTACATTAGTAGTGTCATTCTTCAGATTTGATGTGATTTCATTGCTTTGATATAACAGTCATTAAACTTGTTTAACCCAATTTATTTCTCCAACAATTTGAGTTGAAGGTTTTATACCCAATATGATTTATTTCTGCATATTTATTCGTAATTATATACATGAAATGAATAAAAGCTCTTTGTTACCACAAATAACATGAGCACCTCTCTGGTCATAAATACAATAAATGCCACGGATAATTTAGAAGACGAGTTTGACATGCGAAATTTATATTGGCGCGATTGTTAACAAACATTAAACCGAAATCGATTGAAACAATCCTCTTAAAATGATGACAATTAGTTTCTCAAACGGTCTCGAATTTAAAATTTGAAATACCAAAATTTGGGGATATATTTCTTTTGGATTTAAGGTGTAGAATAATAAAATCTTTCGAATGAATTTATTTTTAGATCGATAACATAAGTATTTCGTCTCAAATTCGTAAAATACGGATATTTCAAAATTGCCGATTTTGGCACCACAAAATGAGGTAGGTCAAAATACCAGAAATCGGAAGAAGAGACATGAAAATGCTATCTTTTCACGGAATCAGAATATGGAAAAAAAAAACAAAAAACTCCCTGAGATATACTCAATTTTTTATTGGGCTTAAAACACACCAAATTGAATCGACTTGAGACCAGAGCCAAAACTCGCGTATCAACTTTTCCAACAACTTTTGCTCAAATATATTTTCATACAACTCATAGATTTGTAGGGTCCAAAACATGGTCATAGTTTTTCGAGCTCAGGATTAATCCAAATTTAAACTACACCATCGTGTTCAGCGTATCAATAACATAAGAATAGACCAAAATAAGACCTCCCGAAAATTTGGACAAAAATAGTTATTTATGTATCAAGGGAATTATAAGGGCCTTAATTACCGATTGCAAAGTTTGCGTCCCGAGGGCCTCAGGCCCGAGGGACAGCAATTTCCTGAGGTTACTAAGGCTCATTAGTTCCCGTGGTACATAGATACTTTTATTTCTGATCGATTTCAATAAAAATTTTTTCATTTTTAAAACGGAATGAATGCACCAATTCATTACCTTCCCAATATATTTGAATCAGGTACCGTTTGATTATAGGAGTTTTGTTGTTGCTAAGTTACTTGTTTACAACCAAAGCTTTATTATCAAGTTGTGTTTGCGTTGAAAACGTGTTTTCTATCCCAAATATAATGGAGGATATTTTGAAAAATGCTGAAAAAGCAAGAGAATCATTAGTTCCATCGAAAAGTGAAGCCGTATACAAAAAAGAATATAAAATATATCTGGAGTGGCTGACGCTGAAAAATGTTATGCCAAAAGATGCCACTGAAACTGTATTTCTGGCATATTTTCAAGAACTGGTAAGGAATTTTCTATGTTTTTCGGTAGATTTGGTAGTAATTGTGTTTATTCGTTGCAGTCAGAAACGTATAGTCCAAATTCTTTATGGACTAAATGGTCAATGCTGAAATCGATGGTGACTACACATGAGAATCGAGATATCACCAAGTTCAATGAACTAGAGGCATTTTTGAAACGGAAGAGTAAGAGTTATAAGCCGAAAAAAAAGTCCGCTGTTTTATCCCCTAAAGATGTCATCAGATTTATAAATCTATATATATTACCATTTCTTATTTTATTTTTACTTGTGAAAGGTATAGGGAATTATAGAATCTACAGGGTGAGTCAGTTTTTTGTAGCCAAACTGCAACAGGGGATAGAACAAGTGTTTTTGAGAAGAAAAGTGCAATAAACATATGTCGTAGAAGGTATCGTTTTCGAGATACAGGGTGTTGAAATTTTGAATAAAAAAATTCGTTTTTTGCAAATATCTCCGGAACCGTTTATCGTACAGAAAACAGCTTTTGTAAGCATCTTCTACTCATAATAAGCTATGTTGTGTGTGATAAAAAATCGTCTTTTACTGATAATTGGTGAAGATTTTGAAGGGGTAGTGGGTGTTTTTCTCCCTAACTTCTACGCCACTAGAAAAAAACGGTTTTGAGACAACCATTAGAACCACCAATGTTTTCTACACAAAAAATGTACTTTTGGTCATAAGCTCTAAAGTTGACCGTTATCGAGAAAAATTAACTTTTATGTTGAAAAACATGGTCAATCTTACTAATTAGAGGAAATTTATTCAAAGAAGCAGAACAAGTAACAGTGGCGTAGAAGTTGGGGAGAAAAACACCCACTACCCATTCAAAATGTTCACTAATTATGATTAAAAAAAAAAAATTTATCACACAGAACATAGCTTACTATGAGTAGAAAATGCTTACAAAAGCTGTTTTCTGTACGATAAACGGTTCCGGAGATATTCGCAAAAAACGAAATTTTTTTTCCAATTTCAACACCCTGTATCTCGAAAACGAAGCCTTCTACGACATATGTTTATTGAACTTTTCTTCTTAAAAACACTTGTTCCATCTCCTGTTGCAGTTTGGGTACAAAAAACTGACTCACCCTGTATAATGTCCCAATGGAGTTATGACCCTCATTATTGATAGCGTAACTATGATGATATAAGCTTATAATATCTCGGTCAGAAATAAAATTCCTTTAATGCCTGTACTATAATAGCATGTACTTATGTGTATTAGTTGCATTTTATCACTCAACCCGGTATAATGTTTGTACAAAGGAAATTGCCACATGTAATATCTGTTTTTGAAACGTTACTTGATAGCCCAAGTTGAAAAACGAGCAAAGAGTAGAGGAAGCTGGTAGATTTTTATGTTATAAACCTCAGTTTTGTGACATATCTATTCAGTCTCGCTATTCAGATTAGATATATCGACCGCGTTCTAACTTGATAGAAACGTTAATCGGGCGTATTTCTCAGAGAGACAGACCGAGCGAGCTAGACTAATGTACATTGTATCAAACGTAATATAAATATACCGGCGTTTATGACGGAAAGTGGTGAAATATGTTCCATTACCACCACAAATCAACAATACGGTTCTTATTAAGGCAGCGTCACAGCCAGGCAGGAAACTTGCGGGTCTATTTATCATTTATACAAGTAGGATTGTGAGCATCCACACAAACACGAGCCATTTGGTGATATTAAATCAATGCCGCGGACAGAGTAAACGATGGCGCTTCAATTCTATCGGGAATTCTGGTCTGTGGAGCGGCGAGAGCATGCACAAAATGCACATGATATAAACTAGTGCGGACACGATTAATAACATGAAACTAAGTGGTAGTTTTAATAAAATTCCAATTTGTTTTGAAAATATGACACGAAAATTGCAGTTGCATTTCAACTTTTGTTCCGTAATTTATTTCATAACTTGTCAGTTTGATATAACTATAGTTGGAATAATTGTAGACGATAAACGTTGCAACTCGAAAATTGTACATATCGAGAGTGTTCGGTTGGAAAAGTTTTACGAACTGTTTTATTTTCAATGTCAGTAAAATATACAACGTTAACCATAATGTTTGGAAACTTCATATTCAAATACGCTGTTTCTATTAATTGTAGCTACATGTAATAATCCGAGAAATTATTACTTTTGAATCCCTTAAAATATTTCGAAATAGAGTTATATAAATTATTATATCTAGTTAGAATGTACGAGATGTCAGGCAGATCTAGCGAAGAAGTGTAACCCGGTTTCATGTATGCGGGGCATCGACTTCTTGGCTAGCGAGGAATTATGCTTAGCGAATTTAGCGCAGCACGAGGCCAGTGAAACTTTTCCCGTTAGTCGGGGAACCAGATGGAGTTAAAAAGAACCTTCACGGACCGTTATTGCGCCTAGTTTTATTTCTATAGGTCGCCCTAATAACGTATGGGCAGGGTCTGCCCCCCGATGTTCTTATTTGAGCATATTTTCTAAGCCTTGGGCATGGGGTCGCCTACAACGATTTCATAAGAACTAATAACCTCAAAAAAAAAAAGGAGGTTTGGTAGGCTATCTTCTAGTCCAGCCTGTTTTCACTCCCTGAGGAATATTGTTTGCATTAAGTGATTAAAATATTTTTAATTTCTACGCTATTGTTATATTAATAATCAAAGGAAGAGTAGAACGTTATCAGTTCTCAAGCCATGTCTACATTCCAATTACAGTATCATACAATCTGCAAAAATACATTTCTCCAACACGCCTTCATAATCTATCTATTCTATGATTAAAAACTAGATTGTAACGTAAAGTTAGCATAAAGTAAGGGATATATTTCAACATATTGTATATTTTTAACAAATCAAATTAATAACAAAAAGTAAATGGAATCTAGTTGCTTACGTTATGTGATTTCTAATGTCAAACAGTGGTTACCTCAAAAGCTCGATATGACCTCCATTTTGTTGTTGTAAAATTACCAACCATTCCTCCAAATTGTTTTCAGCACTGTTCAACATTTCTGGTTGAATTGCATGAATTTGCTCCCTGATACTGTCCTTTGATTTCTCCAGCGTTATTGACCGTGTTCTAAGCACCAATTTTTTTGAATAACCCTACAGCCAGTAATTAGCTGAGTCAAGATAAGGCGATTTTGGTGGTCACGAATTTGCAAAATCGCATTTAACAATTCTTTAATTGGTCGGTAAATGTGCGGAGGTGCTCCAACCTGTATACAAATCATGTTTTCGATTCCCTCGTGCTCCTTTTGCAACTGTGGAATTGCATGATCCCTTAACATTTGCAAGTATCGTTCGCCAGTAACAGTTACAGATACGGCCTCCCCATTCTGTAGTTACTCGAAAATGTATGGAGCAATGATAAAATTAGCTGTGCAACCGCACCAAACTGTGACTTTTTTGTCATGAAGGCCTGGCTGAACGATTTCATGTGAATTTTCTGTTCACTATTCGACATTTTTGAGTAATAATTCCACCATTAGAGAAATGAGCCTCATCTTTTCTTAAAATACGAGAAAAGCAGTCGGGTTCAATTCCCATCTGAGCCAATACGTGTAATGAAAAATTGTACCTGACAGCAAAGTCTGCGTCCGTTAATTCAAACAGCAGTTGCAGCTTATAGAGACATATTTTCAGAATTTTCCGTAAAATTTTGCAAACCGTGGTGTATGGTATTTCTATCCGTTTTGATATCGCATACACACCACTGATTGCTAGCGGATTAGTATTGGCAACGTTTTGATTTTCCTGAAGAACTTGTCCAACTTGAACATTACTAATCTCTAGTCTTCCTGATCTCGGAAGGTATTTTATAGACCATGTTCTTTCAAATTTGCTAATCAAATTACGATACGCCTTCATTTGGCACGGCCCTGCTCTCAAACCCATTTTCATACGAAATCCTCGTAATCCAGTAGTGTAATTTCTACCGCTTTCCTAATAACATTGCACTAAACCAATTATTATTTGCAGATCCATGTTCAATTTGTTACAATTTACGTTACGCGAGTTTTAATTTGAGAACAATTCTCTAAATTACGATTGTTTCGTTTGACACTTTGTATCAATAGTCACAACAATTCTTCTGTTTCTCATACATACACTAAAATCCAATTATTGAAGCAACTTAATTCTGTTTATTTTTTGCTACTAGCATAATTTCATGAATTTATATAACAATTTAAAATGACCCCCTATATATCATTATGACAGACTGCATCGGAATATATAATCTGTATCAGTATCAGTATCATAACTACTTTCTTGAAGAGATTAATCATCACGCTTTGTCGTCGAATACAGCGTTCATATGACAACCTTTCTTCCGATTGCTATGGTTACATATTATATTCACGCCCCTCGCGTTTACTACGTTCATCATTTCAAGTAACAGTTTGCACGGTGTACGGAACAGTAAGATTGACCAACCTGTTATTATTAATTAATAAGAGCTTGTTAGATAAAGTGTAGTTCACTAACACATTTGTTGTAGAATATGTTATTCTGTGATACTTCGAAGATGCAAAGAATAGCTTGGATTATCCTTTTTCAATTTATCCTTCTTGTGGCCACAGACCGTTGTCCTAAAATAAAATAGCGTGCTTTCTGCAACGAAAATCCCCTTATTTGCATAGAGGGAAATAACTAAAAATTTGATAGCATAGGGAAAAAAGCAGCCTCGGAACACATGCATCAGATAGCGTAGGAATTAATTAACATAATTGCAGGGTTTCGCCGCCACAGAAACGTGTAGTTTACATATACACCTTGTCTCTGAAAACTCACCTATTACTTTGGGGCCGGCTCGAATGGTATAAAATGAATGCATTTAGAGATAATAGCTTTGCATGAATCTCGCCAGTGTTAAAATAGAGGGAAAACGTACTTAACAGTGTTTTAACGCGGGTATAATATGTTCGTGTCCAACATTATCCAGCAGCACAAGCCATCGAACTCTGTCATCGCAAATTATGCTAAGTTTTCCGTAGGTGGCACGTACCTACTGAAACGGATAAAACAATTGCTTGTTGAATATCACGCGTTTGATGAATTGTTGATATTTAACATTTTCAACTTTACCCGAAATCTAACCCCAGGAACATTGTTTACAAGTTTACAATTCCAGAGTTTGTGTGATAAATGCTTTTGGAAAAAATTTGCATTAAAAATAGCTATGATGTGAAAATAATTGAGGGATGAATTCATCAATCATTCGTGACCTATTGAAAGTGAGGTACAATCAAGAGACACTCATTTTAAGGTATATTATGTAACAAATAATGACAAAACGGAAATTATTCTCTTCACATGGAAATGCAAGCTGGGCGTACTGCCAGAGATGAGTTCCTCTGGCAAGGCGCAATTCAAAGGGTCTGTGAAGTTTCTGGGAGTAATCCTAGACTCTAAACTGAACTGACACGAACACCTCGAATATCGAGTGAGTAAGGCCTCTTCGTTCTTTTGGGCGTGCAGAATAGCATTCACAGCCAAATATTCTCTTTTGGATGTGATCAGGCCTATGGTCACCTATACTGCGGTAGTATAGTAGTCGGGGACAAGGGCTGGTATGTCTCAGCACCTCCTGGACCGACTGCAGCAGCTTGCATGCGTGGGCATATTGAGCAGTATGAAGTTGTCTCCAACGAGAGCCTTTGAAGCTCTCGCAGGATTACCACCTATTCACTTATACATGAAAACTGGGTCCATGAGAACGGCGTATAGGTTAAAAGGCCTAGGTCACTGGACCAAAACACACTACTCTCGTGGACACTCATCGATTTTAAGTGAAGCAATCACTAAATGCCCAATACTAGAAATGGAGCAAGATAGCTTGTCCCACTTCCCACAAAATCCTCATCCCTGATAGATGAGATTGGAGTAACTAAACTCTCAATCTACTGCTACCAGACGGGCTCGTATGGTTCACAGATGGATCCAAAGTAGGTCAGTTTCCGGGGCGGAAGTGTACCTTAAAAGGACAAGGATCACTATATCAGTGAATCTGGACGCTTACTGCATGGTTTTTCAGGCGGTGGTCTACGCAATATTGACTTGTGCCATAGAAAACCTGCAAAGGAACTATGTAAATAGGCGCATTTATATTCGCACAGACCTCCTGTCGGCTCTGGAAGCTCTCAATTACCCAGAGTCTCATCAAGGCTTGTCAAACAATGCAGGGATACACTGGCTGTACTAGCCAGGAAAAATAAAGTTCAAATCATCTGGATTCCTGGACACAGTGAAGTAGGAAACGAAATATTCGACTACCTGGTCAGGCGAGGGTCGTCTAGCGCTCTCGTCGGCCAGAGTCAATCAATGGTCGCTTCATCAAATTGAGTGGGAGGTCTCGCTCTTTTGGGTCAACTGAATAAAGAGTGGTCTGCACTTTGGCGATAATTACCACACATGAGGCAGGCCAAGCTCTTCATCAAAGAGCCTGTGCCTAGGATCTCAAAGAAACTCCTTTCTCTGAACGGAAGGAACATAAGAGAGATGACTGGAATCCTAACCGGTCACTGTTGTCATATCAAACACCTCCACACTATGGGCATTAACGAAGACCATCCTAATGGAGGCTTATCATCTCATAAGCTGGCAATTGTATCATTTGAAATACTTCCCAAGATTGGCATATTCAATTTGGTATTATACCTTTATACATCCCTAACTATACGCAGTATAAGGGAATTATTGTGATCAGTGTAAGATATCAAAGCCAACTATGATTTGCGTTGGAAAAGTATAAGTTTATATCATATCTTAAAAATGTGAATAGAAAAGGATATCTGACTACGCCAATGGATTCCTTGTTAAAAAGTGTCAACATAATGTTTCCTCAGCTCAGCAATATCTGTGAAATTGAGCGAAATAAAAGGCATTGTCGAAATAGGCAAAAATCGAAAAGATTGCTGTGGCCAGAGAAAATTTGTAAACGCCATTGGAATTTGTCTCAAAAAGGCGGATGCGTGGTCGGTTTTTTCTATCCGAGAAATTAACCCCATTCGGACAACCAGTTTGGCACACCTCGTACAACTTGAGCTATTTTATCATTATATTCGTGTGGGATCTTATTTTCCGCACTAGTTGCACAATATGCTCGTAAATTTTATGTAATTCCTTAGATATTTGCTGCAGACATCCGGATTCAGGTCAGGCTTGCAACATAAAATAACCATCTTAACTATCAAGACAACAACATGTTTGTTTTTAACTGATTGGCGTTCTTCCTTTATTGTGATTTATTCAGATGACTGTGATTCAGTTCAAGCCAAATTTGCATATATCGCACTTGCCGTGTAGATTCTATCTACCAATTGTATTTTATAGCATCGTAAACTATCAATGATACGGGTAATTAATGTATTCTTGTTGTTATCCAAATAACTACATAGATTTTCATTAACTTCTACTGTCTGATGTTGATTGACCCAACAGTACAAATTATTATATACTGTAAACATCAATCGAAATGACCTACAAGAGAGTTAGGATGTGTATTATTAATGTCATTTGACACGAATGGTCTATCAGGAAGCTGAGGAATTATTACTAAATTTGGTGAAATGTTACTGCTTGTGCACTGTCCATTCAATAAAAAATCAATATTGTAGTTGTAACATCTGCTTTCCCGTGTAATGTGCTTTTCATTCTATTTTCTTGAAATGGATGTCCAACAAACTCAAATATCATCCACATATCTGTACCAATGAGTTAGGATGTTCGAAATTTGAGTTGAGTATTTGATTTTCTAGATAAACATTTCTCATGATAACAATGACAATGCCATGGGTAAATCAGCAGATTCATGGATGGATGAAGTATTCAAAATAAAACAAAAATCATTCAACCTACTGGATAATCAGAGCTTTTAAGCATTCTTGCACTCGTATTCCACTGTTCTTCATTGACTTATAAAATATAGTTCGACCCAGCTTAGCTGCTTTGATCGCATTATGTTACGATTGAGTTATATATTATTTGTATCATTTCCTCATTCATGAATATATTCTTTTTAATATGCCTCTGCTTTACAGAACAGTTACGAAAGAAGCTTTTTCAAGATTAAAATACCGGACCAGTTTTCTTTCTCATTTTCTGAGATTACTCTTAATAATGTTAAAGACATAATACTATCACTTGAGAACGCCAGTCTCGAGACTATTAAGGTCTATCAAATCAGCTTATCAAAAAAAATATTAACACCATGATATATCCACTCACAAATCTTATAAATCAATGTCTGAATAATGGAATTTTTCCTGACTGCTTGAAGCTTTCGAGAACCATATTCTTATCCAAAAAAAGTCAACTTATACGAGGACAAAGTGAAAAGTTCCTGAAAAAGTAAAACAGATGGTGCCACAATCGAAAATCCCATGTGACATTTGTGATGTACCATCTTTAACTAGGACGCACTGGAATTGTTAGACTGATATGTCATTCAGTTCTGTTTTGAAACCCATCGAGAGCAAACAACCTCGAAGATTTTTGTAAACATGGAAAAAAGGGAATTTCGCATCTTGATCGAACATTATTTCTTGAGTGAAAAACACATTACGCAAACCAAAGCAGCGCTTGTTCAACATTATGGGGACTTTCCATCATCGATCGGAACGATTCACAAGAGGTTTACTGATTTTCGTTGTGGAATTATGTTCACAAAGGACGCTAAACGTTCTGGTCGTCCAATTGGGATTTTGGGAATTACTGTTGGTTCACTTCTTCTAAGAGATAACTTGACGAGTCTTACCACAATTTGCTTCAAGACATCCCTCTAATTGTGAAGATTTTCGGAAACGAGGATCAGATGATGAAGTATTTTTTCGATAGGATGGTGATCTGTCACACTATTCAGCTGTACATGACTATTTTTAATCAGCCTTTTCACTGGATTGTTAGAAGAGGGTTTATTCAATGACCTTCGATATCACTCGAATTAACACCTTGAGACTATTTCTTATGGGATCATTTGGAAAGTGTTCTTTATACAACGAAACCTACCTCTTTAGGAGATCTTTGTCACAGCTTTATAATAATAGTAGCATGTGATGAATTAATCCCTGAAATGCTGAAAAATGATCAGGAAAATGTTGAACAAAAATGTTATCGATGTATGGAAGTAAATGGGTCGCAACTTGAACATTCAACGAATCAAAACTTGTTTGAAAACTGTTTTTTTCTTTCGATTTATTCCATTGACATTTCCAAATTAATCATGTTTGTGAAGAGAATTGAAGAACATTTAGAATGCTGTACCAGTTCATCATGTGCCATTTGAGATTCTTGAAAGGGTTGCCACCTCGTCTAGGGGGATGACACTAAATCCATAAATTTACGATCAAAAGATATCCCCCTTGAAAAGAGAAGCGCCTGCTACAGAGTTTTCCGAGAAACCACTTCCATTGAAAATATTTCAGGTGAACTGTTTTAATGGGGCCATTCTGTATGTGAATTCCACCTAGTAATTGCATCCGAATGATATTTGAATTTGATATGAAGTATGTTTCCTAGTCATTTCATATTAGTGTTATATCCCACATGGATATCAGCGTGTGCCATGGAACAGTTAACCCGGTGACGCCCACAGTGGCCTTTCGTCATCTGGTTCGAGTATAATTTAATAATAGAAAGTTTGCATTGTAACAATTTCAAATTCCATTATTAATGCCAATAACAATATTTTGCTTTGAAATACAAAATTTTAATGGACTACTCGATCCAGTCTATGAAGTTAATCAAGCAATAATTCAGATGAGAATCAATTTTTAACATGGGATATATCTGAATGCACAAAAGATGTCAATAATAAATAAGGTTCACTTAAAATTAATAGCCCGAGTATTTCATTAGTCCTGAAAGTTGTAAGTAATTCTGCTTGTTATATCCATGAGCTTGAAAGCTTTCCATTTTGAACTGCAGCCGAGGTATGGGCTTCAAACAATCACTTCGTATTTCAATCCTAATTTTATCTTGCCAATTATGAAGGTAATTCCGAAAGAGCTTTTCAGTAGCGGGATTGTCATTTTATATATTTAATACGATTTCATTGCCATGATAAAACACACATAAAACTTGGTTAACCCAATTTACTATTTGAACAATATAAGTTGAGGTTTCTGGTATATATATATAGATACAATTTACCTTCCACTCATAACGATAAAAGCCTCTATCTCATAAATGACTAAATTGGATGTTACTAATGTATCCGAAAACATTCCTAATGAGAAAGGTTTCAATGAAAAAATTGAACCTTCATATTATCCTCGACTCGTTAGTTAAAACCGCTCGATTTGGTCCAGATAGTTTCAAGCCCATCGAAAGAAAGGAGAACTAATTGAATTGTGGTGAATGTAAACCACTACGTTTCAATCATTTCAATGTAGCGAACATCGTGGATTTTGTGATAAGAAAAAAGGCCGGAACAGTTCTTGAATAATCTCGACTACCTTGTCATAGAACGTCGTCGATTCTTATTCCTTAATATTAGATAGTAATTTGCTATGATGTTGGAAAGTTACCAGGATTGTATGTAATGTTATGAATATTAGTAGGGAAACTCATAGAGGGTTCTTGCATCATCGTATGATCATATAGTGGCTATCTCATTCTAAGGTTTGATGGACAGTTGATACAATACAAGAAAATTTGCGTTTTGCAAATAACTACGAATGAGATGCCGAAGATAAGCTGAATCTGATTCTTTTAACCCTTTTGCTGCGACCTCATTTCGCGCAGTTTTGTTTTCAAAGTACTTGGGTTGAGAACCTACATGATATGATGGTTGTAACAGGCTGCTGTTCTACCATGGCATACAATAAGGTATCTTCTATTCATCACTACTATTCATCAAACAAATCTCTGGGGAATGAAGCTATAAAGCAAGATATTTCCAGAAACAGATTTCAGCTCTTGGCAAGCAAACTTTACTTTGATGCACCAAGAAAAACAAAAAATGGTGGTAACCTTCATTACATTGGAGATGTAGATTTTGTCTCAAAAAGACCTATGCTCAGGTCATATCAGATACGAGTCGATGGTCAAATATAGTGGCAGATCTTCCTTAAAAGAATATCTGCCTTTGAAACCAATCAAAAGAGGTGTAAAAATTCAGAAACGCTGTGACTCGCAGACCGGTTATGTTTATGACTTCAAATTTGAAGGAAAGAGGATGAAGTTGTTGAAGGTATACGCTAGGTGAACGAGTAGAACGAGTAGTGGAAAAACCAGTTGAAACAGTGAGGGACAGTGTCCTTTTTGTTTTGATGTTTTTCACATCAGTTGATTTGATAGACACAATACCATTTCTTCCAACGCCAACATGTATCTCTACAATGAATAATATGCCCAAGTTTGACAAGAAAAAGGAAAGAGAGGTGATAGGGAAAGGATACAAAATAATAATGGCACCATGGGATCCTCTGGTGGATACCAATGAAATTTTGGTTCTCAGTAACTGCCATGAGAAGAAAATAGTTGATACAAACTGAACGAGCAAAGATGGGTTGAAAATTATATTACCAATACTATTTTCTAACTCGTACATGGGCGGTGTGGATCTGTAAGATCAACTAACCGGTCTCTATATAGTTGATTAAAAGTCTTTGGAATGGTAGAAAAAAGTTTTTTTTAAACTCTGGTGAACCTCTCAAAAGCGCTAGTGTCTACAGGTGGCAAAAATGCTTTTGCAGTTAGAAAACGCTCATATGGTAGATCATCTTCGTCTACGAATAATTTGAAACGTTGGTGATCATCTACCAGTTGCGACTATCAGAGAAAGATACCGCAGTTGCGGGCAGAAGAGGGTAGAAAAGAGAACTGAAACAGAATTTAGTCCTTGCAATGTTGCGATGTGTAATGAATATTTTCTTCTTATCCTACGTGAATTCGTAGTATTGTACTTTCATAATAAAAAGTCATTTCTGAAATATTTTGTTCATTATACTGCTGGATTATATATGCCCAGTAGATTCATACGAGTCGGTCATATCTTTTTTTTTTAAGTCACCCAAAATTATGTTGTTGCGATAAATTTTTTCAATATTGATCTCATCCTATAATAAAGGAAATGTTTCAATTATTTAAGAAATTTGTAACCCTTTTTTGGGGTTATGATACATAGGAACATATATGACCCAATAGATGCGGGAGGGTTAAACTCGCTTTATAGAAAGTCTGGAAAGACTGGTCATTAACACTATTGGAGACCAGGTCGCTGGACCCATAAATGGTGGCGCCAGTAATAGAATGATTAGAAGCCGCAGTTTATTTGAATACTGTACAATGATCTTTGTTTACTATTGAATGCGAGCTTATTTTACTCGAAACGTTAATAAATTTACGTATACCGTGCATTGAATAAGTTACTGAAGTCCCCAAACTTTATGTTACGTTCATAAACTATTGAACAAACACTGACCGATCTGTTTACATCGAGATTCAGTTGTTAAAGTCTCATCAGACATCACACAACCGCCGTCCGCCATTAATTGGTCCATGAGGAGACATACAGTTCGCTGTCTAGTCTTTCACTTCGAGCTTTATATAGGGAGATTAGTTTAAGTGAGTGATGATTGCTTGTTCTACCCCAATATGTCAAGTTGGATAATTTCAGAATGCATAGTTCAATTTGTACTGGATGCTTGCGTGAACATGACTAGAGGCGAGTTCTAGAGTATGAGTTTGAGAATATAGAGATGATAACTGCCTTGTGGTACGATTCATGTTATTCATGAACATTTCTATTTCTCGAGTAATTTTTCGTTGGAAAAAATAGTCCGAGACAAAATTCTGAGGTCATGATAATTAGCGCCAAAGTGACTTCCTGCAACCTCTTCATAAAATATGAGCAACGAAATCGAGAACGGAATCGTATTTATTATTGTCAATATTGTAATCAAGATGTTGCTTTCCTCCCTGGAAGACTGTAATTCAAGTTTGAAGTTTCATCAGAAAACATTTCTCTTTTTGTATTCCAGATAACAAATTTGCTTGCGACTGTCGTCTAGGATGGATGCACAAACTCCGTAATGAGACCAAAAACGATCGCGTAAGAACCAGTCTAGATGAAATAAAATGTTCCATGGCAACTTCCGAACCGCGTCACCGTGCCGCTGTTGTGGCAACTACCACGGAGGAAGCTTTCAACCAATTCCTTGACACTTCCGGTGACTACGAATACAAAGACCGAGATTATAATTTAGGTAAGTGTTCGCCCCAGTTTTGCACTTGTATCGCATATTCAGAGATACGTTGGCAGATCAACGATTACCGTCCATTTTCTCCCTATTAAGAATAAATTGTAAGTCTAATTATAAACTGTTATACTACACATCGTTGTAGCACTTCAGATTTTGTTGAATCTGAGCTTGAGATACAATGAATTTCCTCATCTTTGGGAGAAGGAAACATTGATCCCCTTTGCGATATTGATTAACTTATCAAAGGTATTCGAGATGTTTCTGTTTCAAAGCGTTGTACCTTTTCTCATATGATATCACTAGGAAAAACTAGTGGGAAACCCAATGATATGCAAATCATTCAGTCAAAATATTCACCAATATGTTGAAAATATGCTAATAAAAAATACTTAAAATTCATAAATTTATTGATTTACTTATAAAAATAAACAGACATTGTAATTTTTCTACATACTGAACTGAACCTTAATACGCATTTATTACACAAAGCAGATTGTCATTATTTGTAAAAACAGTAAACCATTAAATGTTTTTCGAAGTTCTCAATTGAAAAATTTTGTTTCCTGTCAGAATGTAAAAATCAATGAATAGAAATACTCCTTTCCACATCAACCGATGTAATGGTGCATTTTTGAAATTGCTTGATATCACAGGATCCAAAACAATGGATTCAGTGAATTCTTCCTCTATAATATTAGTAACTTGACTGAGAAAATGAAATCTACAATTTTTTCCGTCACATTTTTGAATCTTTGAAAAATTCTGTTCATCTTTTTGCCGGCGACATTTTGGGAAGCTGCTTCAGATTGTTTTACTAGTTCTACACTTCTTTCAATGTCAAATTAGATTCCTCCATTTGTGTTATTGTTTTAGAAACAGAGCCATAATTGGTTTTTATAAGCTGCTTGACATTGGTGATTGGGAATATTCGTCAGACGATTCTGAAATAAGATCTTTCAGTTGACAACATATCATCGATCAGAGGAATAGGCACGTCTACTACAATATTAAGATATAATAAGACATCAAATTATCAGGTTCACCGTCGATAATAATCCTTCCGTCCAATACAAGATGAATCCTGTCAAGGCTTCCATCCCATCTCATATCGCAAGACCTCTCTCGAGTTTCTCACATTAGTAAAATAATCGATTTGCGCCATTAACTCACAGATGTCAGTCACAGTCTCTTCCCTTATTTATTCATCTATAATTCCCAGCGGAAACATTGTTAACATAATTCAAGCAATTAGAAGCCCAGTATAGAACGTTACACTACCGATACCAGATAATAATAGAATCAAAGATATTAAAATATTACCGCTTTGGCTATTAACATTAGATGATGACTGTAACCCATCAGGAAGGAATGCTTGTGTAAGATGGTTAATTAAACTACTATCTGGTGTTGGTAAACTAACTCCACGTTATAATCAGAATTCCTTGTTAATCTAGTTATGATTGAATAATTGAAATAACTATTCCAATTACCACTTGGGGATGAAACCATAAACGCTATGATGCGATTCACAATCTGACGTCTGGTAGTCAAGATAGGAAATCAGGAAAACCTTTTTTCTAGGCCCAGGAGCCCTTGATAGCTCATTCAACAGTCATAATGAACAATGTTAATGACTTAAAATATCTTGACACTCATTCGCTTTCTTCAACTTTTCTAGTCTTTGTTAATGATAGATTTATAACTTCCTAACATGGTAGTGAGAAACAAACATGGTAGTAAGAAAATAACATTGCTTCTATTCTTCCAAGAATAGCTAGCTTTTGCATGAAAGAAATGTAAAGGTACAAAGCATCCTAACAGAATGGATGTTATAACAGTTTACTAAACCTCGATTAATTTTAAAATGAAATCTATGTAATAGCCCATGAAATACCCTTGTTACACCGTTCATCCATATGATTCGAATAATTGATTATTTTTTTCTAGGATATGACAAACAGAAGGACAGCTCACAAAACCTGATGTCGGCCAGTGTAAGCGGAAACAGATCGAAGCTGAAAGCTTTCTTCGATATTCCAATACAAGACCTACCGTGTCCGCAAGTTGAAAAGCCATCGGAATCTCCTAGAACCCTTCTGAACACTCCAGGCGATTCCCCCGGATTCGCAGGAATCAATCTTAGCGGTTGTCCGGAATTGCACAGTTCTTTGTTGACACTAGTAATCACACTTATTTTGCGCTTCACGTAAATGTCTCAATCATATTTTAATTAGCTAAGTTTAAGTGTGGCTGTGTAAATTTTAATATTTTGTAATGAGATTTCAATTCTTTGAAAATACTATTCGTCCAACTATTTCAATTCCTTTTCCAGTGAATGAGTAATTAATGTAAATGTAGATGAACAAATTCCATTTACTCTTATCAGTTATGTGCATGCTGCTCTTTGTAGGTTCCATGGCATTACGCACAATATGTGCCGGAATTCATATTCCAAACTCCAGGAGGTGATTGTACAGGGAAAATTTGTAAAAAATTTCATAACAGCATATGTCCCGAAATGCTTTATTAAACAGCTACGGCGCTTTACTAATTAACAAACTAATCATACAATAATTACTATGAAACAATTATTAACCCTATACTGCTTAATTTTCTCATATAACTGTTCCAATTCAAGCCTCAAGCCTGCTCTGAAGATGCCACCTGTGATGGTTGGCGAAACGTCGGCTATTGTGATGCGGAATCCATTCGGGAGCCAAGATTTTCCAAGAATAGCTATCTGCGGAAGACTACTTACTATTCGAGTTAAGTCAACGTGACAGCGAATGACGACAAAATTTAATTGGCAACAAATTTCGTCGACCGGTACCGTATAAGAAAATCTTGCATAGAATTGGAAGATTGACAAATTATGGTTCCTGAGATATTAGTTGAAAAAATAAAGCAGAAACGGTCGACGAAAAAATCGGATGAACCAATTTTGATAAGAATTTTTCAATCGATTCAGGAACTCATTTAGAAAAAAGTTGCCATTTCTTATTTTTCTAATGTGAGTTTTAGCATTTCTACAGAGGAATATGCATCTTTTTGAATGCATTTTTAAGAGATAATATTAAAAATTTTTCATAAAATGGCTAAATATAGCCAAAATAGGCCACAATTTTTTACAGTGGGAGGATTTGGGGTTGCTGATCATGATTCCTGTGCCAGATTTGAACTACGACGCACCTGGAGCTCAGGACATCCTGGTACTATCGTTGTCTCCAGGAAATTCGCAGAAATAAATTCTGCAAGGGAATGAAACCTGTTAGGGAGTTTGTCTTGACCCTACAGGTAATGGCCATGGACCTGAATAGTCACCTGGTGGTCAAAATACCCTGATGACCTAGGTCATTTCCATAGATTGTTTTTTAATATGTTCTGAAATGTAACCAAAATTGTTGGGGTTTTTTTGGGGCCGCTGAACGCGATTCCGATGGAAATTAATTTAAAATTCCTTTCCTGTTTCCAACTTCCTTTATTAATCGATATAATTGAAAAGGTTCGTGTCTTACGGTATGGTTATTGTTTTTCAAGATAGAAAATATTTCACTATTAGTCTTTTCCCGCATTAGAACCATTCAATCAAGTCTCATTGTAGTGCAAACGGTATTTTATGAATGCTTTGTTTGGTTGATATCACAGATCTGTTCACCAGCTTCGGTGATAGGTCCGAACTCCAGAAAAGTTATCAGCGATCCGAAAAACCCCGGAGAGACTATTTTGGCTATATTTCAGAGCATATTAGAAATGATACCAGGATACCTAAATAATCATATCATATCCTGACCACCGAGCGACTATCGAGTGTCATGATCATGACCCGTATGCAAGAGAGAACTTCCCAACAGGTTTCATTCCTTTGCATGAGGTATTTCTGCGAATTGCCTGGAGAAGATTATAGTACCAAGATGTCCTGAGCCCCAGGCGTGTCGTTGTTCAAATCTGGCACACGGTGTTCAGCAGCCCCAAAGACCTCCGAGATAGGAATTTGATTGCATTTCAGGGCATATTGGAAAACAATCCATGGAGATGACCTAGATCATCAGGGTATCCTGACCACCAGGTCACTATTGAGTATTGTGGTCAAGAGAACCTCAAAATCGGTTCATCCAAAGTTTTTTTTTTACTTTGGCTTTTTGTCTACTTCTTTTCCTCGACTGTATAACGAAAACAATCTTCTAATCCCCATCTTTAAAGCGCCGTAGCTCTTTATTGAAATATTTCCCTAACATATGTTGATATGGAATTTTTTCCCATTTTTTCGTTCATAAACTCCTCCTGAATTTTGGTTTGTAATTTTTCGGACACCCTCTACACATATAGATGAAATTAAGAGAAGTTATGCTCCATTGGTATCTGTCGGCATTGCCATCATCTCTACATTGGTCAACCTACACACCTCCAAAGCTTTATGAAATTTGATACTGTTAATGAGTTTTCTTGCATAGGTATGAATAATAATGTGATTGACAAGACAAAGTGAAAAAAGTGTTTCTCATTCTTTTGTGAAGATTTTGCATCAAAGGGAATTAATTCACTTAGTAATTCTGCTATTAGTGTAGTACGTGTTATAGAACACGCATCTCAAACCAGTATTAACATTGTGAGATTGCTCTACACGTTCTACATGTCACGTGAATACATATTTAAATTGGCTATGGGCGATTTTTTTAAAGTGAATCGTTATTGGTTCACTTTGTTCAATGGCATGTGTTTGTCCTAACGTTTCAAGATTATTGTATTACAGGTAATGTGTTTCGACATAGATTTCCAATTCTTATTCCTTTTCTTGAGTTAATTTGCAAATTATCAGAAGAAGTTATACACTATTCAAGTTGAATTATGTGGAGACATATGAGCACACATACCGTACCACTGATGGTGACAATAGAATTTAAGGGAGAGCAAATAACTTTGGTAGCTTGCTCTATCCATGAAATTCATCTAATAATGGCCTTGTAGACCATATTTCAAATAATATTCAAAAATATATGGATGGTACAGGTAACCGGTGAGAAAAAATTATTCATATTGCAAATTTTGAAAATAAAAGAATTATTATTTTGAGTGTCTTCGGGTATATTCTTACATAGATTTCCCTGACTAACTTGACATAAAAAGTTATTTCATGCTTGTTGCACTAGAATTCAACAGCTAATCGAACCCATTTACGGTGCAAACAATTATTAATTCTCAAGTTCATTTTGTTCGAGTTTTTCCGGGATAACTTGATAAATTAAATAAATCAAAATTGATAAAGATCGTACATATTAATTGAGGCCTCGTAAACAATTTTTGTTTCTTGAAATTATTTTACATAGTTATTTTCCGAGTCACAGTCAGTTTTTCGCGACGACAAAGTACCAAATTTCTCAATGATTATATCGAAACAAATGTTTTTTATCTTAATTATAAAAATATGATAGGTAAAGCTCGGATTTACAGGCCACAAAAATTGAAGAAAAAGCCGCTTATATAGGCAAAGATTGTTATTGAAAATGGCAGAAATCTTAACATATAGGCATTAAGTAAATAAAAATTGATAAAGATCGTACATATTAATTGATGCCTTGTAAACAATTTTTGTTTCTTGAAATTTTTTTACATAGCTATTTTCCGAGTCACAGTCAGTTTTTCGCGACGACAAAGTACCAAATTTCTTAATGATTATATCGAAACAAATGTTTTTTATCTTAATTATAAAAGTATGATAGGTAAAGCTCGGATTTATAGGCCACAAAAATTGAAGAAAAAGCCGCTCATATAGGCAAAGATTGTTATTGAAAATGGCAGAAATATTAACATATAGGCATTATAGGCAAAATGTCTTCAACACCATAATCAATTATGGAAGGAAAAAAGCACAAAAAGGCGGAATTAACGAAAAATGTCAAAATGTGCAAAAAAAAACCTAGAATAGGTAAAATAGGCAAAAAAGGCAATTTGCCTATAATCCGAACGTTAATGATAAGTGATACGAATGGTTGAAAAAAAATTCAAGGCACGAAAGTTGTTTAGAAGACGTTTTTTTCAATTTTTTCAATAAAATATTTTGAAAGGTCTACAATGGCAGGTGATTTTCCTAAGAAATCATTAATGAACAAACCATTAGTCCAGTCATCCTGCAATTAAGATACACTTAAAATGATATTTTTTCCACATCTCTATTTTATGGTTGATATTTATGTTTTTTGGGTCGCTGATCACGAATATGGGAGTTAAAAAATCGTCGGCTAATGGCGTTCCGAGATATTGGCCATTTTTGACACAAAAATGGCCGTTTTTTCGAGTTTTCGTCGTTTTTGGCGATTTAAAGGGAAACAACACATTTTATCGACTAGAGAGTGAAGAACAAATTTGTACAGAAATGAAAAATGCGTCGAATGGGAAATAGAAGTCTCTAAGTCATTCGGGGCCTGATATAAGGCTCATTTTGGTTTTTTTTTGGTAACATAGAAATTAAATTTCTTCATACAAATTTTCCTCTGAAAACTTTATTTTCTGCGCAATGGTAGTATTTCATGTGTATTTTCGAATTGATCTTGGTTTTTCGTCTACCTCTTTTTTTGGCGTCAAAATCCGCCATCTTAGAAAAAATGGTTTTAACTCCGTTAAAAATTGGTCTCTTGATCCAAATCAAGATGCGAATTGAAGAGTTTGATGTCTTCTACAACATCTCCAGGATCCAAGCATTTTGATTGAAAAGTGAAGAAATGGGACCGTTTTGAAAAACCAAGGTCCAAGAAAAAATTAATAATTTTTAGGTTAGAATACTCGTATGAGATTAAACTTTCACATGCAAATAGCGAATCGCTCTACGAGTATTTCAAGCTTCCCTAGGTTTTTTTTTGGATTAGTAGAACTCGAGATATCTATTGATGTAGGTTTGGGTTCACAATGAGCCCAATTTCGACCCTAATCAGAAAAATTAAGAAAATTCTTAAAGAAAAGACTTCTGGCTATCTAACCCTAAATCGTCGACCTTCCACGTATCTGTAAAGAAATTATAGCGCGAGTTGAAAAAAGGAAACCGGAGCAAAAAAAAAACAAATGCGCTCGAAATCCGAGCATCAATAAGGTAGATTTCAAAAAAATGTTTCTTTTTTCCAATCAATGTAATAATGAATTTGAGATTTATGTTGATAACACCTAGAATAAGCAAAATAGGCAAAAAGAAGGCAATCTGGTTATAATCCCAGCTTTAATGATAAGTGATACAAATGGTTGAAAAAATTTCAATATAACAAAATTGTTTAGAAGCCCTCAAATGTATACATCTGATTTTTTTCAATTTTTCCAACAAAATATTTGAAAGCGCTACAAGTTCAAAGAAATGGGTGATTTCACATGTTTTTCTGGACAACTCGGACAAAGATAACTTGAGAAGAAAGTTAAAAATAAAAAAACTTGTATTTCGATCATACATTAAGTCTGAAACGGAGAAGCGCCTACTGGCTTATGGGGATCCCTAGAGACCCAGGGGAAGCTACGCCACTGGTGGCTTTTATTGCCGAGATCGGACAAATTGTTCACGACATTTTGAATAGATGATATTCTGATTTGCTAAGATCCTAGTCCGTCTCATAGAAGACACAGGGAGTACATATCAAAATGACGTGAGGTAGAAACATCTGCATAAAAGGGACAAATTACCTCCCAAGCTCGAGGCCTTACCCGCATCTCTCTGTTAATTACAAACTTTATATGCTTGTTTTCGCCATTTATCACTATCTTCTTGGAACAGACGAAACGCGGCCTCAGGGTGAAGATTCACTTGAGAAAAGCTCGTCATTATTGCACGGTTTGAACTTATCACTTACTATTTTGTTCGAGGAATAAAACAACTTAGTAATGTTCTAAAAGGGAGCGGTAAAGAAAGTTTTCCTTTGAGAAATGTGTACAAATTTCACGTATAAGATCAAAAATTTAGATAATAATTTCACAAAAGCACGTTCTCACATTTTGTAGAATTCTATTTGTTTCCCTTCACACTATTGTAATAATATGAGCAATCATTTTCCAAGACAAAGATACTCCATTCGAATTAAAAAGAAACATTTTTTTTGTGTAACATCTTGCTTCTAAAATGACAACTTAATTTCGCTTCAAACGCACCAATAAGTTAGAAAACAAGTGTAGTTAATGGTCTCTTTTACTACGCTGTTCTATTGTTCCAGAAAAGATCAAGCAGCCCCAAGAGATGAAAGATGCTTTTAATAAAAACGGCTTTCTAGAAAAATTCTGTGAAACTGTTATTTCAAACTACGTTGCATAAGCACGTTGCGGAAACGCGAAAGGAAATTCGAACCAATGTAATATTGGTAATATTACATTATCAATATGGAAACAAACTGATATAATTCACTGAGGAGAGAATTTGTGTTTTTTAATATTCCCAAAATAAACTAAACTACCTGTAAAGGAACGTAGTGGAAACATAACTTCTACAATTAGGGAATAATAATGAGCCTTACATAATCTTTGGAATCATTTTTTTTAAATACCCTAATGAATTGTTAAAATGCACCTCAATACTCATTCATACTCATACAATTAATTATCTCGATGCCTACGTGTTTTGTGGTTTATGCGTGTTGCTATGGATACGGCAGATACCAATTGTTGATGTTGTAAATCAACGTGAACCGTATCACAAGGAATATTAAATATTCGAATAGTACTGTTCAGCACTATACTGAATGAAAATACATTTTATATAATCGCTTTTATATTATTAACAAGTTGACAATTACAAAAATTAATTATATCAGTCAAAAAGACAAATGAAAACTGTCAATAATCATTAAATTATATATAAATTTTCGGGAGATAGGACACAATAATACATATATTTATTATTTTCGTCTTCACGTACGTTATGGTCTCACGACCATTATCAGAAGACGTATCACTGCCTGAAACACAATTTCTTCAATCTAATTGTATCAAGCTCAAAGCGTCCTTATCGCATTAATTTCAATCGAAAATACCCTAGTCGCCGGAACGAAGAGAAACACGAATAATAAGAATGAAACACATAATGTTTTAAGTATTTGAATATGTGTCATGAAGTCACTGCATAGCAATCTATGTTATCTCATGCAGTGTGAAAATAGACTGGAATCAAACTATAATAAGCTCAAGTATTCACTTTCAAACCAGATGTTAAAGATTTATGGGGTAATAGGAAAAAGTTGTTATTTCAGCATTCTTCCTAAGATATACTTTTAACATTGTAAAGACCTATGTAGGAATTTGCACGGGCTTAATTAATGAAGTAAGTATACATTTGATTTGCTGATTGAACGCCTGTTCTATGATTTAAAGACGTCACGTTTCATGTGAATCATTTCCAGGATAGATTTTTCATAATAATTGTTTTCTTTAGTTGAAATTTTTGTGATCGAATTGATAGTTATATTATAATCATAACAACGCTTAGCAAGCGCGTTGGAAGTTTTTGTTTCTCGTACTATACTTATGACCATACACTCTTTTTTGAAAATATTGTTTAGACATTAAATTTGCTGTATTACCGTTTATATTATTTATGTATTACGTACCATTATATAGTTTGTTTATTCTCTCTTTAATGATGGGGCTGAAAAAATTTTTTTAGTTAGCCATTCCTTTCGTGTGTAATACAAACAATTTTAAAATTTTTGGGATGGCCCTCTGAGTGGAAAAATCTCACAGCCCGATCTGTGGCGCTCATTTCCAGGATAGATCTTTTATAATAATTGGTTTCTTTAGATAAAATATCAACATTTTTTTATCGATTTAATGGTTATAATCAAAACAATGTTCAGCAAGGGCGTTGGAATTTTTTAAGTTTTTGTTTCTAGTACTATACTTATGGCCATACACTATTTTTTGAAAATATTGTTCAGATATTAAATTAACTGTATTACCATTTACATTATTTATAAATGACGTACCATTATATATTTTGTTTATTCTTTGTTAAATGATGGGTCTGAAAAATGTTTGGGTGGCCATTTTTTCCAATACGGTACGAACAATTTTCAAATTTTTTCAGGATTCTCTGGGTGAGACAATCCAACAGCGTGATTACTCGTGTTTCTGTTAGTTTCGGCGACTTTCAATAGAAATTAATGCGATAAGGGTTGGCGATTGATACAATTAGTTTTAAGAAATCTCGTTTCGAACAGTGATGCGTCTCCTGATGATGGTCGTGAGAACGAAACATACGTGAACACGACAATGATAAACACATGTGTTAGTGTGACTTATTTCCATTGGAAATAATTCTCTTTAACACCAATAATTTGATGAACGTGAAAGATTAATGAAATTGCAATAATATTTGATTTTAACTCAAAATTTGTCGTACAATGTTATGAATCTAAAATATTTCATCTTACTCAAAATCTATTTACACTACTAAAAAGAAAACCCGGATACGTAAATTTTGATCAGCAGGAGAAAACTTCATGACCATATACAGAACGGTGTAGTTTCAACCGTTTGAGGAAGAAGGGGTATCAAGACAGAAATCTTAAATGGAGAGAGGGTTCGCGTGATTCTTTGTTTAGAAGATATTCCTATCCGCCTAAGAACCTAGTTTACCTTAATTGAGGATCAAGTATATGGATAGAGTTGATCGATTATACTTGCATCATAAACAGAAGAACTTAATGATCTCAAGAAAGAGTTTGCCGTTCATTTTTATTTCAACTTATATCAGCGAACAATGTCATGAAATCGATTTTACATCAAAGGGAAGCTAAGCTTCCATCAGGGCAGTGATATAGCAGAGTTATCTTGAAGTGAACCTGGTGATATCCTGCTTGAGTATCGATTCACAAACTTTGAAATATTCATAATATTGAATATTTCATGTTTTACCGAAACCTATGCCGAAAACTTTTTAAATTACGTCTTCTAGTAGAGCACGAAGCAGACAGGCAGCTGTATTACAAGTGCTGAATTTGAAGGGGGAATTTCCCTGTCGTGATAACTGAAACGTGCTTTCAAAGATTTAAAAACATGCTGTATTAGTCTAAAGACTGTGCCTTGCCGCAGTCGTAGTCTCTATGGATATTGGTTTAACACCTTATGAGGGAATATTTTTATATCAATTTTGGAATCTTAATTAGCAATTAATTATTCTTCTGAGTCTGTTGTAGAAATAATGATATTGTATCATAAATAAACATAGGTTGACTAAATTCATATTATTTATTGTGATATTGAATCATAGAAAATGTATCGACGAATGTAAATGAGTACAAATATTAATATTTGGATATTATTAAAAGCTCTTTTGGTTATTGTTGGGGTATTATTCTTAGTTGCGCGGGTGATGCTTGTAACCATATTTCGGCGAAGTATGTTTTATGGTCGTTCTTATCACAGAAGTATAGATCCTTAATTTACTTTTGGTACTTAGTTTGCTCCTCCTGTTGAGTAGCGGATATGGCCCCTTTATGATTCACCTTTTCCTTTATGTTCCTTAGGTGAGGAACAAAAGTTAGCTTCCTGTCTGGCGTTACTCCCAAGTATTTCACTTCTTTCACCCAAGATATCTTTTTCTTGTTTAACTCAATATTTTCCGTCGGGTTGTGTTTAATGTCTCTCATTGAGAACATTATTGCTTGGCTTTTTGTGGAGTTCACTTCTATTCACCATTTGTTGAACCACTCTTCGAGGTCGGTGATGTATCTTTGAAGCCTTGCTTGTACGCATTTCATCTGGATATGTTGGAATAAGGCGCCTATGTAGTCTGTATATTGCGCCAAGGATACTCCTATTGTCTTGGGTATATCTGCAGTATACAACCCCTTGCGGTACACCTGCATTTCTTCATCTTTCTTTCGACGTGATATCGTTCACCATCGTTTTGAATCTGCGCCCCGTGAGTAACGAATCTATAAGCTTTAGGTAGGCTATGGGTAGGTTGTATCTGTACATCTTATGTATCAGTCCAGCGTGCCGTACCTTGTCGAAGGCTTTGGCTATATCTACAAACACTGCACCGGTAGGAATTTTCTTGTTGTACCCTTCTATAACCTTCCCAGCTATAATATCTAGTCAGTGTGTTGTGCTATGATCTTTGCGCAACCCATGTTGTTCATCCGGGATTATATTTTGGTTTTCTATCAGCTGTTTCAACTAGTTCTCTCGATTATTTTACTCACGTTTGATAGTAAACTTATTGGTCTATAGCTTGATGAATTATTATTTGGTCCATTCGGCTTGGGTATCATTACAGTTTCCGCTGTTTTGCAATTCTTTGAATAGTGCCTGTGTTTGAGGACGACGTTTGCAATTTATACTGAGTGCTCTATAGCATTGTCCGGTATATTTTTCAATATCTGATTTGTAATCTTATCGCTGCCGAGGGCTTTCGGATCTTTGTGCTTCTTATTATCTCTTTGATTTCCTCTTATGCTACTTCTGTGAATCTATACTCCTCCTACATCCTTAGCATGAGCTTCACCTCATTTTCTACTTTCTCATTGTATCACGGTAGTTTACTTCGCGAAGTACAGTGGCACCGACCCACTGACTCAGACCAGGAAGCCGTGACGCCGTACCCGCAGCCACTGTTCCAATGTGGAGCTGTAAAGGTACGAATCCCACCATAACCTCCAAAGCCCCAGTTTGAGTGGTCCTCATAGCCCCTATTGATAATTTCCTCTTTCTCGCTCTCGTGAAAACAGGATCCACATATGGCTATATCCTTACACTATTATAAGCTTGTATACAATGCTTCCCAAATTCCAATCTGTATAAGTTCATACATACGTCAGAACTGATAGTTTTGAATATTGGTTACAATGTAAATCTCATTCTGGATGTCTTGAATATATGAATGTGTTCGTTATCGTAGACTGTTTAATGGAATGATTTGATTTCACAGAATAAACCAACATCTCATTTACGTTCTCAACTCTTATAAAACTCATTTCGGTGGAATTGAATGCGATTCTAAACGTATAAGGTAATAATAGTCCGTTAGAATAATGTAGTTGGTCTTATCTTTCCAGAACATTTACATAAATTATTATTTTGTTGACGTATCTATATAAATTACATTTTATTCTTTTTGGATATATGCACGGATGTTGCATAATAATAAGGGTTTTGAATTAACAACTGGTTGACTCAACTTGTTATATTTGGAAAAATTGTCCATGGCTTTGCTGTTGAGTGCATTATTGTCACTTTCTCATATTTGATTCATGGTCGAGATCCAGGTTATACACACGAATCCCCGGAAATAAATAGTAGCTGGGCATAAACTATGCATTACGATGACGAATAGATTGAATACACAGCCAGAAGAAGTTCCAACTGACGACCACAACGTGCAATAAAAAAAAAATATTGCAAACATGTTCCTCTGATATTCAAATATTTCAATGTGGAATGATACTTTAGGAATTAAACCTGAATGAAACGAGACTGGAAAACCTTCATTACATTAGGTATCGAAGTTTCGATAATCACCAAACTGAGTTCCCGTTACACGAATTATTCGATTTGGTATTCAAGTCACGCTGAAAAAGCCCATTTATTATTCCTGCGGAGACACAATATCTTGTAGTAATTGCAGATGAACGTGTGACTTTGAATTTCAAAGTAATGTGATCCTATTGAACAATAAAAATTAATAAATGACACAACTAGACATTAAGAGAAAATTTATGTTAAACACAACTCTTTCGTGTCGCACACAGTTTCTTGAATTGTTTAGGCCATCTCCGGTGAATCGTGCTTCATCAGTGAACAATGTTATATAAATATCTGGTCATCCACTGGCGAAATGCAACTAGAGATATATTTTCCCTTGACTCCAGAAGCTTCACTTGTTGTATACAGAAACAATGACTTTAAAAACTTATATTCTATCAGAAACCAATCCAAACTGGTATCATCCTATGCAGGATCACGGAAGATGCAACTCGTGAGAGAACGGAGGCCGTACAAGTTTTATTCAACTTCGAAGCTCCGTTGGTTATCTAATACGGACAAAAAACTGAAACTGTGCAAGGAAATTCAATTCTGACATAATATATGGTTGTTGTTCTAAACTCATCTAATGATGAAACATTACCCAATCATTTGAGATGAGAACCTAACACTGGAATTTTCAATTTTAAATAAGCACCATACATGCTTGATAATCAAAAGGGTATACCTGTCAAGTTTGATTAATAACGCTTTATAGTTTTCCATGTTCTTTCACTATACGCGTGAATGGGATCTATTTATAGTAACAATATGTTTATGCCATAACACTCCACTGTTGAGAATACACACCTTACCGTCTTCCTTCCTATGCCTGGTTTTCGCCATTACTCCAACCAAGTATTTAGTTTCGGAATGTCTTTGAACAGGACTTTTGACTGAAACCTTTTGGGATACCCTAAGGATCATTCGCTAACAACTCCGTACTTGCTGAAATGGTTTATTAATCATTTAATTAACAAATTCTGTTTTGAAGCGAAAATGATACCCAGGAGGTTTTAGTCATACGTCAATATCACAAACAATAGTAAGTAAGATTAATAGACATACAGAAGATAATAAATCAACAGCATACAAAGCAAAACATTAAATCTAAAGGGGGACAAGACAAACAATTTACATGATAAAAACGAATTTCATGTATTCAGCATATCTATAAAAAGCATTCTCTAATAGGGATATTGGTTGGTTTTGTGCATGATCAGGCATTTGATAGCAAAGGTTTGAGTGCTTTTTTTGTATCAAGAACATCATGAAACAAAGTTGTTTTACCTCTTTCGCTGAGATGAGAAGTTGAGAGTCATGAGAGTAGTAGTATCTCTTGTCTTAAGGACAATCAAACATTAGCATTACTGTCAAGAAGATTCCGTTCCAAAACTGAAGACAGTTTAATTTGAGATGTTTCATTAAAAATTTTAAAATCAAAATCAACTGAGAGATAGTTGGAACTCTTGAAATTAAGCCTTTCGGATAGATGTTTGGTTTCACATTTAACCTTTCCTGGACCTCAAAAAGGCACATGTCTTCAATAGGAAAAGGAGAACAATTCCATTCTGTAAAATCATGATTTATTTCTTGGGATGGTAATAGCTTCAGTTGATTATAGGAAACGAAATCAGCACTTCATAATACTAATACTACTGAAACCTTATGAAATACGTTATTTAAAAGTTGAGGTTAGGTTGTATAAATCAAATCTGATTTTTTATGACTATTAGTCCCACCTACAGTTTATTAGTGTCGTAGAATAGAGGGCTTTTGACGGTGCAAGGGAAGTATAAGCCCTAGTAATATTTCGAAAACAAATTTTCAAAAAAAGGTAAGAATATAGAATAATAGTCCTCTTCCTTAAGTATCACATTATGGGTACAGAACGAAAAGACAGATTGACTTCTGCGCCTATATTCTGAATATAGAACAAAAGTGCTACACTGATGTTTTACTCGGTACTGCGATTCTGGCCAAAAATGATTGAACCCTTCAAAAACGAATGAACTTGATATGTAAAAACTTTCTAAGAAAATCACATGATTATTCATGAATATATATTGAACAAACTAGTGCACAAAAAAATGCCGAATATAGAACAAGCATGTTCTCTGATTCCGGTGATGTGAATAACTTGAAAACTCAATAATGTACATGACGACCCAATAGGTTCGATTCTTACACAGTTTTTGAACTTATTTGGTCATTCGTTATATAGCAGCCATGCTGATCCATCGTTACCACAAAATTTAAATCAATAATAATATTTCCAAAAAGGTTCTACCAAAGCAATTTCATAATCATTGATTTTTTTTGCTCACCAATTGCCTGTGTTATCTTCAATCTGCACATACTCGATGGTGGTTGATTCTGGTACTAAATAGACCACAAAATTATAGTCATCATTATTCAATACTCTGTTTATTGTTGAATATAGCAAATTATTCATCGAAAATACGGAGATATTCCCATTAACCCATTGATATATTTGATATAAACGTCATATCACATATCGTAATCGTAGCTCAAACCAAATATTCTTATATTATTGTCTGTAAATACATTGTGAAGAGGTAAATGTTATATGAATGTACAGTTATAGCAAAATTGTATCTGTTAAGCGATCACTTCAATATTATCATTTCACGTTCCATTCAATAACGCGTTGTTAAATTATATAAACAATGAACGAAATCTGCTGTTAAATAAAACCAACAATTGAATACGTTGAATATCATGCACATAAATTGAGATGAACGGGACACATTAAATTATTATTGTTTTAGTTATAATTTCCATTTTGAAATATGTGTTGATCTTTTATTTACATTTTAGAACTAAAAGTGAAATAATTATTATATCAATTTGACACGATTACAAATATACAGGCTGTATCTTCATAGGTTAACGCGATCTATATAATATGAAGGACTAAAAGCAGCATGATTCTGAGAATTAGTCAAGACGGGGCAGGAAGCATTGAAAATCTAACTAAAATATTTTCGTTACTGTGATAATTCCCGTTTCTCCTGAAGTGACGCCATTGTTGTTTTTGATGAGATTCCCTGCATTTCACTACATTCATGGATTCCTCTCATGATTCTGATTTGAATTCACTAACCTAACCTATCCTAATCTAACCTAACCTAACCTAACCTTACCTTTTTTTTTCTCTTCTATGGAGAGGAAATGCTTTATGCTCACCGTCAGCTTAATCTATCACTTCCGATGGTGCAGGACTCATTCCATTTTACAGCATACCTGCTAAGACCTCTCCGATCTTCATCCATATCCCGGGACCGCTTTTCGCATAACTTCAGAATATGGACTGCGTTTCTGTTGTGTTTCTTTATGTTTACGTTGTTGTTTCACGTTGATTTTACGTAGTTGCTTACGTTCATGTTTCCGTTGACGTGAACGTTTGGTTGTTTCTGTTTGTCTATCTTTCTGTCTCGTGTTTCGTGTGTTTCTGCCATAATATGGTTGATTCCCAAATTTATGGTTTGTGTATCTTTAGTGATTTATCCCGATGGGATAACTTCCTATGGTGTCCCTATTTGTACCAGAATATTGTTTCTTTCCCAATATTAAGGTTCCTGGGTTTTAGTACTTTATCTTGCTGTTGATATTTCCTACGTGTTCCAGTAAGTTATCTGATAGGATAACTTACTCTACAACATATTGGTCATCCGTAAAAATCACAATCTATCCGTCACCTTCTTCTCAGGAACATGTGATTGGAAGTCCATAATCTATCCAGGGTCTGGGTGCCTGTTGGTCCGCGGGAGCATTTCCACTCCTACCCTTGACCCTGCTGGCAACAGGGCCTTGAGTTTTCCCCTATCCGCCACCTGGGAATACTCCTGGTTGCGGTTTTCAGGCTCCGCACAAGAGAATAGACTTCTGCTTTCCTGGAACCTAACCTAACCTAAAATAAACCGAACATGTGAATTAACATTTTTACTGATTCATGAATCTTGAATATTGGAGGTTGAACGAATCACTCAGCATTATCACACCCAATGAATAATTCACAGAATTTTCAAAAATGTGGGTCTAGAAAGTGAATAAAAAACATTGAAAATCTCACTCTCTTATTCTCTTGATTAAAATGTAATAAGGTTTCACAAGAATATATGATACTTCTACAACAAAGTGTACAGGAGAACCAACACTGTCTCCAGATTTCATTAGAGATTAATATTCAACCATAAGAACAATGGATCGTCCAAGAGTAATATTATTGAAACTAAAACGGTGATGGCAATGAAGAAAATAAAATTACAGTGCTTGGGTAGTTTGCAGCTTCTCCAGAAGCATCCTTGAAAGTGGTCTGAATTGTGGCGAGAATCACAAAGCATGAGGTAGGACAAGCTCTTCATCAAAGAGCCTCTGCCTAGGCTCTCACAGAAACTACTTTCTTTGAACAGTAGGGACGTCAGGGAGATGACTGGAATCCTAACTAGTCACTGTCGTCTTAACAAACACCTTTATACTATGGGCATCACAGATGATCCCATATGCCTCTCAAATCATGTTGGAATGCCCAGCATTAGCAACCCTCAGGCAGCAACACTTCGGAGAATCAAAACTGATACCAGAAGGTACTTATGGAAGCCAGCGCTGGCAATATTCTGGGTTTCTGATAATAAACCAAGTGGCATAAGTGCACTCTCCTCAACTGATGATGATGATGATGAAGCTCCTAAAAGAACGTTGACGATTTTATTCCATTAAGCGTCTTATACAATAAACATGTATATATATCTTGGATAGTAGACTTCCGCGGATAGTTAATCTTGAAAAATGTTGGCTTCCGGATGGATTCCGCGTCACAATAGCTCGACTTGATGCCGACGTTTCGCCAACCATTACAGGTGGCATCTTCAGGGCAGGCTTGAGGCTGGAACTGAAACTGAAACGTCGGCATCAAGTCGAGCTATTGTGAAGCGGAATCCATCCGGGAGCCAAGACTTTTCAACATGTAAAGGAGTTTTGGTAATAGTCATTCCAGCGTCACCCAGCATATTATCCAGTTCTGTATTATTTGTTTGTTTTTAAACTGCGTACTTCTTCACTAGAATTTGGATGTCAGTAAATCGATGAAGCTGCTTTTCATTTTGTAATCAATTCAATATGAACTGACCGATTCACTGGGAGGGACGTAGACTCCATTATTCAAGAATAAACATGTGCACATCGCACACATCGGATTGCTTGATATCTGATGAAGTCTGAATAAACTCAGTTATTTCAATGATGAAGTAGCTTATTTTGAACATAAATAAGATAACAATTGGAAGTTATGTTCACACAAGTTCACCAACTTCTTCAATAAAATATTACAAAATATTTTTTGTAATATTTTATTGAACAAGCTACAGTGTCAGCTACACTCATCATGGAATGCCTGATTCTAGTTAATCCAGCTTATTCCACTTCAGTTATCAAGTTCAATTGTTAATTTTGGCTAATACAATGGATTAATACATCGAATACACCTACTGATTGAAGATTACAGAAGAAATCGATATCTATTGCAAATCTGAAGTCAATGAATTCGAATATGAAATAATTGTTACATTGCATCAACGTCTGAATCATATTGTAATAAAGAATATTTGAGTGGTATTCAACGTTAACAAAAGGCTCGAATGAATCGGAAGGGATTATTGGAATTTCACGAACGTCAAACGAGCATTGTTAGTGCCTTCAGTTGGGAAATCTGGAAGTAAAGAATATTTTCTTCTCCATAATCACTGCTTCGTTACAGTGCTCAAAAGGAAATGATTAGATTGTTTTTAAGTAATGAACCTAAGGAGGAATCGGTGATTGGTTTCAATTCTAGAATTTCATCCCTTTATCTTTCCATCTTTCCATATGACATTGCTTCTGGAAAACACAAAATCATGTAATTCATATATTCGTAGATATTTTAAATGTGTACCTATTCAATACTCTATTGGCGGAAAGTTAGTCTTGAAGTGATTCCATTTTTTATTCATTTTAATTATTTGTTAAGAGTAACAACAGTAACAAATTTGTTATAACTTCTTACTACTTGTTTCATAAGTTGCATAACCTTTACATATACTCCACTTACACATTTATTCCTCCAAAGAATAATGTCCTATCTATGTTGGACAACATACTGTGAACGAATAACTGGAGGAAACTAATATAGAAAATTATAATCATAATTGTGTGCAGCAGTTTTGGACATCGCCGAGTATATTCTGAGTTTTTCCATTATCGACGGAGAAAAACTAGCAAGGAATGAGTATGAATGAATTGCTAGTTGAATAACATTTCAATGTGAGGGTGAAATGCCTTGTATTCAATATAATAAGTGATAGGATGTCCCATTTCTGATGGGCTTACAGGGTATCTCAGTCATCGTTGGATAAACAGCGTTGCGGTATTCGCGATCCTTGGCTACTTTTCCGTCAAACTTACGATGACGTAAATAAAATGTTCATAGCAAGCTTCTTTTTTGAGATGAAAGTTGACACGGACAAGTTTAAACTTTTGTCTCTTATCTCAGATATTTTAATGAGATACCCATCCTGTATGTTTTCATATTTCTGAATTATTAACATCCTAGGTGTTAGAATTCTCAATTCTGTTATGTATTTTATACTTCGAATGTTGTTGTATAGTTACAAATGATACGTGGGTTAGGTGATCTAATAAATATGAACTTAGATTTGATAGAATGACAATGTCATTAGTTTGAATAAACTTGTATTGGAAACAATCTCGTTCAATACCATTGTTTTGCGTACTTCGCTTGAACTGCTTTGCTGATATCTTTAACAGGTTATGGGCCCAGCAACGGATTCAAAGAAAGTACATATTTTTTTCCTTTGAGGGCAATTAAATTTCGCATTGGAAAATCGTTGTTGAGTATTTAGAATATTTGGAAACACGATAAGGCGAAATCAGAAAGAAACGAAAATGGCGCAATTGACGAGATTCGATAGTTTGAACAAGAATAATTATGACACTTGGAAAATGTTCATGGAAGCACTATTAGTGAAGAACGAGCTGTAGCATTTTGTGAATGGTACCAGCACAAAGCCTGAAGTTGTGACGAATGATATAAATTCGGCGAACGCAGCAAAGCTTTGGGAACCACATGACGCCAAAGCTCGTTCGGCTCGTGTTATCGATTAGTGCGAATGAATTGAAACAGATCAAAGGATGTGTTACGTCTCGTGAGGTATGGCTGAAGCTTGAAGGTACCTACCTATCAATCCAAAGGACCAGCTAGGAAAGCTTTTGAGACAGTTAACGACCTTGAAGATGCAGAATGAAAGTGATGTACATGAACATTCAAATAAATTGTTCGATACCGTGGATAAAATTAATGAAATTGGGGTCGAAATTGATCAAGAGGGGGAGAATATGACCATCATAATTGTCTATGTAGATGATGTACTCATAGCATCGAAGGACCTCAGAAAAATTGAAGATGTTTATAATTTCATATCCGAAAATTTTATTATAAAGAATCTTGGAGAGGTGCATCAATATCTTGGAATCGAGTTCAACCGAAAAGAAGATGTTTTCACTCTGTTCTTCATCAGCGGAGTAAACATATTGACATTAAATATCACTATGTTAGAGACGTTCTTCATGATGGAAAGATCAAGATTCAACACGTTTCCACGACAGATATGGTTGCAGATTTTTCAACTAAAGGACTTCAGAAAAAGAAGAAAACACGCCGACTGTATTGAAAAGTGTGGAATTAGTAGCATTCATAATGTATAATACAACACCGTTCGAGGGGGAGTGTTAGAATTCTCAATTCTGTTATGTATTTTATGAGATGTATTTTATACTTCGAATGTTGTTGCATAGTTACGAATGATACGTAGGTTAGGTGATCTAATAAATATGAACTTAGATTTGATAGAATGATAATGTCATTAGTTTGAATAAACTTGTATTGGAAATAATCTCGTTCAATACCATTGTTTTGCGTACTTCGCTTGAACTGCTTTGCTGATATCTTCAACACTAGGCTTTTCAGAAATATGTAGTTTCCTACCCCTATTTTCATAAACGAATAAATTATGAGGTGTTTTACCATTTCTCAAGAAAACCATGTACACTCAAAGGTGGCCATAAGTAATCTGTTATTTTTGCGTCAAACTGAATCATGCTGATCAATATCTCATGGTTGGATGAACCGTTACGTTTCAAATCAAAGATATCAAATTCAAATATGACCACTTTGCAGTGATATTCAATGGATCAAATATAAGTATAATGTTATATCACACAATAGCATCATTCGTCTACTCAAATTAGTTTATATATTTAGATCCATAAATGTATGCCTTGATTAGTAGCCGACTTGATACCGACGTTTCACCAATCATTATGTGTGGCATCTTCATGGCTAGCACGAGGCTTCCACTGAATCTGATGACTTTTGGTCCCTGTAGCGGTATCTATTGTTTGGGAAATTTTCGCTACATAGTTCACTGCTTTTGTTCTGCTGGTTTCGTCTTGTCCGGTACTTGAGCCTCCTGTTGTGTAATCTACACTTGCGATACATGAGCTTGATGACATCCATCATTGTATCAAAATGTAATCAAAGTTACGACTTCATGATGAAACTACCTCAGACATAGGCACACGTTCAGTCAATGTATTAATCGGTTTATGTTTTAAACGTTCTGCTGAGGATGTGAAACATTTCAATCACATCAATTACTTCGATCTTACCTGAACGGAAATAAAACCAATGATTAGTCAGGATGTATGTACATTCTCACAATTATTCGAATTTTTACAAATGAAAATAGTTGATAATAACAAAAGCACTTCCGATATTGGCATTTTAGACGTAAATTCGCAATCACAAAAATTCAAATTAAGCACCCACTACTTCGCTTTGTAAATGTGAAGTAGCTCTGCTATATTGTTATTCACATTGCTCTATCCATCCACTCTAGAATCTTTTTCCCCATTCTATCATAATTAAACATTTGAATTTATCAGTGAAAAGTCGGAATTCCAACAAAGCAAAATGAATCCTGGCTAATTTCTTTTGTAAAATTAAAACGCATGACTAAATTTCAATTCAACGAACGCCTACAAAATTGCGTTCGAGCACGGCGTTTCCGTTCAAATTCGTCATAAAATATCTACCGGGTCCTGCTGAATATGACAGTTTAATATCACAGAAGATATGCCGTTCTATATAGGAGCGTAGAACACATGCAAATGATGTTTGTTTAATTAACATTATCAGAATGCTTCTTTCTGGCGACCAAACTTCAATTTATTCATTTATTCGAATGATAGATCAACCAGGAGATTAGAACACGTTGTTGAAGATCCGAGGTGCAAGAATAAATTGGATGAATCTCAATATGAATTCACATATCTACTTAGTTTTCATCTGTTTTTTTTATACTAATAGTAAACTTACAACAACCTTTCCTTTATTAAATTTTATGGCCATTTCGCATCATCAGGGACACAACCAATTTTGAATTACTAGTTACTAGTTAAAGCTAAATGAGCGTAGCGTTTCTATTTACTCAAAATTTTCCCAGAACATAGAGATGCATCAAGCTAACTTGTTTGTAAATTCAATGTCGTACCTTGAGCCGTTTTCGAGTTACCGAGCAGAGCGGTCTGTCGAAGTACTATCTGGCTGATTGGAGAGAGAAATAGTGCTACGCACTCTTCATCGATTTATGCGAAGAACGGAGGGATCGTAGCGAACGGAGTAGATAATGCAGTCAAATGGGTATAACAATAGGCCAAACCCGTGAATCCTTGGGAAATGGATCAATTTTGATGGGACAAAGTGCATTCCCTTCAGAATGTCATCAGAAAAAAAGTTGACCACAACTAAAGTTGCGCAAATTGTTTATATTGTTTATAAGCAATTTAACTATGCAAAATTTGACTGTTTTTGATCGGGTACCAACTATTTTTAGTCAGTGAATATGTCAAACTAGTTGAACAAATGGTTGGATCAACTTCATTTGTTATAAACAATTCATTCATTGACAAAATAGATGAATTCGACCAAAACTCCGAGTTTAGGGTCGTTTTCGGATAATTTTGTTATTCTGAGCTCGATTTTATCGTCAATATCGTCGAATGTATACCCACGAATTTACTAATTTGCTATAAACAAATCATATTTATTATTAAATATACGACTTTGACCAAAATGTCGAGTTTATAGTAGTTGTCGGATAATTTTGGCCTCCTGAGGAGTACGATTTCATTGCTATTATGGTCTTCAAATGCACACATACATTTTTGAATTATTTAAAACAATTATGTTTATCAATAAAAATACGAATTTAAACAAAATGTCGAGTTTTAGTTGTTTTCGGATAATTTTGGCCTCCTGAGTATGATTTTATTGCTATTATGGTCTTCAAATGCATACATAAATTTTTGAATTGTTATAAACAAATTATTTATTAACACAATATCACATTTTTATATAATATGCACAATCAGAACCTGATTTTTTTGACAAAATTGATGAAATGTATCAAGTCTTAATATAATTAAAAAATGGCATGCTCAAAGAAATTTTTTTTTTAATGAAATTGTTTTCTTTTAATAAAAACCAAAACCCTTGAATTTATTTCAACAATTTGTTTGTCAAAAATTGCTTCTCTGAAACTTTATTCGATATTCATCGTCTAAATCTGGTGCACTCAAACTCCTCGATCAAATATTTTGTATTTCTTCGTTCCAAAATTGAGATCCTTCTAATAACATACACACCTATTTGTTTCGATTTATTGATATAATTTATTTGATTATAAATATAGATTAATTTTAATTACACATTACACTTGGAATTTTGGCACAATTCGTATACTTGTTCATAAATAATTTGTTTATAACAATGCAAAGATTTATGTATGCATTTAAGGCCAAAATTATACGAAAATAACTACAAACTCGACATTTTGTTCAAATTCCTATATTTGTTAACAAATTTGTGGCTATAAATTCGCCGATATTGACAATACAATCAAACTCAGAGGGCCGCCAAGGTCTATTTGTTGATAAATAAAATTGTTTATAAGAAAATGAAGGCAATTCAACTACTTGTTTAACTATTTTCACTGACCAAAAATAGTTTTTATCCGATCAAACACGGTCAAATAATGCATTTTTTAGAAATTTTTATGAAAGTAGTAAATAACAGCACACTATGAAATCGTAAATTAACGTAGAATATCAATTACCATTACAGGTTTGTAACATAACAATGGTGATATTCTCATTCATACTTCTTCATGCTGACTCATACCAGCTCATTCTGTACTCTGTATACAAATCATCAAGGTGGAGCCTTGTCCTCTTACGATGTTCTGAACATCGTTAAGAAGGTTGACGTTGATTCCCCACCTTCCTGACATGATGTTTATATAACGTATTTATTAGCATAACATTTGTATTTCCTATATCGATATAGACCTACCTAGATCACGATATTGATTCTTTAAGAAAATAAAGCAATTCATTGAATTAAGTAAATTTATGGAATCTCTATTAATTCATTGCAGACTGGCATTTCATGATTATCTATAGTCGAAGCTATTTACATTAATAATCCTCAGTCGGATTACCTTTGTGCAAAAATCAATTATGTTTTCATGTGCAACTGTTAAAGTAGTTTTGAATCACTTATTCATTAAAAATCATTACATTAGTAAAAATTTCATTCGATATGATGGAAAACCTTCTGGAAAATATATAACGACGATGTCTGAACCTTGCTCACATCAATACCACACCATGAGAAAAACTATCCTCCCAGAGTGTGCTTGTACTGTACACGTTCACAGTAAACCTATTCTAACCCCGTTCACACTAATTTACCACATGTATATTACCCAGGATTCTTCGGAAACAGACGTATATTTGTAAATTTTTAGATGTAAGGTACATTTAGCTTGTAAGCGTATTTTTTAAATAAAATTTCGTCGATATTGCACTGATAATTAAGATATTGCATTGAAGTAAAAATATTTTTAAAATTATAATAATATTGTATTTTCTAAAAATTGATGGTATTCATATTTTTGATGTTAATGTTAGTTAATTTGATGTGATATGTTTTAAAATGATGTTTTATTGTCGAAAATTCATTTATCACCCCACTAACTTATTTGGAAATAAACCTAATTTCAGTGATAATTTGTATTTATTATACCCTTTACTCACTATTCTGGAGATTTATTAGGCTATACGGATAGACGAGATAGAGTAGGCTCCCGATGATGGGATTAATTCCATCTAAGGATGGCATAAAATACCACACAGTACTGCCAGAGCCGTACTAGAAAAAGTTTTGTCCCACAACGGAATATTGAAAAAGTCTATACGATTAGTAGGCGGTATAATACATGTCTCTCAATAATTAGTTTCACAACAATTATTGTAGATAACTTGTATTTTGTAATAAATAGGGATAGTGTTTTGATTGTAAGTTTCCGTTGTTACGCTATCATATTAAATATTGTGTTGCTGATAGCTTTACGCGCTAATAATGATATTCTAGTAGCAGGGCTTTCACACAAACAATTAGACGTATAGCCACCAGACTGCATCGTCACAATCACACACTAAAACGTACAGTGTTGCAGACCATCAAGCTACATTGTGCGGGTAGGATTCGATCCCTGGGAGTGGTAAGGAGAAACTGGCATCAGGGAGAATTCTCTGATCCCCACCGCCCGCAATTGCTACCCCCCCCCACTATGGAGGAGGTCGAGCAGTTCTGGAAAGGAGTGTACGATACAGTCAACGCGAATGAGTTCCGACAAGCTCTTGTAGGTACCAAAAATTTTGCTTTTCGCGGCCCTGACGGCATCAACATAATGGTGGTGGAAGAAATTTTCTTCCACTCACCGCCGTCTGGCCAGAGTCTTCGACCGGCTGATCACTTGTCTCAATATCTGCTTGTTGAGATCGATCGGTCGGGTAATTAATGATATCAGCGAGCAGCGTGGGGCAAAGAAAGGCATGGAGGGTTGCCGGGAGAACCTGGTGATAGATAGAACTATCACTCAGGACTCCATACTCAACAAACTTAACCTTTCAATGACCTGGATTGACTACCGCAAGGCATTTGATTCAACATCACATGAGCTATTAGCATACTTGCTCCAATACCTTGCGGTACCAACTTCACTAGTGAGATGCATAGAACATCTGTTGCCACTCTGGGAGACTCGTTTTGCCATCACATCAGGCACAAGACCATACTACAATACCATTATTAGGGAGTAAATGAATATAAAGTGAAATCCTGAAAGTTAGGGAAGGGGATTTGGAAGCTTGGTTTGTTTAATAAAACTCTTTTTCGAGGGAGGAAGACCTTCACAATATGACTAGGCCGAAGCCCTTTGCACCCCTTGTCACGTATTACCTAGTGGATCGGTTCCCACCGACGACTGTTCACCAGACCACCAAAGGCCACTCTAGTATTCACCATGCTCCAAAGGTTAACGGTGGAGCGGTTTCTCATCCACGAGTGTTTATCACTCTCCCCCAGGTGATCGATTCCTGAAGAGTGATCACCAAGTACTCGAAGTGAACAAACAGTCACCTACTCAACTCCCAGTCGAGACCCAGTACGTGGTTTAATGTCCTGAAGAGGTTCAACACAGCTTCGTATCTAATTTCAAGATCTCCTCTACCGAGAGTGCTCTGCTCTGCGTCTTGGGGGATCAATGTTACGCATCTGCACAGAATCTGCATTGGTGCTTACGATATTGATTAACGTAGTGAACAGTTGTATTTGAGTATAGTATCTTGAATTTGTCAAACAATTCGGTTTAAAGTACATCCCAGAACTCCGAAGTATCGTCATCGTTAAAATTACGAAATTGACTATTATGTTTCCTCTTGTCGGCCATGTGCCACTTTCAGAAGGAGTATACAGTAAAGAAGTACAGTAATTGTAATGACGTTGCATCGAGTACACGGTAAGGAATATAAACAAACAAGTGGAACATTCTTCCCACTGATCATCTTCTTAGAACTGTACAGTAAGGGGTTCCTTCTGTAAATAATAACAAACATTTTCCACCAGGTTTGAAACTGTGTTAGTGCATTCCAAGAAATTGCCTATATAAAAAACCTTGGCACTAGGTGCAAATGTATAAGAATAACATGCTTTTCAATATGAAACAACTCCGAAAAAGTGTTCGTGCAATAAAAAAGTCCAAAATTCGAGGTGGTTGTAGCTTGAAAATGCGTGACAATACTCGATTCGGCCTGTGAGAGCTATTGTGCATTGAACCTTCCTCCACCAATATACAGGTAGTGCCAAGGTGCATTCATTCAGGCCCATCATATCGTTCTAACTCCTAGTCTATATATCTCACGTGAATGTGCAACCTCCACGTCTTCAATACCTATGTTTGAGCATTGTATTTTAATTGTGGCTAATATTAAACTCAATGTACCGATACAGACAGCTGTTATAATTACTCATCTCGTAGGAAACATTGAAGTTAAATGCATTCCTTGACCAATTAAGTTGTTTATGTATAATTGTTCAAGCTGCCGGATTAATTTGTTATCCAATACGTGACCAAACACATCTCTTATGGATTGTGAGAGAAAAAGACGAGAATATAATTTAAAGTTATATGTTCAATGTCAGATAAATATAGTCGTTAAATCCAACGGGAGACTAAGGAAATAAGAAGATTTAACACAGTTATGTATAATCAATATTGGATAAATACCAGTGAGCTGCGTGAACTCACAGATTCCCCTTGCGTTCATTAATATTGAAACATTAAACAAAGCTGAAGCAGAGTTCGATTCCAAGGATCACTTGGAATAAGTCACAACCCTAATAAATCCGTAAGAAACATCACTTTCAAACATTGTTTGAAATCAAAACCCACCTCCTATTACAAATATTGATACTATGATTTTATTATTGCAACTCTCTGGAACATCGTAAAAAAGTGGGCGATCTCTCCCTTTTCTATAGATATCTCCGTGGTCGGTCTTGATCAGAAATATTGTCTTTTGTTTCACCACGAGATATTCCAGATAGACGGACTAGACGAGCTCAAGCTAGTCATCCCTTCATTGTCAAGGTCTCGAGCTGCCGAACTTCTTCCTATGAGACTTCATTTTTCTATCGAACAGCGAAGTTGTGGAACTCTTTGCCTAGTGAAGTCTTTCCTTATGAGTATAACCTCCGACCCTTCAGGTAAAATTCGTTTCATTCTAGATTTTTCTCTCGTTTAGTCGTTTAGTTGAAGTATAGAAGCATCCAACATTAGCATAATAAAGCTTCAATAAAGAGTGAAGATGAGGTCTCACCTCCACCCAAATCCTAGGTGATGAGTGTTGTTCCAACCAACAGACGAAACTCACGACAAGACAAATTAAAAGCTTAGATAAACTCAAAGGTGGAGCTACGGATTCATCCACATGAATTAAATTCAGAGGTTCCTTGAACTGAACCCTCCCACGTGCTCATCTGGTGTTGGATGGCCAAATCCAAAATGTATCTGAAAATAACATATAACATAAAATGAAATGACACGTAAATCACTCTGCAAAGACAGGTACACGGACATAACAAACAAATTTCTTCTATAACTAGTGATCGTCGAATCAACCGTCCGGCGTGGAAGGTTGAAGAAATTTAGGCAGAATGAGTATTGATGAAAATCCCCAGTGAACAGAAGAGTGCTGAATTTAAGGTGTTGTAAAAGCATCGAGGGATTCCTGATATTTCTCGAAATGCTCTATTAGGCGAGATAGATCCTGCTCACGATTGGGGAACCAACGAACCAGCTCTGACAACATCAAATTGTCGACAAGATGAGACCCTGTGGACGGAGTCATCGAAGACAAGACACTCAGCACACTGACCATAGACTGTGATAGATATGCATCATTTCCGGGTGTCTTTGTTGAGTTTATGCAGCTCATCGACCTTCCATTTCACCACTCCACAGGAGTGAAGCAGGAATAGAACGGCAAGCATATTTGTTGCAGATGCCTTGTGCACACTCGAAAGTTTGGAAGACCAAATCCTTCGAACAAGGTTCCTGTACTTGCCTAGGAGAACCACCTCTACCTGGGAAGCGTCATAATCAGGACGTTGCTCAATTCCCAGTTTCACAGGGCTGTCCAGCATCAAGATATTTGAAGATGCCTTCGTCGGCAAGCTACATATTCTCGTTTATTCCTGCAGATCGTCCATCCTTCCCGCAAGCTTTTACATAGTTTCAGAAAACAAAACCAGACCTTATCATTTTAGATATAAAGACACATATTCTTTTAATCCTGTCATCGTTCTCAATAAAAATTGTATTAGAGATCAACTTAATTTATTACTGGAGTTCATATTCCGATATATTTACATTACCTATATATAACAATTAACGCACGCACATACACCTATAGACATCTTTCTAGAGTTTGTTCAAAATCAACTGACATTTAATGTAAGCAAGAACACGTCCTTGATAATATTGGCCAGGGTTGCACGTGGGCGGTGGTCTCATTAAATGGGTATTTGCTATTTTTTTTTTAATATGCATACAACCACTAGTTTGATAAAACAAATAAGTGTTCAAACAACACGGAATATGTAAACTAACTATGTTTCTCAAAAACACACAATAAGATGAATGCAACGAATCTCAACCGAGTGAAACTACACCAGCAACTAAATCCGATATTACGGAATACCTATCAGGCGTTCTGTGGCTGATAAGCAAATGGTGGTGGGAATATCTTGATCTATTCATGTCCACAGCCAGTTGGATTTCTATAGAGTATACACATTTGATTTGGTCTAATTCATGGGAGATATTGAATAAGATGTGAACGATTTCAAATTTGATATAGTCAATGCTCCTTGAATGTACCTATCTGCAACATTATACATCACTGGCATACATGCCAGAACAGAGCATGGATAAATCTTGCATGAGGAGCTACATCTGCATAATTAGTTATTACTGGCCTGAACTCTATCCATGTGAATAATCAAACACTCGTGCACCAATTATCTGTATCGAGGCAAATCACCACACATAAGTTGTTCAAATACGTCCCAATAAACGAACGTTCTAATTCTAATCCCTTTGCTTCGTTATATACAAATTGATATGATCATGTTTCTACTGGACCACAATCTGCATGTCACGGTTGCCTTAGCGTAACAAAGAGAACACCACTTGTTAGCGGGAATTAATTAGATCAAGGTAAATATCCCTCAAGGGCTGCCCATAAAGGATGTCACGCTTGTTTCATGGTGTTTCAATCTTCCCTCTCCTTCTGCTACAAATGATCACACAATTATGCACCTCTTCTCGATGTTACGTTACATTTATAAATTTTAAACGGAGTAGTAGAATTGTGCAGGAATTGGCAGAAAAGTGATATTATAAGTATATACAATAAGCCACACAGTTTCGGATCATTCTGCGTTAGTTATATACTATGTATATATCTTTTGCATCAGAGGAAATCCTTCAATCCTTGTGGGGAATATTGTGTAAGCCGGTGAGGTAGACACTGTATTTGTCTTAACAGTTGATTAATCAGGTTCCAGTTTCTGGATGAGATTGTGTTCAGAAATGAAATGGAGGGGTGGATGCAAGAATGGGCAGGGAGGTAGGGTGGAAGGGGGAAGGGCGGAAGGGAGAGAGTGCGGGAGAGAGAGAGAGAGTGTTTTTAACTGTGTCAAACTCCTACTATTTGAGAAGAATAACCGGTAGCCTCAGATGACATACGGTAATTGTAACGTCACGAAATCATATTACAGATTCCTGTATTTTCTCAAGAGAGTGAATCAGTTTTAAAGAGAAAACAGAGGTAATTGAGCATCCAGTTTCTTTGAGATATTCATTCGTTTTCCATCTTGAAGGTGGTTATCACTTGTTCAGGTTCAGCTCTTCAAAATCGAGAGAAGTACACCACTGTTGAAGCCGTATACAAGCCACAATTCCAAGAAGCTTTTTCCTTATCTTTCTAGGATTTTCTCAAACTCATACAATGAAGGTCTCACACAAACAATGTGTTTACAGGAGGAGCAGTTAGAACTTATGACATCCTAATATCTCGTCCACCGTCCACCTAGGATCGCACACTATACGTGGGCATAATACCAGGAATACTACCAGCTGTATTACTAGTTATCGGAGCAAACAATAGTTTATATCAGGCTTCCTACGACGTTTAGGCATTCCATTTACAACTATTCAAATGACAAATATCAAAATTTGGTATTTACGAGCAGTGAAGACTGGTACTCACATCCACCATTCAAACACCCTGATTTCCTTTGCATTTTCTGTCACGTGACCGCAATTCCAGTACTTCAAACGGACAACCTGTATATTGATACATTTTCAGGCAGACCTCTAAAACACGATACCAAACTGGTCATTGTTGCAATTAATGATTAATAAACTAGAATTTTGTTTGAAATTGATAAAAATTGTTCGTGGCTTAGAAACATTACCATTTACGGGTTGTCATTAAAATGTTAATGGTAATGTCAAGCTTACCTAGAACTGTCATTCATAAGTATTGAAAATTTTCTGAAGATATTGTGAGATACCTAATACTGTCACTCGTTTACAGTGTAAATCTCATGAATATTATTCAACCGTCATCAGTTAATATGCCTTCACTTTTAAATAACGAAGTATACCAGTATGTTACAAAATTTCCAATATGCAGGTTGTCCCATTTGAAATAGTGAATGTGAGGCCACGTGACATGAAATCGGAAGTGTTTTTCCAGTAGATGTAAGCATCAGTTTTAACTGCTCATAACTGCCAATTCAATATTTGAACAGTTTTCAATATAATGGATTATAGTAGGTATGTATGAAAGAATCTCCAGATAAGGTAGGTATCAGAGAAGCAATGTTGACAATGAATTTTCGGTATATCAAATCCATCATTGGACAAGATTTCAGGAGAACATTAGTTCATCCAAAATTCTTTAATTAGTTGAATAACAATCAGATATAATCGTAGGACGGAAAAACACTTCAGTCAACGCACTATGAATCACGATTTATAATAAAAATATATACCAGTCACATAGTCGTGCGATGTGCAACGGTTTTGATATATCAACAACAATTATTCCTGTGATGATACACTGAAACTGCGTCCTGCCTGTTGTCATATGTAAATAACAGAGCCGTGGTTCTAACCCTTTCTACAGGTTACCATGAGCCTTAACGTTTTAATCGCTTGGATCATAAAATAAGACGTAATGTTCCAGACTTCAAGTGTGGGAGTCCTTGTGTTGAAACAAAACAGTTGAGACTGAACAAAACACGCCCAAAAATTTCCTTAACTTGCCAAAAATAATTCTAGTGGGTTCAATTTAAAACCTCTACTCTGGTTAAGTAAAATTTGAACTACATCTAAATTTGAAAAAGTGTGCCCTGTTTCTAAAATATGGTTTCTTGTAAAAGGATAGATACTTAATTCAATCAGGTTTTCATGTATTAATCGTATACTGAAGAAACTATAATCAGTTCCTCAGTAGATACGTGGATGACGTTTTATTCATCTTCAAAGGTACATCACGACAATTGAATGTTTTATTATCCTTCATCAATGATATCAATCCTAACATTAAGTTCACTTTAAAAACTGAGTAAGATAACAAAATAAATTTCCCAGACCTTACCCTCTCTCACCATAATAATGTCATTGATTTCAAAATTTATAGGAAACCTACATTCACAGATACAACTATTGCCAATTCATCTTTTAATTCCCGTAGTCACAAATTAGCAGCTTACAACTATATGATACATAGAGCTTTTTCACTTCTTCTTTCTCCTGAAAACCTGAATGAAGAATTGAATATAATCAAGGTGATAGCCATTAACAATGGTTTTCGACTTCAAATTATTTGATAGAAAAAAGCATAAATTAACTTACTTTACTATCTATCCTTTCACAAGAAACGATATTTCAGACGTTTACTACAGCATTCTGCTTGAAGTTTTGATAACGTAAACATTTCCCATAATCCTCTTGTGCGTTCCTAGTATACCTACTGTAGAGTATTAACTCTACCTCATTATCTAATTTCAATACCGGGATATCAAAAATTATCTTGGTCAAGGGTGGTTGTGGAATCTAAAACGTGCGTCTTACTTTACGTTTAGAATAATTATGTCACTGTCACACTGACATCATCAATAACCTACAAATTTCATACCTATTTATTTCAGTTGTAAAACAATAATGAACTACAAATTAAAAATTATCTTGGTCAAGGGTGGTTGTGGAATGTAAAACGTGTGTCTTACTTTAAATTTTTGAATACGTTTTGTTGTGTCAGAATCTGTTAAGTCATTATGCTGAAATTTTCTAATTCAGTTTTTGAATCATGCTTCTTACCACACAGCATGAGGATGCGCGTCAACTTGTGCATCGAACAAAACGGGGGACATTTCCAACAATTACTGTAATTTAGTTTTTCTTGTTACTAAAACCGTTATTTCATAATTTTTAGTTCATTATTGTTTTACAACTGAAATAAATAGGTATGAAATTTGTAGGTTATTGATGATGTCAGTTTGACAGTGACATAATTATTTCAAACGTAAAGTAAGACACACGTTTTAGATTCCACAACCACCCTTGACCAAGATAAGTTTTGATATCCCGGTACTACTCTAGCAATGTATTTCCACAACCGCAATCCCATTTGTTACCTGTGTGTTATATTTTACCATAAATAGCCAAGATCATTCATATTTTCATACATTAGTACTGTTTGAAGATGACACGCTAGTGTTGAAACTGTAGTCATGATTTCTTTCTATAATATATGTGATTAAAAAAAATAAAAGTGTTTTATTTCATCATTTATCAAATAATTATGTATGTTCACATACGTTCTTTGTTTGGGAAAACGTATTGCATAATTTTTAGATTAAATCCGTATCAGCAAACCGAAGTGAGTACCTATATCTTCAATCAATATAGAATAGAGATAAGGAAATATAGTTAGGTACATAGTGGTAGGGATTGTTATTTTTGAATCACACAGTTCACTTATAATTATCTAAAGATCCGTTGTATGCTTTATCCCAGGAACCACATCTAGTTTCGGAGTCCCTTTGAATAAGCAATGTTAAGTCCCCTTGTCGTAAAAGTTGGATTCGATAAGATTCTTCTGATAAATAACGAATTAAATGGTGTCTCCTTTCACCAATGAGTCGTACTAGTTTTGAGTAAATATGTGAAATTGCGAATTTTTGTGGATCTGTTGATATTGGCGAGAATTATAAATAATTTTCGAAAGATCTAAACACATTGAATTCATAAAGATGATTGGAACTTTAAGATCAAGCTGGATATGGTTCACATTGAATATGGATTTCAGAGGTTCTAAGGAGATGCTCTTTGCTTCATTTCACAGCGTTTCATGTTAAATATAAGAATTATCTTTTTGGCATTGGATAAACCTTTCTAGGTATTTAAATTATCGACAATGAACTGGAAATGATTAATAAAAAACTTGCAAGAGCAAACTAATATGATACGTAAAAAAGATGTTATTCTTACTTATGGTATATGTTATTACGTTACATTTATACAAGTTGAGAGGCAATTTGTTTTCTGTCGACCAGTTGTGGATACTATTTAGGTCCTCCTGTAGTTGAAAGCATTCCGACAGAGTCGATACCGACTTGAAGACTTTAAAATCGTCTGCGTATGTCAGACTACTGGATTCAATCCTTCGGGGCAAATCGTTGGTGAATAATATAAAGAAGAGGGGCCTAGGGTTTGAGCCTTGGGCTACACCCGAGACTGTCTCGAAGGCAAACGAATTCACACCAAGATAGTTCACTGTCTGTATCACCCTTGTGAATATGAAAGAAATATTGCGTAATTCTGTCAAATCCTAGTTGAGCTAATTTAGTCAACAACAGATCATGATTTACCCTGTCGAATGCCTTCGAAAAATCCATGTAGATTACATCAATCAAGTGCCCCTGCATGAATTGAAGTCTAAGAAATCGACCAGGGTTGATAAGTTAGCTTTTACTGATCACTTTCTGAAAAAACGATGTTGTTCTGAGCAAATCAAGTTTTTTACATGAAGTAAACCTTGTCATGAATGATGTGTTCAAGAATGGTTGACAGTGCACTCTGTATTGTTATTTGTCTGTAGTTAATAAATAATGTTTTGTCATTGGATTTATGCAAGGGTATGGTTTCCGATATCCTAAACTCCATAGGAAATATGTATGACTTATGTATGACTTGCTATAATTGTTACGTAATGTAACAAAATATTGTCAAATAAACACGTATGTATCATCATTTTCCATTAGTGAATACAAATTTGAACTTCAAAATAAAATATTTAAATTTATGTTGTTTGTTTTTTGTGTCTTTTAAAATTAAATTAAATAGGAAGTTAGTATTTGAAAACCCTTCAGTATTTGAAATGAATCGTTTTCAATTAAGCCAACACCTATATTATTAGAAAGTCAAATAGATTTGGTAATACGCCAATTTGATGTTTCAAAGTCATTGAACTAGTATGAACCCAGTCCACTCTATCAGTAAGATGATAATCCAATAATTTATTCTCTCAGTGCTGGAAGTTTATAAAATATCTATTAATAAAATGATGGTGTCCCTTCATTTTATTAATAGATGTTTAATATGCCCTTTTAAATGTGTAACCTCAAAACAGTAGATGTTAATTTATATAATTGTGACGCTACTCGTTGATTTCTATTATTAACCCTTCGTCCTCTATACCGAAATTGTTAACATGCTAATACTAATATATGACCCACTGTCACAGAGTTAGTATCATATGACTAGTTGTTTTGTTTCCTACGAATATCAAGCGTGAGAAAATAATCAGACATCAGTCTATAGTAAACTATATCATCGGTATTACGTATTTATCTGAACATGCGGTTTCAATAAGTAATATCTGAAATCTCTGTGGCGGTATCATAATATAAACATTGTCCTTACCAATTCAGGCTAATTCGACGAGTTCCATCTGAATAATTCAACATTAAATTGAACAGTAGATGAATAATAACATATTACACACGAACATTCCGTAAAGCAATTCGAAATACATAATGAGTTCTACTTCTAAGACTTTCGAAATCGCTCTAGTGATAGGATTACAAATAAGTTTTTTTGTGTTATTCTGCATCTTCGCCAGGTACGATGAGAATATTTTCAGACTGGATAGTTACGCAAGTAAGTTATCAAGTTTATGCCTTAATTAGTTATGTCTCCGGTGGTCAATATCTAACGTGACTTTCACAAAAATTAGAGGAAGTGGAGATTCTAGCTGATTCAGATTGCCAAATCCTCCCACCTTATATTATGGTTAGCATTATCCACATGTATTCAAAGAATTAATCCACCTGGAATATCCCAAAACGGATAAGTTCATGTCCGTCTTATATTCTATGGATTGTATAGGAATGAAATTTCCCTGGATCTAGAGGGCAAAAATTATAAATTGTCTAAATTTATATTAAGTTAGTAAATAAACACAGTACGATCAGTAACGGAGGTTATTAGAATTACTGAAATATTTGAGGAATTATTTCGGGAATTTGATTGAAGCCTTAGATAATATTCAATTACGAACTACACTGTTCAAAATTATCTGAGGAACATACGTAATTTTCATTGTATTTTTTACCACCTAAAAATCGGAGCGACAATGTGCGCCTGAATTGACACCAACTTTTGCAGATAGTTCACCCTTTCATGCAAATTTGAAGTGTTTCCTTCCAGCCGGAAGATAGCTTGAGTGCAACAAATTCCAAAAAAAGGAAAGATGACCTTTCCTAATAATTATAGACTCATTGCACTTTTATCTGTCATCTCTAAAGTGATCAACATCAAGCTCATCAAATACCTAGAGAGCTCCAAAACTGTGAATGACCGGCAACATGGCTTTCATCAACAGAGATCAACATGTATGGCAGAAGTCTATTGGAAAAGATGTGGAATCTGTACTTGTATCATTGTATATCTCCAAAGCTGACAAGGTTATGTACTATTTATTAGCTTGTGCAGTAAAAATAAATTTGAGCAGTTGTGCTTTATTTGTTCAATAATGGAAATAAACATGTAGTTATTGGAAAATACAGAATGTTATATTGATATAATTGAATCTCGATTGCAGCTTGAGGCTGTGACCACTGCTTTTGGAGCATACATGACCATATTGAATATCAACCACAACTAGATTAAAATGTAATTGCAGCATGCCCCACGCTTGCTCACAATGAGGTTAAGAACAGGAGTTTGGAAATACCACAGCAGAAGCTCTAGGTTACCTTCTTCGAACCAATTTCGTTATCTGGCAGTCTTGCATATAAAATAAATCTGGAGTAGCAGCATATGAATATGATTGCAAAACGATTCCAGTCCAAACATATCATCACAGAAGCTCCTCGATAACTGTAGATACCCTGGCAATGCCTGGTTCTCTTCAAAGCTCCGCTTGCACGTCATAATCTCGTTCTCCTGATGTGAGGTCAAAATCCAAACACAGACTCGGCGGTGAATAGACCATTTTGCTTCATTTCATTCAGCACGTTCTCATGTCCAGGGAAGACTACCTTCACAATTGCCGCAGCGGGCACTCTAATTGAAAGACGAAAATGTAGAATAGTTCCTTTCTGATGGTTGAGTCAGTAACCATTAAGGTTTGGCATTACGACTGGCTTGAAGTTCCTATGTTAGGACGGATGAATAAAATCTGAGTGAATCCCCAAATTTGATGAAAATCTATTTAACCAATTCATACTTCTTATAAACATAGTGCATCCGCTTTCCAATTACTGTTCAAAATCTAGTGCTGATTTGATTCATTTTCGGAAACAGTAATAAACCAATAACTGGTCTTTGCGGAACTCCTGCAATAGAAAAATCAAGATAGAAGTTCTATTTTACTCATGGAAATGATATAACCTCTGAATGTCATAAGATATAATGTCTTCACACATTAATATCCTATAATTCAATTCGCAGAGAATTGTCTGAAATTCTCCACATATCTACATTGTTCTCCAAATATTCTTGATTTCTGGGTGGATTCCGCTCAAGACTACATGGTGGCGTTTCGCCAATGGCAACTGGTACTAATTTTAAGACGGAACAAAACATTTTTCTCACCGTTCGGAGCATAGTCTAGGAGGAAAAGTTCCCAAGTGAGTGGTTTTCGTACGACCTTAAAATGCCGTTTAATCTCTATCCAAATCTACTTGTTATATATGAGTGATGTTCCATTACCGCCAATCAAGTACTCACGTAAGCTTGTGGTGTGCAATATTTGATATGTATAGGTAGCTTATAAATATCAAATCAGACAAGGGAAATTGTCATTTCACTGACTGATATTTGCTTTGAATCATTAATCACTCCTGTGACCTATATAGATATATAGCTACATATTCCTGTTTTTCAGAAGTAATTACTATGTGGGCAGATTTAACATTTGAAAAGATTTAAATGTGAAACTGGGCAAGGCTTATCTGATAAAATTGAAATTTTAAACTCCCGACCACATTATAGAAACATCGGTGGGTTCCATTCCAACAGAGCTGGACTCAGTTTCAGCTTACTGGAAAGTGTGGATATTCGTATACATTCAAATATAAAAATACTAGTCTTGGAACTGGTAATTCAAATCCTAATATGCAAAAACCTTTATCTATATTATCTTAACCTATTTCCTTCTGGTCTACTTTATCTAACCTAAGGTTCTAATCCTGAACCTTCTTTCAAACAAGTGGTGTTTGGTGGTATTTTTATTGAATTATATACGCAACAATACGTGAGTTGATTGATGATGGTGATTATGGCACTATTATTCATCGACGCGTCTCCGACCATTCCATTATCAGGGCTGTTTCGAATCTAGAACTGGGTCCGGATTTCAAAATGCCCTAGGGATGTTATATCAGGAGTAGCTGCCTAAAATATAATCTAAATGAGATTGTCTTAGCTTTCAATGACAAGTGCAAACTGAAAAAGTTTTGCCTTTCGGATGGATTCCGCGTCACAATAGCACGACTTGATGCCGACGTTTCGTCAACAAATACAGGTGGTATCTTCAGACTTGGGGCTTGTACTGAAGCTGCATTGACATGGTCTAGTACCGGCACAGCTATATATAAATAGTTCAAGAAGTACAACACAAATGGTAACGAAGCTTCTGCAACTTGACAGCTATTTTGATCTGTTGGATCTCGGTCAAAACTCTGTTACAACACTGTGCCAATCCTTCCATTGTCGAGCATTTCGGTGTGTGATATTGCATTGTAATGTATTATAACAGAGATGTACATTATACTTTGGCTATTTGAACTTAGAGTTGCCGCTACAACTATGTAGGCTGCTATCGAGTTTTCTTTCAGGTAAGAAACTTGATGTGGGGGTTGAGGGAGCCTCCTGCGATATAATGATTATCAACGCTGGTGTTCTACAGGGTTCTGTACTGATACCAACTTTGTCCAGCCCATAGCTTTGCGGATAATAGTACAATTCATACCGCTTTCTGCTCTAGATCACCTATATCATACAATGAAGACTTGTGTTAAGAATTAAGAAATGGTAATCTGATCTGGTAGAGCTTGATACAACCAAACACAAACTTGTATTTTCAAAATAATCCCTAATACGATGATGTCAGATACAAGTACTTTTAAGAAATCTATTAAGTGCCAAGAACAGCTCATCATGCTCTATAAAGGCCATAATCCCTAATATTCCGATAGCAGGTACAAGTAATTGTACAAAATCTTCAAAATCCACGCCCGATATCCCCACCAATAGCACCTTCTTATGAAACAATCATACTATGAGGTCCATCGCGAAAACTGCTTGATAGAAATATGGTTTTCTATTCCGAAGAACTGCTTCTTATCTCAACAGTTTCGCATGCTCTATGAAGGCCATAATCCCTAATACGTTGATATTAGGTACAAGTGATTGAACGGAGTCTTCGAAATCTATGCTCGATATCACCACAAACAGCACCTTCTTATGGAACAATCATACTATGGGATCTATAGCGAAACCATCTTCACAGAAATTTGATTTTCTATTCCGTGCCAAAAACTCTTCCACATCCCACCACCTTCTCATGCTCTATGAAAGCTGTAATCCCTAATATGTTGTCAGGTACTAGTACTTGTACGAAGTTTCCAAAATTATGCTCGATATCACCATCAACAGCACCTTCTTATCAAAGAAACATACTATGAGGTCCACCGCGAAAACGGCTTCACAGAAACATGATTTTCTATTCCGAAACGAGAACTGCTCCACATCCCAACAGCTGCTCATGATCTAGAAAGCACAGATTCGACCTGTTCTAAAGTTCAGCTTCCAAATATTGAGCTCTAAAATTCTATTCAGAATAACGCTATTCATCTTGCTGATGATGCCACACTTACGAATTGTTAACTCCTCTATACCATGAGCGATTCTAGATAGGCAGACTAGACGAGCTCAAGCTGGCCACCACTTCACAGTCATGTTCAATACCTACCTCATCTCCCAAAATTCAACTGCTCGCTGGCTCACACGGTTTTCCTCTAGTTTAGATTAAGAATAAAACTGGCTTAAAACGATTGTTGAATTATCCCAAATAGTGATACGTTCGACTACGAAAGAATGGAGGTTACAATATATCGCCATAGTTCCGAACCTAGCAGCTCTACACAACCGTCAATTTCTGGAAGGATCTGAGATTTGTTAAATATTTGTTATATGTTTCTCCTATAGTGATTCATTGTAATTTCTCATTAACCTGGAAGGAACATTATCTGACATACGGTTGAAGAGTTGTTTGAACACTAATATCAAGTTCCCATGGTGAACATCATTTAGTTGTTGACTTCGTTTTTCAATTGATTGTAAAGCACTTAACATCTGTAACCTATATTTGTAAGCTATGCCGGCATGTTTATTGATTTCAATGTTTGCTATTCAATCTGATGGATCGATTCAACAATCAGTTCAATAACTCTTGGAATTAGGATTGTCGCAAGATATAGCTATACATACTGATGAGACGAAACTTAGAATTAGTTATATATAAAAATTCCCGGGATATAGATCACATTGACATGTTTTATATTTTCGTCTTTACTTACGTTTCGGTCTCACGACCATCATTAGAAGACTTATTATGTCAAAAAGGGTTTATTAAAACTAATTATAGCACAAGCGTCCATATCGCACAAATTTCAATCAAAAAAGCCCACGCCGTCGAAACGAACAGAACCACGAATAATCGAAATTGTACCGTCAATATTCAAGTATAAAAATTTAACAAGAATCCACTATTCAGTAATATTCTTATGATATTCAAGCGCATGTTGGTATAGTTTCATAAGAACTGAAGATCGAAACTGTTATGTTAAGTATCTACTTTCGAACCAGATGTAAGATTTATTGAAAAAGGTTTCAGACCTGTATTGGAATATTACTTTTAAGCAATATCTTAGAATTAGTCGGGGTAATATTTTTTAATCGCGTTGAATCATACAATTAATAATAATGATAATTGTTGATCTGAAAGCTAACCTAGATGATAACTCGTGAATTGAAATTATTGTTCTGTGATCTCTCCCTTCTCTACAGATATTTCAACGGTCGGTGTTCATCAGAAATCTCGTCTGTTGTTCCCCCACGAGAGATTCCAGATGGGTTGTCTAGACGAGCTCAAACTAGTCACCACTTCGTTGTCAAGCTGTACCTGCCGAACTTCTTCCTATCAGACATCCCTATGCCTATAACCTCAAAACCTCCTCCTCTCCCAACATTCCACCGCTGGCTCACAAGATGTTCTTTGAATATTATTTTTAAAAAGCAAGAAACAACGAAGAACCCTAGCGATCAAGTATAATATCAGCTAACATGTACCGCAGTACTGGAGACCTATCAATCTATTTTGCAAAATTGTACTCCAGCGCGGGATCTACAGGCATTTGTACCAAGCAATGTTTCATTGGCCCCCCGTGTAGTAGATATCAGAACTGAATATGGTTCTGAGTAACAAGCACGAGTCATTCTTTACTCGGGTGCCAGGAACAATTTCATGAATCATTCGGCGAGTCACTTGGCCTATCAACTAAAAATATCAATATACCGGTATATGCAGAAACGGAAGTCACCCCCGTTTTGAAGTTTCTCCCCGCGAGGTTGCCTTCAGCTAGGCTATCAGTAGGTTTCGTCTGTACATCTTGTGGGTCAGTCCAGCGTGCAAGACCCTGTCGATGGCTTTGACTATGTCTAGGAATACGACATTGATTGACATTCTCTTATTGTGCACTTCTATGGCCATACCAGCTATTCTAGGATTTTACTCCGTTAGTCGTTAACTCTTCACGTCTTTGTCTATAGTAGTTACAGTAACTGTGTTACTATGTTTGTTTATCGAAATTCAAAATAATTGACGATTGACATCATGAATCATGTCATGATCAGGGGGCACGGCAATGCCCCCGCCAAGTAGAGCGCGAAGCAAACACTGCCGTACCATCCTTTACTGGAACCATTTCGCCGCATTTTCAGGCCCCTATTTGAGAACCTCTGGATAAGACCAGAACGCAGAAATTTGTCATCCAGTAAGGTATAAAATCACATACTTAAAATAAAAAAGTTCAAGTCTGTAGGTCATTTAGTTCCGAAGTTAAGCGAAAGCAAAGTTTCGCATTTATGACACTCACTCACTCACTCATGATCATCAGAATAGAACTAGTACTTCCCATAAACTCAGAGAGGAAATTTGGTACAGAGTTAGGGTTTAATGGCCACATAAAGGGAAAACTATAAAAACTAGTATAATCGAAGATCTGGAGTACCTGGTGACCCTTATTTGAAAACACAAGAACCCATTTGTGTCCTTAATAATATCTATGATATGAAATGGTCTGCCACGGACATTATATGTGACCACGGTCGTATATGTGTCTATCAATGTATCAGCTGTCTGTCATATAAACATAAACGTTACGTGTTTGATTTCGCAAGATAATATCGTAAAAAATGTCGATAATATTAAAAGACGACGATGAACTTAGTGGCTACCAAGTAGTTGGTATGCCCAAAGACGTGTCTTGTCTCTTCCATTCAATATCTTTCTTGGTGCGTGGTAGAACTGACTCAACTTGCAGTATCAGATCTGCTATAGTTGCATACGTTGCTGAACATTGGGACGAAATGCAAGTGTACACGTGTAATGCTGATGGTGACATATACACGAACGCGCAATCCTACACGAGCGATATAATGAAACCCACTACTTACGGCTCAATGAAATAAATCAATATGCCCACGTTTCTACAAAAAGAAGTGAAATCCCACCAAAAACATTCTGTAAAAAACTAGCCAAGTCTCGATGGAGCTGCTTGTTTATCTCTAAAAAGTAATGAAATCTAGACAAAGTCGTGTCAAGTCTAAGGTTCCTTACTGCGATTTCTTTATTATTATAGTTAAAGTTGTGTGACTTGGCCGTTGAAGGGTACACAAGGGTACAAAACCAGGTGCTCCATGACACCATTGCACCAATCTGTAGCCAGAACCGCTACTCATTGACGATGGTAAATTGCTACTTGGAAAACGTTGATTAAATAACCAGTCAATTGTAGGCTTGATAAAGCTGCGTATTTCAATAATACTTATGTGTAGGCGAGCATGAAACAAACAGTATAAAAAATTATTTCCAGTACAGACGGACTTCTAATCATTGATATAAGTCTGTCTGTACGTCTATTTTATGTTAGATCGGTGGTCGATTTGACGCTTCAAAATGAAGAGAGCAGAAGTCAGCATTGTCAATGCTGAATGCATGTGTTGCACAATCAACAACAGCCTAAAATGAGACACTAGCGTCCAATTACCAATACCAGTATGGGCTATTGTCTCGCTTAACAAATATAGGTAGTTACAACAGATAACATTACGTGTAAACAAAATTGACTTGTACCCACTAACGTATAAAGAATGTTCAACGGCCAAGTCACACAACATTAACTATAATAATAAAGAAATCGCAGTAAGGAACCTTAGACTTGACACGACTTTGTCTAGATTTCATTACTTTTTAGAGGTAAACAAGCAGCTTCATCGAGACTTGGCTAGTTTTTTACAGAATGTTTTTGGTGGGATATATTGTTCTAGTTCCGATTCAAAACTAGTATCTATCAGAACAAGTCGACAGTAGAAATAATCCATATATACGATAGATTATGTATGAATTAACTTTGTAAGGATTTTGTAAGCATTCTCATATTCTAGTAGTCAGCATATTGTATACTTTCAATTGGCAGCATTGAATACCGACTTGATTGGAGCCTGAGGTAGTTTGGGCTTATATCCACGTTAGCTATAGTACTATGATCATCAATGGCGCTATTGATTCTGTACATTTGCTCTTGGTGCTGTTTATTCGGTAGAATGTTCTGGTTTCTTACTGGCTTTATTTATGGGTTCTTATTTTTTAACTTTATATAGTCGATCAGATTGACCAAATTGTTGTCATTTTTAATCTGTTTAATTATCATATGGGGAAGCGATGTACGCAATGTTAATTGATGATAATTACTTATCAAAACTATTTTAAATCTTTGAACCTTGATCTTTCAATCGACTGAATTTTCCGTGTACACATATACAGTGTAAATAAGAAATTATATTGAACATGACACATTGACAACTGACTCCAATATGTACTAATATCATGTCAGTTGATGAAGTTGGTTTCCACTTTATGTAAATCCATAATATCAGTTAGGAAATAAAATAAGTATAGGTCTATTATTGCAGCAAACTGGTGTTGATTCCGGTGCATATTCCTTGAGAACGTCAGGTGGAATTCTGTATGGCCCCATAGCCGTTTTTGTATTGACATCAAGCAGAATGCGCTTAATTGTGCGTTGACGAAAGACAAACATTAGGAGGGCCCTTCCTTTGTGGATCCAAAAAAAATATTGAGATTGCTCAGAATACATAGAACATAGCCTACTAAAATAAACGGCTATGCATAGAACAATCGAAATGAATAAAAGCAAAAATTTTACTCCAGATGGGATTCGAACCCGCATCTCTGGATGTCTAGTTCCGAGCATTCACCATGCTACTTTGGTCAGTGTGAATCTTAGCTTTTATGGCAACTTAAGTGGTTTAGTAAAGAATGTTAATCCAAATGCTGGTTAACCAAAACTTTAGTAGAAATACTGGATTACGGCTCTGGTCGAAAGTGTACCATCCGCTAGTTTCTCTCAAATTCTATCGTAGTTTCGATTTATATCAACAATCTATACACGGTTCACAAGATCTGCTAGATTTGCCGGCTTTAAAATATATTTGCGCGCAGTAATTAATTCGAAAATTCAATTACGCTTTAATAATTCAGAATGCACTCCATCCTGCAATCTTGCTGTGCGCATATCAAAAACTTGTACAAGCCGAATAATTCCACACAAAATTACAACGCAAGCAATGCGCACAAAATACAGAGTCAAATTTGCCATTTTCGTTGCAGTGTTTGTTACCTTCAACGTCTTCGATTTTCGTGGACTATACGTCTTCTGTCGATGCCAGCGATAGAAGGAATTCAATTTTCGCTGTTTGTTACAACCAGCGGATAAATCCTATAAGACAGCATTACTAAACTAAGATCTTATTACACTCTTACACTGAATTATAAGAAGATTCCGTCTTTATTCATTCGACAAACAAATGCTAACATTTTCCCAGTTATCTATGAAACTTGTGAAATAAATAATAGGCAACAATGATAATTGAGTAAAATTTTAATTATGTTTATGGAGATTATGTTCAACAGTTCGGCATGAGCTAACCGTATGGAATCTTGATTCACTAATTTAGTTTATAAAAACAGAATTAACACTTGTTTACTGTTAATTTTATCACAAACACAGTAGCATCATGAGACTAGAAGATAAACTAAGCTAAATTATGTGTAAAGAAATAATCCCTCAAATACCTATTATTTTTACAGGTGCGTCTTGTTTTTCCTTGAAAATTCATATTCTACCCCTAGAGCTCTTTCATTTGATACCTATGATGAAAAAGGAAAGTTTCAAACACCTATCGCGGAAGATCGGTCGACCCGATAAATATATAATGAATAAATTAATGATCGGCGCATAGCGTAGATTCAGAAGATTTAGAATATGTAATAAAATCGCAAATGATAGGGTGCTGTTGGTGGTGATCCCGAGCATGAATATGGAAAATTTTATAGGAATAGTTGTACCTGACATCATCATATTAGGAACTGTGGGATCCGCCCCCCCTGGAGAAGGCAAAAGCTTGAGTTTTAGTTGTATTAAACTATGCTAGATTATCAGATACTAATTTCAAAATCGTTGCTAGATCTCCTGTCTCTGTCTCGCTACTATAGCTTAATTGGATGGTATAGGTGCCCTAGATGAGAAAGCGGTATGGAATAGGTAAATTGATGCCAAGACAGTTCCCTGGGGAACAGCAGCGTTGATCGCCATTGTATCCGAAAATACTCCGTCAACCACGACATGAAGTGATCAATCTGAGAGAAAACTCGATAGTAAGCGACAAAGTTGAGACGCCAAACCATATGACGGAAGTTTCCCAAGAATCCTTTGATGCCAGACTCGGTCTAATGCTTTGGAGATTTTCAATACTGCAGCTAGAGATTCCTTATGTTTTTCAATAGATATCTGCCATATATGTGTTACTTAGGCAAGCAGGTGTCCTGTTGATCTCTGCTAACGAAAGCCATACTGTCGATCATTCACGATTTTGGAGGTCTCTAGGTATTGGAAGACCTCGATGTTAATTGCTTTCTTCATCATTTTTGATTTGATACTGATCAATTGTAAAATTGATGCTTCCTTGTGATAATCTGTAAATTTAGTTTCTCGTAATTAGTACTACAACACGTCAGTTCACGATGATAATATTAAGCTTAAGATAGATTGAACCTTTATTCTCCAACCTCCATATACTCCCAAAATTGCAGGTATCTGAAAAAAAGTTCTTTGCAATGACTCTGAAAGTAAAACATAATTTTTTTCCATCAAAAAAGTTTCGTCTGGAGCTTCCTGAAATAATTTCATCATTTCCTGGTTTGACAAAACATTTGCCTTTTTGGATTTTCAATTTTCCGCCTACCTCTTCGAAAAGATCATTCATCAGTTTTCTCCACTTGCTGATAGTGATTCCTAGTTGAACAATATCGTCGATTTCAACATTAAACGAAAAAGTCGCAAGCGACAACTTTTGGTAATGCTTCAATTACTCCAGAGAGTAAGCGAGCAAGACATTCTCACAAATATTTTACTCGTTTTGTTAACTGCACCAGCTTATGTAGTTAGTGTATCCTTTCTACGAAAGGTACTTAAATTTTTCTGGCGTTTCCGTTATATCTTTGCCAGAGCATCATTTTTCCTACTTAGGTTTTCCATGGCTTTCTAATATGTATTTTAAACAAGTCAACAATCTTGTTTGGGTGAGATACAACTGCCACACGCAGTTAATATTTGCGAAAGTATAGGTTTGAATATCTTGCTTTTAGATTTTTGAATTCGATAAAGTTTATTCCGACTAACGAAATCGAATGCCTTGAATGAAGCCCTGAATGTGGAAGAATAGTGTTTCCTGTTCGTGCTTTGATTGAGTCGATTAATGTGAAGTCAAGTCCGGAGAAAAAATCTCAAATTCTTATGTTGATTTCATCAGACTGAAATATAATGATTATGTATTTTCGATTACTTCAACGTATTTCTGAACTTTCAGTGTTTCAAGATATCCATGTAATGATGTTTGTTGGTTTCGGATTCCTAATGACTTTTCTACGACGTTATGGCTTTAGCGCAGTGGGATTTAACTTTTTTCTAGGAGCGTTAATTATCCAGTGGGCTGCTCTTTGCCAGGGTTTCTACGACCTTGACGAAGATTATAAAATCCAACTAAGCATAGTGAGGTACGTATACGCTTTTCGCTTTTCAAATCCGTCTATATCAAATACATCTGTCATCTCTCAGAAAGGTAATTAGTAACCTTCGGATTAGTCATTGATTTCATTTATTCACTGTTACAGATAAAATTTAAGTGTAGATGAATCTGATTCGACATACAAAATATATTTCTTCTTCATTTTAATCTATTTACAAATGTCCCTATGAGAATTAACAAGACTATTATGAGAAAAAGATAGAGATGTTAATCGAGTTGCTTCTGGAGCATATGAAAAAACTGTGTAGACCATTTTGCGAACCGTTTTGTTACTTGTTCAATTTACATAAATTAATCATTTTCAGTTTATATAAAGCAGACATTGCCGCTGCAGCAGTGATGATTTCGATGGGAGCTGTTTTAGGAACCACTTCTTACCTGCAACTCCTCATCATGGGAGTAATAGAAATAGCCGTATTCAGTGCCAATTCGTATTTAGGAATGCAAGTATTCGAGGTAAGTAATTCTCGATATGGCTTCAGAAAACACCGGTCTGCTTCTAAAACTGTATCGTCAGTTGTTGTTGATGTAATCGAGAATGGCCTACTTGTTGGCTTAACTTTGTGTGATCTCAGTAAGACCTTCGACTGTACCTCCCATGAAATTCTGCAGCAGAAACTGATATTCTATGGAGTGGGAAATAAATAAATTGACTTTTTCAAATCATACCTATTTAATACGAGTCAATATGTGAAACCAATAACACGAAGTCAATTATAGAACTCCTTTTGATTATTCATATCAATGATCTACCTCTCTTCATTGAACTCAGTAAATGTACATAATTTACTGCAGTAATACCAGTGAAGAATTCACAGTTAAGTTCAAAACTACTGGAAACAACTCTGAAACATGGTTTACAAGTAACAAATTGAAGCTGAATCATGACAAAACCCAACATTTAACAATCCTAAGATCCAAACTATCTACAGTAACTTACATGCTAAGAAATCTTTGCGATTTATTATCTACCAATACTTCAATTTCTGCTTAAGATGGGTTATTTCATATTTTAATAGCATATTGCGCATGCAATGAAGATATTTAGAGCTCAAAAAATTGCCATGAGAACTATAGCGAAAGTTGGGAGAGCAGAACATTGCAGATAATTAGGGCATCATGTATTTTCCCTCTCTCTATATCTATATGACTTTGTTAGATATTCACGAGAACGTAAGAAAATATTCACGTCTGTCTAATGGGCATTCTCACTTAACGCGTTCACGCAATAATTATCAGGACGCCATGATTTAGGCTTAGCAAATCTATTATCAACTCCTCTGAACTAAAATTTTGGAATAAGCTACCAAGTACATGAGAACTCGTCCGTTTTTCTCATTTCAAAATTATAATCAAAAGATTTTTTTACACACAATACTTTTATTCTTTTGATGTTCTCATTTGAGTAATTTTTAACTAATATGTGAACTGTCTCCATGTTTTTAATATAGATATAACCTTTGTGTATTCATAAGTTTCATTTTTGTGTATTTACTGCATATAATCTATCTAAACTTTAATACGCTAATGCGCTTTTTTAAATTTCAATTGACATGCCATAAATGTATTCATATGTAACATGGGGAATAAACTGTATAGCATAGCTAGATATCTATGCTTCTAATCAAATCATCCTCATCAGAATATAATTGTCATGCTTATTAGAAATAGTTACTGCAAACACGAAGGTATATTGAAATGAAAGACTGTACATTTTGAAACTAACTTATCTTCTTTGAACTATTTTTATGAATTACTTAGAAAGTAGAGCTACGTAACTCAGATATATGAAATAATCAATTGAAATTGAATCGGGTACAGGACAATTTATCTTTCAACTTGATAATAGTTACTTTACATTAGCGATTGATTTGATCTAATCTTGCGAATGGTGGAACAGAGGCAAGGGCACAATTATGGAACTATTACCTGCTATTGCCGGCGTGTGCTTGCCTTCAACCCCAGATTACTAATTCCTCTGTTTGCGGGAATTGATTGGTTCGATTTTATGTACACTTTACACGATATTAACTACGGGGTTTGTCAAGCCAAGAACGGACGTTGTACTTAAAGCCCAAAATGGGCAATAAAGAAAAAACGATCTGCAACAATAAGCAAAAGAGTTTTTAATAAAAACGTAGCGGAGAACCAGCGTGGATCGAATTCGCTGAAGTCAATGTAAGATTATATTATAAGTAACCTCGCGGTCATTGCAGAGCCTGGAATTGCGTTGCAGGAAGGTGCTTGATCTTTGATACGGGGTTATAGAGAATTCGTGCAATACTATCAACATATTTCATAATTTCTTGGTTTTCCAAAAATCAGTTTCTGTAGATATCCACTTGAGATGCCAATTGCAATTTGATCCAGTACAGAGACCTTGAGAGGGAATCGAAGAATATTTTTACATTTCACCTTTTTTCCACCCAACCTCCAGCCATCCCTAGGGCTAGAATCAATAGAAAATTTCAGAGGTATCAAAAATAATGACAATAAAACTTTAAATGAGCAATTGGACGTGTACTACAGCATTCTGTTTGATGTCTTGATAACGTAAAATTTCCCATAATCCTCTTGTGTCTTCCTAGTATACCATCGCATTAAAATTTCCTTTTCACAATATTAATTTTGTCTATTTGATATGAAAAATTATGGAGAAATCACATACAAATCCCGTATCAAAATCTGAGATAGAACAAGCTTTTGATCTTTGTCTTAGCCAGAATTATTGTCAATTCATACAAAATAATGCATTAGCTATTGTATCCCCATAGCCAAATATTTTCATGTGTTATATATTGAAAACACTATAATGAGTTCTCCTGTAGCTAAAAAACATATTCATTGCTAGTTTAGATATGTAGATGGTGTTTTATTCTTCTTCAAAGGTACATCACGATAATTGAATGTTCCCTTATCCTTTATTAATAATATCCATCCTGACATTAAGTTCACTTTGGAAACTGAGAAAGATAACTGAATAAATACTCTCACGCACCATAATAATATCATTACTTTCAAAATTTATAGAAAACCTACATTCACAAATATAACTATTGCCAATTCATCTTTCAGTTCCCGTAGTCACAAATCAGCAGCATACAACTCAATGATATATAGAGCCTTTTCATTGCCTCTTATTCCTGAAAACCAGAATAAAGAATTAAATATAGCTATTATCAATGGTTTTGAACCTCAAATTATATCTAAATTGATTGACAGGAAGAAGCAAAAATTAACTTACTCAAATATCTATCTTTTTACAAAAAAAATCTAATTCTACATCAAAATACGTTTCCCTCACATATTTTGGTATCATAAGTGAAAGAATTGCAGAAATTTTATTGCAACGTAATCTAAAAGTTAGCTTCAAATCTCAGAATAAGTTGTCCCATTTTTTGTTCAATGCTAAATATAAAATAAATAAGTTTAATGAACCTGCAGTATATAAATTAACCTGTTCAGGGTGTGATAACTTTTACATCGTTAGATGTAGTCGTAATATAGAAATTAGATATAAGGAACACTTTCGATCTTTTAGACTTAACAAAACAGATTCATCTTTCTCTAATTATGTTTTAGAAGCAGGACACAATTCTCTCAAATTTAAGTTAAAATTTTACATAACCAGAGTAGAGGTTTCAAATTGAACACACTGAAATCAATAGACATTTTCAAAGGTATTAAAAATAATGACAAAATTTGAAACGATCAATTATAATGTGTACTACAACATTCTGTTTGATGTCTTGATAACGTAAAATTTCCCATAATCCTCTTGGGCCTTCCTAGAATACCTCCTCATTAAAATTTCCTTATCACAATATTAACTCTACCTCATTATCCAATTTCAGTTATAATACTCTAGCAATGTATTTGGCGTTAGACGAATAGCGCGCAAAGCTGCTTAAAGGCGCTAGGGTCAGTATACGACTAGCGCGCGAGCTACCTGCGATATACATATTTGGGCTTCCACAATAAATTCCTTTAACTCTCCGACGAATTTATTAATGTTTGTATGCGCACTGGAAAAGCATACGTTAAAGTCCGAATGAAATGATTCGCATGCATTTGTGGTTTCGCGATCCCAAACATTGTCTGTTGCCCATATCTGTGATGGATATTTTGTGTCGTTATTCATGTAAGTTTTCTTCAAATAAAAAAATGGTATGCCAAATGTCCATCTGAGCCACATTCCAATTACAGATTGGTTATTCTTGTATTCTCGAACAAGACCAAATTCCTGAATTTTCCTGAACCACGCCTGGGTGAGGTGGAAGAAACAGCCATGGATTATCAACCCAGGCCAACGTGATCTCAACGAATCTTGAATTGCGTATTCAAAATTCACAACAAGCTTGTATGGAAAAAATATCCACCGATATTCCCAACATTTATCAAATATTGATTGGAATAAAATGTCGTAAGTTGTTTTTTCTTTATTTGGTAACAAACAAAACAACAGCGATATATAGTTGTTGTTTTTCACTCCATGAATGATAAAAAGTTGCTGGAAATGTTGGACATAATATTCAAATGTGCCATCCATATAGATCCTTTTCATTTGGCACAAAAACTGTAGACTTTGAATAGTTCCAAGCACTATAATTTGGTTGACAGCATCGTTGATAAGGATCATACTTTCATTGTCTGGAGCAGAGATTACAAAGAAAAAACATAAAAATGTTGACGGAAAATTGAAAAAATAAGTCCAAATAGTAATTGATTGCATAACATATCATAATGATGGGATTTTTTAAAAACAAATCATTTGTTTAAAATTATCTAAATAACCCCCCAAAAAAACACAAAGTAAAAATGTTGCAAAAGAATCTATCAGCCGTACCATATCTATGCTTATATTGTATACCAATGTATATTATGAGTTTGGTTCAAGTTAGAAAAAAAAAATCAAAAAAGTCTAAGATCCTCTTTTTTTTATTATTTCATGGATTAAAAAAAATTCATTTGCAATAAAAAAGTGCATTTTTATTTTGTTTTGATCATATAGAAGAAGGTTGCGGGAGCAGGTATACGGCAGGTAGCTCGCGCGCTGGTCGTATACCGACCCCGCGCTAGTGGTATAAGAAGGGGATTATTTTTAATGCGCTAGTCGTAGATGCCCATATATTTCCCCAAGCGCAACACCACTTGTGACCTGTATTTTATATTGTACCATAAATAGCCAAGATTATTCATATTTTCATACATTACTATCTTTGGAAGCTGGCTCGCTAGTGTCGCAACTATAATCACGATTTGTTTCTATAATATATGTGATAAAAAATAAAGTAAAAGTGTTTTATTTTATTATATCAATAAAATATTATCGCTATGATTTGATATTCACTTCCTCAATAAATCGATTAAGAATGAATTGCTCCCAACATGTACTTTAGTTGCAGAGTTGTAATGTTAATTGCACTAGCAAAAAAACAAAAAACAAATTTTTCAAAGGATAACGGTAGTTCAATGTAATTTAAACAGGTATTGAACGTTTATGTATTAACTGAATTGTGGATCAGCAACCAGGATATACGGTATTATAATTCCTGGAATATTAATTGAGATTTGCCCAATGCAATGACAAATTTCTAATTAATTGATGTAAGCTATCTCACATGATTGAGAATATAACTTCAGGATATCACAGCAATATTCGAAATTAATATTCAAAGTTGATATGAGTTGAAGTGTACATTTGTCGTCACATTCCAGGCAACTGACGCTGGAGGGTCAATATTTGTCCACACGTTCGGAGCTTACTTCGGATTGGCAGTGAGCTACATATTAGGTCGCCAACAGCGAGGCTCTCAAAGTGGAAATTCCTTGGAAGGATCACGCTACACATCTGATCTGTTCGCTATGATAGGTGAGTTGATCAGAGAACATGACACTTAAACACACAACTTGTTTGAATAAAGTGCAAATCAATATTGACCGGCTAGGCGAAGGGTATAACGAAGATGATGTGTTTACTCGAGTACAATAATTTGACAATATTCCTGTAAGATTGGATGGGATATGTACCCTCCAATTTGTTTCCGTTCACTGGATTTGTCAATTTTGAAATGACCCATGGGTTTATTTTTCCGAGCGTGCAATTTTGTTTAAATTCCTAAGATGAAGCTTGACTAGCGTGTGTGAAGTATACTCGATTTAATTGCTTAACCATTATCAAGAGGCGTTCAAATTGTTTCAAAATTATGTAATTAATTTGATTAGCTGACTTAACTATTCAATACAATAGATGAAATATTTCTCTTTCAATTCAATTCTCCTATACTGGATTCACCAAATACAGAATGGTATGCGTAATTCATCCAATGGTGATATTTCATTTTATATTTATATGATGGTTGCTTGGAAAAAGGGTAAATTATCCGTGAATTAATGTTTCCATCTTATCTACGTTTCAATTGCCAGATTATCCCAAGAAAAAGCTAATTTTATCATTAATCAGTATCAAATCTGAAATGATGGAGAAAGCACTCAACATCGAACTGATCCAATACGTACAGAGTTTCAAAACATGAATGACAGGCAATATGGCTTTCATCAGCAGAGAACAACAAGAGACCTGCTTGCATACGTAACATATGTATGGCAGAAATCAATTGAAAAACATGGGGAATCCCTAGCTGTACTATTGGATATCTTCGAAGCATTTGACCCAGTCTGGCATCAAACCCTTCTTGGGAAACTTCGGTCATATCGTTTGCGCGTTTTCTCTCAGATAGATCACACCATGTGGTGGTTGACGGAGTATCCTCCGAAACAATGACTACCAACGCTGATGTTCGACAGGGATCTGTTGTGGAACCACTTGTCCCGTCCACAGCTTTGTAGATGATGGGAACTCTTCATGCCACTTTCTCATCTAGAGCCTCTATACCATCCTATGAAGCCAGAGGAGTGAGATAGGGACAGAATGACGTAATTAAAGTAGATCCGGTGAAGATTTTGAAATTTGAAATGGAGATCTGATAATCTAGTCGAGTTTAATGCAACCAACATTCAAGCTTGCCTCTTGTCCTGAAGGCGGATCCCACAATCCCCAATATGATGATATTTGGCAGTGAAAGAGAGCAATTGGCATGAAGTGGGGTTTGGGACCTAAGCAGCCTGAAAAGCTGCGTCTAAAACCCCATGGTTTGAGGAGCAGTATTTGAGAGTCGTCATCCCGTCAAGGCTGGTATGAGAAAATGGTCGCATACCAAAGCACAGTTTAATATACGGCTGGGTCTAGGACAAACACAAGAGTCGGACCATGCTTTTGCGGTCCTGGATCTATTTATTGGTACTCCGTGCGAATAGGTGATTTCAACACAGTCTTCCAAGCCGAGATGCTTACCATCTACAGATGTGAGGAGAAGCTACTTGGCTATGGTAAGATGAAAGAGGCCATCTGTATCTGTTTGTTCGGTCAGTCAAGCGGAACTCAAGGCACCGAAAAGCATAACTGTTTCCTCAAGGCTTGTCAGAGATATCAACGAGATTCTTAACAGACTAGCAGGTGAAAACAGGCTTAACCTGACCTGGATCCAGGGTCACTCAGACTGGAAAGGGAATGAGAGAGCGGCCCTTCTCTTGTCAAAATGGATGGTCCTCAAGATCCCCTTTGCTGGTATCTCGTACAACGAGGGTATGCAGATCTTGCGGAACCATCTTAGAGATGAACATGCCTCAGTAAGGAGAAACATTGACGGTTACGGAACTGCTAAAGCACTGCTTGGAAAAGAGGTAGCCCTAAGGACAAGGGAAACACTCTAGTTGAGTAGGCAAAGCATCAGGATAATCTCCTAGATCTTCACAGATCTCGGAAACTTGATGAAATTTGAACGAACAGTAGGGAAAAGTGACACTCCCTTCTGTATGAGGTGCAAGGGAAACAAAATGAAGTCGTCAACCCACAGGATGGCTCATCGGCTACAGCAGTTCCTCCAACCCTGTAGCTCTTAGGAAGTCCATGATGTCAGATGACTTCAAGTTAGGTGAATCTCCCTCCACTATTTGGTACGCTCCTAGGTAGCGTGCCCTTGGATTTTGCAAGATAGTGCTTTCTGCAAGGATGTGAATAGAATTTTCTTCCTTCTCTTCGCAGATATTGCACTCTTTTCCTCCATTAATCAATGCCCTGTTAGGATTCTCTTTAGTATTCTCTATTTTATTAAAGTTTGATGTTGTCGTAATTCTCCTCTGGTTATAGTAGTCTACAAGGGTCCTTGTAGAACTCCTACTGAACTTTTCATTAAGCCTGCTATCATCTCAAAAAATACCAATACCAATAACTAAAGTTTAAAAATAGAGACATCCGGTTCATTGATCTTACCAAAGCTTGTGACTTTTACAATATTCTCTACCAAAAGCTTGAAAGATACGGGGTTCGTAGAGCCTCATTAGATCTCATCAAATCATATTCATCTAATTTCACTGGATGCCTTGTAGATTATGAGAAGCTGCTGGGAAGTAAAGTTTTTTCGCAATGAACCTCACATAATCATCCCATGAGAGGGTGCTGTTGGTGGTGATTCTGAGCATTTATATGGATTGTTCTGAATCGTTCCTCATTTATTGAAAAGTCAATTTTGCACATTTGAGGCAATAGTTGGTATCTTTTATCCGGTCTTCTACATAATCTTTCAGTTGTTTTACTATTACGATGCATATCCCTCTGTGAATACTTATCTTCCATGTTTTCTAGAGTTGATTCAATATTAATCCAGATAACGTGTTATGGAAATTGGTGAGTGAATTATCTGTCAACAAGAATAATGTGTATAAATGTCAAATTTCAAAACAAAGACAGAAATTCCACATCTTCGGAAATGAAATATTGAATTACAGATTACTGAGTAACTATCGACTGTTTCAAATGATACCTGTTGTTCATAGGAACGATATTCCTGTGGATATATTGGCCTAGTTTCAATGCCGTGGAATTGGAAGGTAGCGAACAAAATCGGGCTGTGATCAACACTTATCTTGCTCTGGCCTCGTGTTGCGTAACAACATTTGCAGTATCACTGTTTTTGAGTCACGAAAACAAATTCGATATGGTGCATATACAAAACTCCACACTGGCTGGTGGAGTGGCCGTGGGAACTTGTGCCAATCTCATGTTGCAGCCTTATGGTGCAATTCTGGTCGGTATTGCTGCTGCAATATTGTCTGTGTACGGATACAGCAAACTTACAGTAAGTAATAACCAAAAAATAATGCCGTAAAACTAACACTATGATAACATAATTCGCAAACAGATTAACAAATTAACTAGCGATTTTTACTTTTTTCAGCCTTGGTTGAACACGAAATGGAAACTGCATGATACTTGTGGAGTGCACAACCTACATGGAATGCCAGGCGTGTTGGCAGGTCTGATTGGTGCATTGATGGCTGGCATTGCAACAGAATCGACTTACAACGGATCGTTAGATACAATTTTTCCTGCTAGAGCAAGTTCAGGTGACGGAAGATCAGCTGGAGAGCAAGCAGGATATCAAATTTTAGCTCTGGCTGTTACTATGGTCATCGCCATTACGTCTGGAGCTATTACTGGTGAGCGTTGACACACTAATTAGCAAAGAGTTATGATTATTTCTGTGTAGGTTATATCAGAGAATTCCATTTATATCTATAGGCTAGACAACCCAAATGATGCACAGCGATTCGATAATATATGATACTTACTATAAATATGAGTATGAATACTTACAAGTTGAAATATAACTATAGAAAACTTCAAGCCTCAAGCTTGCAATGGAGATGCCACCTGTAATGGTTTGCGAAACGTCGAAATCAATTCGAGCTATTGTGACGCGGAATCCATCAGGAATCCAAGATTTCTGAAGATTAGCTATCCGCGGAAGTCTACTGTTCAACATAGGTCACATAATGTCCATGATAGACCATTCCATAACACAGATATCCTTCTCAATTCAGATAACCCTTCACATGACATGAGTATAATTTTACTCCAATCCACGCTTTTAGCTGCTTCTACTTAATTTTGGGGAATAACATCGCGGCAACGGAGCCGACTCCTTCTTCTACGAGTATTAACAGTTTCTGCTAGAAGCCTTTCGACCACCAGACTCTGTTAAGTATAGGCAACATCTTTGATATAATTTATTCATTCAAACAGGTTATATACTCAGCAAAGAAATACTTGCTCAGCAAAAAGAAGATTCCTACGACGATGGGGGTTTTTGGAAACTGCCTGGACCGGAGCACCAACCAATTCAACCAAATACCAAGTTGATCAAGCAAAAATCGAAACTCATACTTTTCAAACCAATATTGACCCAGTAACACTTTCAGATGGAATAGACGGTGAATCGTAGCAGAAGCTTGAATGATTATTAGTGAAAGCACTGCACAGTAGTTGTCCATCATACATAATAAAAGATATGTATGGCATTTGAAGTGTATCACACCAAATAGCCCAATAGTTTCTCGTGTAGTGCTATAATATGGAGAAATGGGATACGCTCAGCAATTAGAGTTTAGCAATATTTGCAATTTTTCTGATGGTTCTACGTTTTCCGAAAAACTGTTTTACTTGATGACTACCGGGAAATTTTCGCAAACTCGTAGGCCCCGTTTTTAGGGCGTTCGACTATATCTTCCTTTTTAGAGCTCTACTAGCACTATAGTTGGAACCTACAGTCGTCAGCTATTTTGAAGCCATGTCTTGGGATTGCATGTCAACATTGAAATTTTCTCTGCATAGTATCAATGAAAATAATGATTCTCTACCCGCAAAACTAACTCCAGCTATTTTAGAAACTATCGTAGGTTGTACTCTATTTTTAAATCAGGGTGCATCAACTTGGACTTATTTCAACGGTGCATTCTAGGTAGAAAATCAATATTTTTGACGATATTACGTTAAAACTTGACATCAAATTGTAGTGTTGACATATATAGATCATGTCTTGAGACTTCTAAATGGCGAACGAGAGTACCTTCCTACTATTATAGTGATCTACAAATACCATACATATCAATAATTCTTGACTGCACCATTAGTACTCTAATCGTTACACAGAAGCATGTAATCATCATTGAATAGAAAGAGATTTCATAAAATCAGAGAGCCTTGTTGTATTGAGTAATCATTATTAAGATTGGAAATTGGAGGATATATAAAGTTGACTCTCCCACAAGGTAAGATGGTCAATATATTGGACGCTGAAACAAACGCCTATTTAGAAGGATTGCCGAAATCGCATTATTTGGAAGAGATCAAAAAATTTGAAAAACGTTGGATGAAGTGTATCGGACTACGAGGAGATTAAGTTGAGAAATAAAATAAGTTTTGACCAAATAAATCATTTCTTGTTTCATTTTTCAGGGACTTTTCACGTTGCTCTCATAGTCAGTGCATTGGAGAACATAAACATAGCGCATTCGCCGCCTACCGAGAGATACTAACTAATTTAATGTTGATTCGAAAGCTTAATTCTTAGACCTCATTGCGTTACTTCTCATGAGCTGGGGTTCCGAAAGTTCTCTACGAAGTCAACATTTAGGGGCTGCATTCAAAATGGAGAAACCACTGATTTTCATATCATTGATATTCAGTACGCTCTATATGAATGAGTAAATAGATTTTTATCAAAGGATCTGGAATCCTACGTCTCAGATCATATTACGAGCTAAAACTGTGCTCACTTCCCAAGAACGATTCTGAAATCATTATACATTAATTTGAAATGTTTCTTGATAGCATTGGGAAGATTTAAAAATTACTGTCGACCCCCAAATCACACAAGAACGTTCAACGCATTGTAGAACGACTCTATTTGGGCTTTCGGGAAAACAAAGGTGATTTTTCTGTAAGCTCCCTCCGTAATAGTTCTTCTCCAGATTTTTTGTTTGGAATACAAACATCCAAAGTTCTGCAGACCTGGTTTGTCCATACCATCCTTTCGAATTATATAAGTATCAATGTATCAGTCAGGGAACTAAGAAATATAGGTCAGATGGATCACTCCATGTGGTGGTTGACGGAGTGTCCTCCAAAACAATGGCTATTAATGCTGGTGTTCCACAGGGATCTATTTTGGAACCAATTTTGTTGCTTCTACGTATCAGTGATCGGTTGGAATTAACCTCCTGCCCCGTCAACAGAGGCAATTGTCATTCGGAAGAAATACGTGATAGACGGACTAACAGGAACAAATAAGGAACTAGATTTCTTGTTCAGAGTATACGTCAAACAAAACGTATTCAAAATTGGGGTTGTTTCATGAAATTAGAATAAAACCTAGTGTAATCACCCAGATCGTGGGAAATTTTTATTTCAAAGTAAAATCTCGTAGCATCTAAGTAAATAATGCGTTTTATTTCAATTTTAAGAAGCATTACTTTGAACTCTTTAAAAATAATAATTCAAAATCATTTCACTATGATATAGAATACTTATCTGATTCAGTATTCGTGGTGGCCCTGATTCCCATTAAATTTATCCAAGCTGGGCAATTACCTGCAAAACATATTGAATAGGGTAAAAGTTCAGTAAGTGAAAATCTATTTGAATTTCAGGGTTCATTCTTAGCTTCCCAAAAATAGCACAAGTTACAAGTATTAATTTCTATAATGATTCAACATTCTGGGAGAATTGCGAAGAAGCTGGAATTAAAGAACATAGTGATCCAACGATAATGACAATAAGTTCCTCGGTCAATAATTCTTGACAATGGAAAATTGGAGAATTGTTTTAGTTTCGTTATGTATATTTGAAATGTATCATTTTGTTAAGAATAATGAATAAATGAATCTGAAAACTCTGTTTTCTTACTTTAACAATAGTAGTATTCTAGATCGTTCAGTAACATTACAAACTAAGAGTTCCAGATAGCTGTTTCACTTTTCTAATAGAGCTTATCATTAGAACGAGAAAGTTTGCACAGCTTACGACCAATCGTTTTGTTGAAGGTACACATAACCGAGATACGGCGTGGTAAAAAGACCAAATTACTCAACGCCATCTATGTCAACCTAGGCTCTGACTTGGGTGATATGGCACCTGATAATGCCGCGGGAAAAGTGGAACAAAACAATCATTGTCTATTTTATAAACATAATTAATAGGATCTTATTCCCACAAAATTGATTAAATCTGTAGCCAATGAAATAACAAATCCGCTAGGTCACCTAATAAATATATCTCCAACTTCTGGCATATTTCCTGATAAATTGAAAATTGATGTCGATTCCCTAAACGGAAAGCCTACTACACGGTAAGTCAGTTTTTCGAGGACAATTTACAGTTTACTGCTACTGATGTCATGTTATATATCTATAACTTTCTATTTAGGACCAGCTTGTTATTTTTAATGTAATGTTTAATTTTTTTTAATGTGAATTATTCTCTTTTTAATCAGATATTTTCTATATTCTATATTGTATTATTATATTGACGTGTTCTACGCCTACATAGGGTAACTATCGAACGAATAAATCATACCTATCTATACATTACATATACCACTAAGAAATCGAACAATGTACCACATTGACTAATAGATTTCTCATACTTTAAGTTACGGCGAATGTTAAAGAACTAGACCGCCAGATGGAGACACCAAACCGAACCAACGTAACAAACGAGATACAAATGAATGTTTGAATAGATTCATTTGTTCCTAGTTAGCTTTTTCAAGATAACAATATCATAAGTTTACTAGAAACGAATTGTATCTCGATTGCGACATCAATAAATAAATTACTTTGCATTTTTCAGTATATATTCATACAATATTGAGAGATTGGAATAAAGATCACCTACCCTACACCTCATCACCACCGCTAGCGTAATAAAGTGAAGGTAGGCCATTCCAATACACAGCAGAACAATAAAGATCCAATGTGCCATGCAGCGACTTCTATAATTCGACAGTTACACTAAAATGAAATGTTTATCGTTTGTGCAGACTTCTTGTGTCAGTTATAGATCAAGGATGTTAACAGAAGAAACTTTAAGAGATCATTCTACTGCTGCGACATCTCTTACCATATTGTATAAGAAATTCAATCATTTATTGTATCTAATTCTAGCCAGCCACTCTATACTTGTCGGTGAGACCAACAGATGGCAGTCCTAGCCTGAAGACTTATTGATCGTTGCCGATAAGTATCAAGCTATCAACTCTTGTGTCATATACAGTTCACGTCATTCCCAAATTCCCATGGAGTTGTTTTAGAAAGGTGAGGTCGATTATCGTTCATTTCAGATGATAAAGAAATAGTTTCAATGATTACATATAATATTAGTATTTCAAAATGAGTGATAATACATAATTTCTAATGCGCAAGTACATGTCACACATATGGACAAGTCCACTTATTGCACGACACCAACTGGTATTTCATTAATACTTCCGAATCTCATCACTAACATGGTAGAAAAAATCATTTCATTCATTTACATGTTTAATAATTTATGAGTTTAAAAGTAAGTATATACCACGGTCGTACATACAGGTCTGGGGACTCGTATGTTTGACATGGGTCTCTTACGCGTCCCCAAACTCGTAGTCCCTCGCTCAGCCACTAGCTAGCGCTTGGATCGACGTGGTAAGACGATTTCTTTCCGGAATCGCAAGCAGTATTACTAAGATTCTGATTTGAGAGAGGAATAGAACTGTTACTCTTGTCAAAATGTATTACTCACCTTAAAAATAACTTCCCCTTTTTCGTTATACATGCTCGCACACATAAAAGACCTCGTTAAAACGATTTCCATCCGGAATCGCAAGCATCCACTTTTTTTGCATTTCCGCATCTTTCGGCACTTTCAATACAGAAGTTTTTTGCTTTACACTTTTGTACCCCGTTTTGCATTTCGGCACAATGCACGGTTTCGTAATGTGTTTCTGAAAACGCAGGTATTCCTTGTGTCAACTGACAGTTGTCAGAATCAGAATCAGAATCAGTTTATTGCGTGCTATACAGTAGTTTACACTTGTCATGTATATATACGTAATATGTAATTAAAAAATTCAGTAATTAAATTAAGTAGAATAAGCACGTGAAAATATGTTAAAATCAGTTAGGATATGGTAAAAAATGTTAAAATAAGCTAAAATATGCTAAAATATGGCCTACTGATAGGAAAACGCGAAAGAATTTTTCCCGTGGTGTTATATTAGAAAAATATTGCATACTCAAAAATTGAAATTTAAAAATTCATTAAAATCGTAGAACGGATTTTTAGATAAAAAGTCCTTTAGTGTCATTTTAAATTTTTTTAATGGTAAGGCTTTAAAATGTTCAGGTAATTTATTTAGAAATATTTTGCCATAATAATTTGAACTATATTTACTAGAACTTAGTCTTAGAAAATCAGTATGAATATTGTTACATTGTCTGGTATTATAGTTATGAAAATCACTATTTAAGACATGGGTGCTGTTAGACATTCCTTCTATAAGACAATAATATATATACAAAGAAGGTAATGTTAAGATATTCAATTTAGTAAAAGTAGATCTGACCTCGTCTCTAAAACGTTTTTTTGACATTATTCGTACGACTTTCCTCTGTATACCGAATATTCTACTAGCATGTGAAGAGTGACCCCAGCATGTCAAAGCATACGTCATGTGAGATTGTATTAGCGAGAAGTAGGCCATACGTATCACATCCTCAGGTAAGTAATTCACTAAGTTTCTTATTAGAAAAATATTTTTTGATATCTGTTTTGCTAGGTAATCGATGTGTCCTTCCCAGTTTAAGGAAGGATCTAGAATGACTCCTAAAAATTTTACATGAGTAGGTTTTTCAAAGCTTAAATTTTTATGTGTGAAAAACATCTTAGCTGTCTTGTCTAGATTAACCGCAAGTTCATTTGCACTAAACCATTCCAAAAGAAGGGTCTGTGTATGTTCAAGGGAACTAATCAAGTGAGCTTCATTTGGGTTTCCATCGATCACGCCGGTGTCATCGGCGAATAACAGAAGGTCTGCTGCTCCCACTGCCTGTACGAGGTCATTTATGAAAATCAAAAATAGTGGAGGTCCGAGAACAGATCCCTGGGGTACTCCACCGACGACGTCACCGTGATCAGAAGAAACTCCGTTTAAGAAAGTATATATATGCTTGTTAAGAAAGATTTAATTAATTTACAGGTGATGTCATTTAAGTTATAAAGTTTTAATTTTTCAGAGAATACTCGTAGACTACAGCGTCACCCGTGACGTCTTTTGGTACTACGCGACAGTCGACGCTTAGCGGTCCCACTTTTCACATAAGAAACAGTCCCGAGTTTCCAGACCTGTATGTACGACCGTGGTATATACCCATCAAACAATCTCTTTAATCGGGTTATATGGCACAAGGTATTATAAATAAGGGATATTCACCCTTATCCACCAAACAATACTATTAAAGCACTGTGCACCTTTTGGCTACCAAGTAGTCGTCCTCAGAGTAACCTAAATTATAAATCGAAATGTGCCTGTTTGAATACTATTTGGGGTACCCTCAGCTAGAGATAAATCGGAATTTAATAAATTGCTTCTTTGTTTATGCATTTTCATCCCTTCTAAATTATCTATAAATTTGTCTGTACCGTGTTTTAAAAGTGATAAGCTTTCTTGAGAAACGTATCCAAAATATGTTCGGCTAACGCTGATTTTCCACCATTATTTTTCTTTATACGGCCAAAATGTTCCTTATTCCGACTCGGAATGTTCCTTCTAGTTTGACGCACATAACATTTTGAATACGACTCACAATAGATTTTGTAAATCCCGAATTTGTCGGAATCGGAAACTTTATCAAAGCTGTTGCCTAAACAGTTTTTTAGCTCGTTGTAACATCTATAAATTGGTTGTATTGCAAATTTAGGAAACAAATTACGGAATTTATTAATCACTGAAAAATGATAAGTGAAACGTTTGAATTTTATTGAAGTATCCGAAGATAATGGCTACGTTCCATTTTTGTTTAGAAATTAAATTATTGATCAAAGATTTGTCGCAAACATTGTCCAACGCTATTTGCTGAAGTTTCTCAACTTCGTCGTAATAATTTTGCTGGCTCAAAGGGACGTTCAATAATCTAAGAACTAGACTATTGAATGGAGCTATTTTATATCTAAATGGTATAGCTGAATATGCCGGAGTATACCTATAAATTTTGGAAATTGGTATAGATATGTTGAGGATATTCTCACGATTACAAGTGAAGATTTTAGTTCACATGACTTTTAGAACAAGCGTAATAGCCTATTTGAGTCACTGGAATTGACTGTCGAAATAATCAATATCCTTGATATTAACATGATAAAAGATTTCGACATATACAGAAAACCCACTCAAAGAAATAGGTGTACCCCGCCGGATTCAGCTACACCATTTAGATATAAAATAGCTCCGTTTAATAGTCTAGGCCATAGATTATTGAACGTCTCTTTGAGCCAGCAAAATTATAACCACGAAGTTGAGAAACTTCACCAAATAGTGTTGGTCAATGGTTACGACAAATCACTGATCAATAATTCAATTTCTAACCAAAAAAGGAAATTCGCCAACTGACCAAATCAGAACTATTACCTTCACCTACCGATAGGTTGCTATAATAATTTAACGAAGATATCAAAGAATATAGGATTCAGAATACCGTAACTTAGATGAATAATATGGTACCTACATGCTATTGTGAATGTTCGAAGTGTGATGGATTTCGGAAAACTAACCCGCAAAAAAATTAACAAACTAAACTGCGAAAACATTGCTGCTTGGTGTTTCGAACCTACGGTATAGATCCAGATGCCAGCTTGAGTTTTGGTTGCATTAAACTCTACTAAATTATCAGATCCTCATTGCAAAATTTGTATGAATTAGTTTATATTTTAAAAAGTTTTTTCTCTTTCTGAAATGTATTGATTTATGTAAGGTACGTTGAATAAAATTTGTCGATTTGAGAATATACGAGGATAAGACGAAAAGCTGGAGCAACAATCGGAAATCCCATGTGATATTTGTGATGTACCGATTTTCGTTGTGGTAGTATAACCACAAAGGATGCCGAACGTACTGGTCGTCCAATTGAGGTTAAAACGCCAGAAATCGTCCAAAATAGTCCATGGTATGATATTGGACGATCGACAGTTAAAGTGCACGATATTGCTGAGGCTATGGGCATCTCAACCGAACGTATTTGGAATAATTTGCATAAATTTTTCAATATGAGAGAACTATCTGCCGTATTTGTTTCCTGTTGACAACAAGCGCTATCGTGTGACAACTTCAAAGGTGTGTTTGGTGATGATCAAGCGCGATAAGAAGGACTTTTTACGCCGTTTCGTAGTCGTGGACGACATGGATCCGTCACAACGCACCTATGACCAAAGAACAGTCGAAACAGTGGACTTCTCCTGGCGAATCGAAGCCGGAAAAAGGCAAAGTGAATTATCGATCAACGAAGTCATGGCGACAGTTTTTAGGATGCTCACGGTATCGTCCATATCGATTACCTTGAAAAGGGCAATACGATCACATGAATTGCATGAATTGTGCTACGAATTGGTTTGTCATCCACCATATTCTCCAGATTTGGCCCCCATCGATTCTTATCTATTTCCAAACTTGAAGAAAAGGCTCGGCGGAAAGAGGTTTGGGTCCAACGATGAGGTCGTCACCGCTAACATGAACGCGTATTTTGAAGTATTGACGAAATCGTATCGGGGATACAAGGAGATTATGTTGAGGAATGAAATAGGTTTCGACCAAATAAATCATTTCTTGTTTCATGTTTCAGGGATTTTTCACCTTGCTCTCGTACTCTGCTGTAGCTTCTAATACAACTTATACCAAGTGGATGGATATTACATACGTACCGGATGTTACAAGTGAATATTCATTCAAAACAAAGTGCTACAAACACTGTTTAAAGTATGACCCCTTCTTGATTCCAAAGGGAACATTATCTTCTTTCAAATGTAGGTATCACATTAGATGTAAAAAAACACAACTGCAACTGAACATTGTTTATTCTAAATTAGGATCAGTATAAAATCTAATAATTCAACTTATATCTAACATCACATATCACAATCAGTTAATACAAAAATATTATATAATATATATAGAGTGACTCAGAAACAACTCTCAATATAGAGATGATGGTGCAAGACAAAGGTATTTATTGTGGTTATTTGCGATCTTATTGGTACATTATTTCCAGAGAAAATTAATATCAAAAACCTATTTCACAGTTCTATGTTGTCCATGAGTCCATGTTTATTTAAATAGTTTTCAGTATGTCAATACGTTCGATAGACAGTTTAAGATCACGCAACCTTTTCTAATGGATTCAAAATGTTAAGGTTCCAGTTTAAAAACGATCATATTTAGACTACATATTTTTTGTTCCAAATATTTTATGGCCGAATTTGTGATACCAACACATGTTTATTTTACAGTTTGTGTGTATGATAGGTATTCAGCCTAGATAGAAGTAGTTTCTGAATCACATTGCATACGCACACAATATTTATCATTACAAGATAATAACGGTAATCAACAGTTTGGTCATGAAATGTGGGCAATTATACAGCACACGCGTAGATCAATGATTACATTAACATAAATCTTTCATGACAAGTACACATAAGATTCATTTTTTCTAAGAACACTTAAAAAGATAGTAACACTTGGAAAATGCATGTCACATAAGTGTTATATCTAGCACGGGAATGAAACAATTCACTAACATATTATAACATCAGTAGTAGGAAATGAATAATATTCTATACTGAATTTCTTAAGTAACCATGAGATATTTGGTGATTATTTTCTTATCTGAAATGTAACTCAAACTTATTACTTCATTATCTGATGCAATAAGAATGGTGACATTGAACATTTTGGTGAGCTCTGTTTTTAGTGAGCGCGTGATAAATATGAGATTAAATTAATTTTCAAAATAAGAGTCACGGTTTTATCCTTTGATGGATTAGAAAGTTTGGAGTATTATATCTGGTTGCATACAAATTCGATCTATGATAAATCAGAAGATTCTCAACTACAATGTTCCATAATAATGGAGTAAGCGTGGATTTTGAGAGATAATTTTGAGTTAAGCTCAACCACCCAAAAAAAGATTTGTTTTGGTGCAAATACGAATAATCAAGAAAATGGGGGAACCCAATTGTTTGGCCAAAAATAGGTTTGTGGACCTTAATTTGGGGTCAAATTTTCTATTTTAATTTTTTTACATGACTTAAACTGCTAGTTAAGATACAAAATTGATATCCTTTTATTCTTGTGGTGTAATGAACCTTCAGTTAAAATTTCGTGAGGATCTAATAACCCCCCTTCCTGAAATAATCCTACACTTATCGGATAAATGAATTTCGCGTATCTCGGCCGAAAATGCATCGATTCAGCTGAAATTCTTATTGAAACTAATCCATGGTGATTACAAACCGCATGCCATTTTTCAGCCGAATATGGGATAGTTTTCCAGATATTCTATTTTAAGTTTTAGGTCCAATTAATTTTTTTAAATGGCGCCCAATTTGTCCAAATGGTCGTATCGAAAATATAAAAAACGGAAATGTAGGCTGTTTCATGTTTTGAAGGCGTGTTTTGATTGAATTTTGAGTTTGGTCACGTGAAACTACATGGGAAACCCTAAATTTTGCTTTTCCATTTGGACAAATTGGGCGCCACTTTGAAAAATTCATTGAGATCGGACCTAAAATAGAATATCTGAAAGACTGATTTTTGGCCAAATCGATGCTTTCTTGGCAGAGATATCCGAAATTCATTTTTCCGATAATTTTTGTCAAATTAAAAATTTTGGAACCCCAAAAGTGTTCATATACACTTTTTGGACACACAAAAAGTTGGTTTCCCCAATTACTCAGATTATTCATATTTGCACCAACACGAACCTTTTTTTTCTGGGTGGCTAAACTCTACTCAAAATTTTCGCAAACAGCTTCTCTTTCTGTACGCTTACTTCATTATAATTGATTTTCGTTCTGCATCTATGATATTTTTGATAACTTCGGGTTAAGCACTACATTCACGATGAGAAAAAATTGTTATTAGGTACATTCGTCACAATTATCAAAACATAATAATGATTCTTGGCTCAGCTATAAATTATATGTATATTCTTAGGTCACATTAATACTCATGTTCAATATATTTTCGTCTTTACATACATTTTAGTGTCACGATCATCTTCAAAAGATGTCTAAAAACTGTTTCACATCAACTAAAGCGCGGGGTTTCTTAAACTAATTGTACTAAAAACTAAGCGTCTTTATCGCAATAATTGATGACAAAAACATGCGTAAAGACAAGAGTATAATAAATATAAGTGTTATTGTGACCCAAGAATTTACATATAATTATCTAGAACCATAATCACATATTTTGTAGTTGAAAGTACGATTTTTTGTTTTGATCTTAATGTTGTTGACAGACATAAAGGGACGTTGGAGAACTTTAAAAAAATACTGATTTTATTAAACTGCGCAAGATAAAGTAATTTCAAATAATATATCTAGCTTGTAGACCATCAAACCATGAAAAATTTACGAACAGTGACTATGAGCGCTTTCTAAGAAAAATTATATAAACTATTTGGAGTTGCCCCAGAATCTTCAGAATTCGGGATTGAATTTATGGTTTTGTTTGTGTGCACAAAATATAACAATGTCACGTTCATATATAACTCAATACACAACATGTCATGTATTATGGTTTGTTTGCTGGAAGGAAGAAAGTAATTTTTTGCAACCAATTTATTTGACATAGGTACAACGAAATCATTCACTACCACAAGTTAACGGCTTGATTCTTCACCAATGAATAATGGTTTTCTGAAACATTTATAGCTCATCTCTTGTAAAAATTGGGATTAATAATACTACAATCGGATATAGACGGATGAATGGTGTTACTGTAAGAAAAAATTCTAGACACCTGGAGAAGGTTTGCAAAGAATGGAATAGGTGCCAATCTAGGCAAAAATAGGCGTCAATATTTGGTTGGCCTAAGGCGCCAAGGGACCTCAATCCGGCCCTGGTAACCTGTCTAAAGCATCCCACACACTCTCAGTTTCACAGCGCAGATATTACTACTTGTGACGGCATGTTTCAGCAAAAACCTTTGTCAACCATTCAGTTTTCAGGGCTGTGCTACCAGGCCGTGTTTTAGTTAATAGTACAGTTCAGTCTAACATCATACGTTCTACTTTCTCTTACAATGAAGGTGAGGAGTTAACAGTGTTCCACAAATTTTCAGTTTTGTTTATAGCACATGGCAGTCTCTTCAATCCCTTACTTGTTCAATGTAATGGAAATTTCATCCGCTGTAAATACGGAACCTACTTTTCGAAATTATAAATTTTAATCATTTATATACGCTATTTTTACATACATTTTTGTGTTTTGTTAAGTTTTCTTTTGACAGGTAGGTATTTATTTTGATATTTGTTATTACGTTTCATTTCCGTATATTAATATTTCATATTTATCCACATTATTGTTATCCTCTGATTGTATTATGGGTCTATGAATAGAATTTGAAAGTTAGATTGAGAAAGTTGTATTTATACGTTCTCTTGTAAGGTTCGCTCTTTATTGTATTCTTGTACCAAATTTTTCTGACGGAACTTTTACACGTTGACTAAAAATGTTATCTAGAACCTGGGCTTCTTCCTGGGCTGTTCTATTTGGACACTGTTCTGTTACATGGCTTCTGCATCAGTTATATAATCAATAAGGTGCTAATGTATAATGAATAATTTTAGAAAAACTTTCCAGATGGTTTCTGGCTAAGAAGCCAACGTTTCATCAACTAATAGAAGAAGCATCTTCAAGGCGAGCTGTGTCTAGAACTGACACTCTATCAGCCAATACGTAGTTGTGCTTTCAATGAAACCATCCAGGAACTAACGCAGTAAGCAGAAGTGTCGAATTGAAGATGGGTGGTATTGCTGCTTAGAACGCATTTGCCATATTTACAGCTCCCGCTTGGTAACTGTAGATAGCCAAAACATATGGTGCATAACTAATTACAAATGGTGCGATATCAGTTCATTTTGAAATCAGTTTTTATGTGAGATATTACAAAAACTACTAAAAGTGGAACTAAGAATTCATCATGTTTACTCTCATATTTCAGAAATTTATTTCGAACTCGTGGATAGCAAAAAATATAACAAAATGGAAAATACTGTTTACCTTGCAACTCAATAATGACATTGATTAAAATGAAGAACGCATTATAATTACCAATAAACACGTGTCAGTAATTTAACTTTATAAAAATTTAAATCAATCGTTCATTCCGAAAATGAGTCAATGCAAAACAAAACAAAATAATAAAAAACCTAAAATTAATTTTCTCGTAAAAAAAGGTTTGCAATGAGACTTCACTCGTAAAAGTGGAATGAAGGTTGATAAAAGCGTTAATATCTTTAGTGTCCTGTATAAAAGCACTTCCTTGTTTTAAAGTCTCTATCTCTCTTTAGTTTAAACTCTTTGGCTTGCAGCTAAAAATTGCTGCATATTTCAGCTATAGTAATGAAATAGTTATAAAAATATAATAGATTGATCCACCTATTTCTAGTTATTCTAATTAATTACATAACGATATAATATATTACTATAAAACAAGATCATTAAAGTCGAATCATTCATCAATAACACGTTTTTTCACGAATTACGTAGTTTATAATGTGGCATTTGATAGTGAGTAGGAAGAATCCCAACTATCCGAGTGAGCGTCAAATGCACTCGGTCTAGGAACTGATAAAGGGGCGAACAATCGTCTCGAATCGGCAGGAACTAAATTCACCTGTTCTTCCGTTACTTTGTAATGTCCGACGACCCCTTCGCGAGCTGCAACTATTGCATTGTTCCGATCTCTGGCATTGATTCTATGTTCTTCACCTTCGCGACTGTGATAAAACGAGACTAGGGTAAACGCTTGACCTGCAAGAGATTCTAATCTTTCTACAATATCAGTGAATAAGGGTCGTTCCGTAGGTCGCCAAAACCAACAAGCCTCCATGATGTCATACAAAATATCCGGGCATTGGGACGGTCTCCCCAAAGTACCTTTGGCGATTATGAAACTCAAAACCTGTTCGTTGGTCAAACCTTGATACGGTTGTTCAGCTAGAGTGGCCATTTCCCATAATACGATCCCGTAACTCCAAACATCCGAATCTGAAGTGAAGATCCCATCTGCGAGACTTTCTGGAGCCATCCAGCGAACGGGCAACAAGCCTTTAGTGCCCTTTCTGTAGTAATCGGTTTCGTATATATCACGAGTCATTCCGAAATCCCCGATTTTGACGGTATAGTCACTGGCGACCATACAGTTTCTCGCGGCCAAGTCACGATGTACGAATTTTTTGGCCGTCAAGTAAGCCATACCGTCGGCCACTTGAGCTGCCATTTGATACATCTCGTTGCAGGTTACGTTTTGCGAAGAGTCACGCGAGTTTCGTAGGAACGATTTCAAATCTCCGCGTTCCATTAGTTCCATCACGACGAGCGGAGGCTGACCACGCGACACAACTCCCATCAATTTGATTACATGATGCGCCTCGCTGAACGCTTTCATGACAGAGGCTTCATTCAAAAATTCCAATCTGTAATGAGCACTTGCACTTTCGTTTACTGTCTTGACGGCACAAGGCAAGCCTTTGGATCTAATGTTGCCGTTGTACACCAAACCGAAGGTACCTTGTCCTAATACGTTGAATAGTTCCACATCGTCCCTCTCCAGTTCCCATTTGTCTTCCAAGTACATGGGACCTTCATAATCTGGATTAATGCTGGTTATTAGATGCATGTCATCGAATTCGTGTTTTTTCTTGTAACGGTAATAGACTATAATACTTACGACTATAAAAAGGAACAATAACGATACCAGAAGGTACACCACCCATAAATTCGATTGGGGAGTTATCTGGAACGTTTCAATCGTACTATAGGAACCAGGACCGGCAAGTGAGACGGCTTGCACACGCACCTCATATGTACCCGGATTTATATTCGATAAGTGATAATTTAAATTACTGTTTTTGAACTGTTTGCTTGTGATGCAATTTCTATGGAAATTTGATATATTGGATGTTTCTGTCACGATGCGATACTCTATGTGGTAAGATACGACGAATCCATTTGGATTTTTCGGCTCTTTCCAATACAAGTGAGGCTCGTTACTTTCCATTCGAACTGTCAACTTTCCTATATTGTCGGCTGTTTCGTTCTTTTTGGTTCGCACACTGCGAAACAGAACTCCACTACATTTTAAAGGACCTTTATGGTACTCGTCTGGTGAATTACAAACGGAAAATAGGACGATGTAAACGCTGAAATGTCTGAGATTCTGTAGTTCATAACTTGTTGCGTTACTTGTTGCATCGGGGAAAGCTTCTATTAACGATTGATTATGATTTTTCATATGGGTTTTTTTGACTGATTTTGATAAAGCAGGAACTCTTTTCTCTATTTTCATTGGGTTTGCTTGTGACGATCCGTATGTGTCTGCGAGGTGATACGAAAATTTATCGCATCTATTTATACCAGGGTAGAAACCGTCTGGATCATCGAAAGGTCCACATGGTGTTACGGAATCAACCATCATTAAAGTTGTGCAAACACAATCGCCTGTATTATTCGGATTCTGATATCTCCCTCTCATGGCACGTTTTCCGGCATCTAGTACATGAGGATTTTGACAATAATTTCGTTTATCTACAAACTTTGGTTCATCTTTCTCGAGCATGGCTAGGATGACATAATGAGATAGGTTACCATTAGCTAAGGCAGGAAGGTCCCATTTCAACTTAACCTTACTACTCGACGTTGCAATAACTTCAAAATTCAATGGTTGACTTGGATCATCCGAGGCAGTTCTGAATTCCATCAGTTCGCTAGTACCACCTCCATGTAAAGTTGATGAAGTATTGTAAATCAAAATATAATATTTGTAAACACTAAACGGTTGTAAATTCGTGAGGAGTGCGGTATTGTTGGACACGAAAACAACGAACCATCCTCTATCATTGCAAGCATCATTACTATCAAAAACTGAGTTTTTCGTTGTATTCGGATTTAACGTGTAATGAACTAAGTAACCTATGACGGACTGATTGTTTTTCGCGGGGAAGTCCCAGCGCATGGTGACGTTAGTAGAATTGATTTCGGTGAGAGTAACTTTCAAATTTATCTCGACACAACTCGTTTTATCGCCGTTAGAAATTTCCGAAACGTCGTAAGGTGTCATATCTTTTCTGAGACCAGTCAGGTCGGCCAGCGTATAAATTTCAGAAAGACACAATAAGGGGTTATTGTGGAAGGCGAGCATTCCTCGTTTAATGGTCAAATTGAAAGAGGGCGAAGTGAAGTTCCAGAGCTGCTGCAAATTTTGATTTTGATAAACGAATAACGGGTATTTTTGCGTGCAATTGGCTCCTTCGATGACGCGGAGATTACTAAGGAAATCTAAGGAACTTATCATTGTCGTCCGGGCGATTTTCAGACAGCCTTGAATGTGTTGTATCAATCCCAGATTTTCCTTCAGCTGAATGGTGGAAAAATAGCTACTGACTCGTATTTCTAGAGAAGATTCTATGTGGGTGCATCCTGCCAATCTCATCGCGTCCTCATTACTCTCGATCACGGTAGCGTTACAACGTTTCTTACATATCCCATCAACACACAATTGACAGTCTGATGGTAGCTCATTTTTCATTTCGTAGCCTAAAGGACATTTACTGATGCAGTTTCTGCGGAATGTCCACGAGGTTACATTAGGTGACCGGGTTTTGCATTCTTCCTCTGTCAGACACAGTGATACATCTTCATCAATGAATCTGCAACAAGGAAAAAAATCAATATTGTAAAATCATTTTACTTGTAACTTCCGTTACTAGAGTTTCAGCGTTATTATGTCATCTTCATACGATATTCGAATACAATTAAAATACATACATTCAATGCCGCATTTACTACTGAGCACTCAAGGGGCCCATATAAATTTGAAACAAAATTTCTTCAAATACTGAGAAAAATATTATACGAAATATCACAAATTATTTTAAAAAAATACCATTCTTATTAAATTTGTAGAGGTGACGTAAATTAGATGAATTATTGCGGCAATCAAAAAATCTTTCTGAACTGGCGGACTCCCAAAATGTGTCATGCCGAATGGATCTATATTGAGAGAGCGTGAAATGAATTTTGGTAAACAGAGTTCCTGTTATATCAACATGCCAACATTTTCCAAGACGAACACAGAGATTATTTGAGAGATGACTAAAGTAATGTAAAGTAAAGGACTGGCATCTCGATTTCGAGTGCCACCGTTCACGATAGCCGCCAAATCGGCCGTAATGTGAAATACGGAGTTACCTATTCTCATTCTTATCTAGTTTTTATGCGTTTTAATAGTGTATCTTTTTTCAAGCTTATTTACTCCGAACTTCAATGACGCAAAAACTTCTAAATGCTCTAACAACCATGAATATAGAAAGTGACATACTGGAGGAGCATATTTTTCCTACTCCCCATATAGAAAGTATGGTTTTGATCCCTCAATTGGAAAAAAGTAATGCTACGAGTAGATCGTCGTCTTTTATTCAGTATTTCAGTAGTTTTTAACTTTTATTGAGAATGCTAATGTATTAAATTGATTAAAAACAAATGCAGCTGCTTCCTCCAGAATGTCTTGGGGAAATTCATGATTACAAACTTTCATGAGACTTTTTGGGAGTATATTATGAAGAAAAAACAACCTTAGTATAGCCCCATCTACTTTGAAAACAGTATTTAGGTTATGATATCTTGACATATTTACACAAGAAAATAATAAAGGAATTGATGTAAAAAGTAGTGAAAGATCGAAAAAAAAATCACGCTGAAGCAAAGCCTTCCTATCCGCAGAAGACTATGATGCACTTTGCATAGCTATTGGTGATGTCATCAATATGTTGGCCTCACAAAAGATTAGAAAGATGTTTGTGTGATCTTATATATCTGTAAAAATCAGTTATATTCACTAGTATGTAATATTATTTATTGTTTATATATTATTTAATGTTGACAGAAATTTAATCTTGTAAGAAATAAAAATATATATCACATATTGAAAATTATTGAATTGTTCAAATGTCTTCTTATCATTCGTAGTTTAATATATTGATTTTGTATTATTTTGTGTCGGCAGGACAGGGGGTGGGGACCCACAGCTGAATGCCCAGGTGCCCTCACATGGGTTAATGCGGCACTTCGTAAATTCAACCATAGATATCGCTAGGTAGCAAAGGATTACTGTGGCCGGTCATTCATGAACTTAGAGGATTATTATATATAGGATTGATGGATTATTACATTCTAATAATGACGAAGTACTATTAACAACAGGGTATAGCTAATCAGGACAATAATTTCTGGAATGTATACATTATCTACCTTCAAATAATGGTGAATAATTCGGGTCTGTTTGATGAATAAGAGTAAAGGTATTGCTTTTGTTCTTGTAAATTTTCAAAGATTCTAAAGATTCTAACTCTAAAGCACCTTTTATGTTCATTGAATCCAATAGAAAATGAGCGTCCTGTTTGGCCTATATAAAAGGAATCGCATACCAGACAAGATAGCCTATACACTCCAGATTTATCAATTGTCTTTGTTTTGTCTTTATTATTGAATAAGATATGTCCTAAGTTGGAATTGGGTTCCAGTAGTGAAGTTTCAAATTTTTTTCAGTGATTTTCACAAAATACGTTTGACTAACAAATCTGTTTTCTCTTCGAATTAAAACTTTTGGGTATACACTGAAGTGAACGTTGTTTTGTTGTTCACGGTTGGTTAATTTTAGTTATTATTTGTTATGAACAACCATATTCACTGACATTTATTTAATTGTATTTACTTCCTGCTTAAAATTTGATTGTGACAATGGTATAATTAAAAGTCTATGTATCATTGAATGAAAGGTAGGCATTTTATCTGAACTAAAAGAATCCGATGAGATAATAATATCCGAGTAAATTTTTTCTGATAAATATTAAAAGAAGGAATGTCGTTATCTGTTCTTGTGAGTTTTAAGGAAAGAAACATTATTGATAGAAAACAACAATTTCACTTTACTTTTTATCACTATATTATAGACACACCAATGTGACTATATTTTCGACAACTAGCATGCCATCTTCAGAACAAAATTATTAAATAGAACATAGGGGATATACGTAGTCAAAATAAGACAAAACCTAAAAAAGAAGATGCAGTAGAATATGTAGGAAAACAAGTACGGAACTAAATACTTGGAGTTGGTAATAGGGGAAATTATAATGACAATGATCTGTAATGGCATCCGAAAGAAGGCTGTAATGCAAATATAATTGATCATGTAGAATCTTATGATCGTTATTTGTAATATTTTTAAAGCTTTCTATTGATTCTAGGGTTTTCATTTTGAACCTTTTTGAACTCTGAAAATGCAAAATATTAACTTCCTCTAATTCTGGGTATACCCTGTTATGGTTAGAGAAAGAAAACAGAAAGTTATCACCCTAAACATTTCAATTTATAAAGTCCAAATCTATTAAATTATATTTCCACTTATAGAAATAAAATAAATCGGGGAAAATTAGTATTTTTTATGAAGGCATAAAATATTTGAGTGCGTTATTCTCTGCTTTTTTCTATTGATCTATTCGAATTTAATTTCAGGTTGAAATCCATTGTTGATGGCTATAACAATTCGTTCATTTTTTCTGAGGAAAGAGGAAGTGAAAGGCTCGATATATCATTGAATATGCTGCTAGTACGTGGGCATTAGGACTATAGGAAGAATTATTAGCAGTATATGTAACCGTGAAACTGGGTTTTCTATAAGTGTTGAAAGTGATACTATTAGTGAGGTGTGGGAGGATAAGTTCTATGAAATCCAATGTATTATCTTTTTCTGTTTGATATAATAAATTATCACAAAGTAACGGCTTCCACCATCGATTAAAAAAAATATTAGATCAGTTTCAATTTAGTTAGTTTATTCATTTCTTGCTGAGATACAAAATAAATAGAATTATCACAGTAATCTGAATCGTACTAGGTCAAGAAAATTGCTATAAAAGAACATATTCAAGCGAGAATAATGGTTGGTTGATAGGTTATTTTTAAGTATCTTTTTGGAAGCAGGTCAGGTTACGTTAGGTTAGATTAGGTTGGGTAAGGTAAGGTTGCCTGGAAAGCAGGAGCCTCTTCTCTTGTGCGGAGCCTGAAACCGCATCCAGGCGAGTCCCCAGGTGGCGGATAGGGGAATACTCAAGGCCCTGTTGCCAGCAGGGACGAAGATAGGAGTGAAATGCTCCCGCGGACCAACAGGCACCATACGCTGGATAGATTATGGACTCCAAATCCAGAGAAAGAAGGTGATTGATAGATTGTGTTAACACAGATGATCCATATGTTTCAGTTTTAATGGAATGAGTTATCCCATCAAAGATAACTTACTGAAACAACGTAGGAAGTTATGTCCATCGAAATAAATTACTAAGACACAGAAACCATGAAATTGGGAATCAACCATATTATGGTACAAACCAACGAAAATAACATAGGAAGCTATCCCATCACCAAGACACAAAACCATAAAATTGGGCATCAACCATATGATGGTACAATCCAACGAAACTAGAGACACTAACACAGACAATTAGCGCTAAACACTAACACAAACACGATTGTAAACTTAAACGGAAACACACAATTACAGAATCAAGAAACACAGAAAAGACGCAGTCCATATCCTTGAAGTAATGCGATGAGCGGTTCCGGGATATAGATGAAGAACGACTTCAAAATCAATAAACCTTCACTTACTAATTAAAAGTTCATCACCCTATAAAAGTTTTATCGTAGAACATATAAATCGCATAAATATAATAATATACATATGAACAACCGCCCTTAACGTCCAAGACTTTTTAGGTTGTATTGTCTATGTACAAAACAAATGAGCTGCATTATTTGCCAAAACATGGCGGTCGGGGCTTGTGGCTTGTCGACACTGTCTTGTGTCCAGTCGCTGTAAATTAGGATAGGGTACATTAATTTACCGGATGAATAACTCTTGGCTTATTAGTCAGTTACCGAACGAATAGATCTAATTACAAAGTTTTGAAATCAAGTTACGATAAATATAAAACACAACAACCATTTACAATTTAAAATCACACTTGGTATAATAACAGTTTCCTTCTAGAAACAACAACAGTTTATTTTTGAATTGCATGAAATCACCATGAAATCTCAGTGTTTTCTCTAACAGCTATTAATTTTAATTTATCTCTATGCTTTATTGAAATTATGAGACCTTGTGTTATCCATGACTTGATTTTACGACACTTGATTTTATTATTGAATGTTTAAGTGTTAGTTTTTATGTAGTACTGACGAATGTTTCAGTGCGCAGAGATTTGGCTATTAGCTACTACATATTTACACAGTCCCAGTAATTGTTTTAGTTTATTATGATTCAGTTTATTAACACTATTGATACAATTTAGATTTGTTTTCTTTTGGAAAAGTTATGTTTGCTATATATGGAGTAATGATTTGATTGACCAAGTAGGATATCTTGTCCTTAGTTAAGTGTCTATGATATCACATGTTCAAGTATGAATACTATTATATTGCGTTGATGCATAATTAAAATGAACATGGGATCAGCAAAAATTGGAATAGCGACTTACCGGTTGCTGACTACGCACGTATGACTTACTTGCAGAGCTTGGTGATTTTTAAGTTTTTGATCATTTTAAATGCTTTGAAGCAACATCTTTATATGGCAATACCTTTCAAGTCCATAACAGCATTATTACGCTATCTAGTAGTAAATACCAAAACCATCAAAGTTAACTGGTGTCAAAACGTTAAACAAAACCTCCTATGTCTGGTTATTAGGTTATTTTTGGGGCTGCCGGTTATATGTGTTTTATTTTGTTGATTCAATACCAAATTGAAGAAAAAATGAACTATTGTGCTAAGAATAAAGTAAGTGAACATTCTGTATTTATTTGTAGTCTTGGAGTAACGAAAACTTTTAGAAAAACTCGTTGTGACTTACCGACTAGACCTAGAATGCTTTGTGGTTTTATTACCTTTGATTACTGCAGTACTTAGGAGTATTTGTTTTAACACTTTAATTTAGGTTCAAGTCAAAAATTAGTTGTTTTTAATTTTTTTTTTATTGTTTAACAAGAAAATCATGGCTGTTATCATATCACAGGTGTTGCAACCAATAGAATCAAGGGGTAGAGTTATTATTAACATGTTATTTCAGAAAGATGGACCTTTAACAACGGACTTGATACGTCAGAAGAATAAAGAGAATTTTGTCACCAACCGAAGATCAAGGTTCAGCTGAATTGAGAGAAAGGGTAAACGCAGCATACAGCGTCCTATTGAACTTAGGGATCCTGGAAGCTATTTCGGTTTATCGTATTTCGATGGCACAAATTAAGAAAAATCAACAATGGAACATTGAATGGAAGAATATGCAATAGAAGGAGAAATAAAAAATCCGAATATAAAAAAATGGGTTTACGTTGGAAAGTTCACGTACAGAAATAATAGCCACGAAATTGTTAGGGTCTACAGATAATACTGAAAGTGAGAAGTCAGATAAGACTAAACAAGAGTTGGGACAAATCAGAAATAGCGATGATAAAGAATATAAACCAAGTGAACATCGTGAAGACAGTGCATCGATATAATATGTAAATATACTTGGAACCCTATACAATGGAGCAATTTTATGATATGTAAGTGTTTTTGAGATAGACTCTATTTGGTTCAATGGTTGCTCTATATGCAATGTATTATAATCATTTCTCAGGATAAAAACTATTATTATTATTATTATTATTATTATATAAAAAATTCTCGGGAATTAGGTCACATTAACACTCTGTTATAAATGTTCGTCTTTACGTACGTTTCGGTCTCACGACCATCATCAGAAGACTTATTTTGTCAAAAAGGGGTTAACTAAAACTAATTAGCACAAGCGTCCATATCGCACAATTTTCAATCAAAAAGCTCACGCCGTCGATACGAACAGAACCACGAATAATCAAAAATTGTATCGTTAATATTAAAGTATAGATTTTTTTGTAACAAGAAACCACTGTTAAGTAATATTCTCATAATGTACAAACGCATATTGCTATGGTCTCAAAGCAACTGGAGTTCGAAGCTATTTGTTTGTAATAACTCGACCCAGATGTAATTTATGACGTACTTGAAAAGGTATATATACTTTTAACATTATAAAGACGTATGTAGGAATTTGCAAGAGTTTTAATTAATCAAGTTAGTATAAATCTGACTCAATCCCTGAATATCATTCCTATGATTTACAGAGTTTGAATCCCTTTTTATGTGAATCATCTCCAGGATAGATCTTTCATAATAATTGGTTTCTTTAGTTAAAATATTAACATTTTTGTAATCAAATTGATGGTTATAATCAAAACAGTGCTTAGCAAGGGCGGTGGAATTTTCTAAGTTATTATTTCTTGTGCTATACTTATGGCCGTACATCCTTTTTTGTAAATATTGTTTAGAGATTCCAGTATAAGTTCCATCACAATCTAAACAATTCAATTTATATACTGTGTGGGTTTGTTTATCTTTAGGTATTACAGGTATTAGATTTGAGAAATATTTCCCAACACAGTTAGTAGGTTTATGCGCAACATTCATATCGTACTTTTTCAAACATTTCTTAATTTTTTCTGGGGTCTCCGGAATGTATGGTAAAGTTATATAATTGTCTGTATTACCTAATATGTTATTTTTATATGAAGAACCATTATAGATTTTGTTTATTCTCTCTTTAATGATAGGATTGAAGAACGTTTTTGGGTAGCCATTCATTCCATTTAGATTGTGATGGAACTTATACTGGAATCTCTGAACAATATTTACAAAAAAGAATGTACGGCCATAAGTATAGCACAAGAAATAATAACTTAGAAAATTCCACCGCCCTTGCTAAGCACTGTTTTGATTATAACCATCAATTTGATTACAAAAATGTTAATATTTTAACTAAAGAAACCAATTATTATAAAAGATCTATCCTGGAGATGATTCACATAAAGAGGGATTCAAATTCTGTAAGTCATAGGAATGATATTCAGGGATTGAGTCAGATTTATACTAACTTGATTAATTAAAACTCTTGCAAATTCCTACATACGTCTTTATAATGTTGAAAGTATATTTTAGGAAGAACGCTTAAAGTATAGTAAATTCCAATGCAGGTCTAAAACCTTTTCAAGTACGTCATAAATTACATCTGGGTCGAGTTATTACAAACAAATAGCTTCGAACTCCAGTTGCTTTGAGACCATAGCAATATGCGTTTGTACATTATGAGAATATTACTTAACAGTGATTTCTTGTTACAAAAAAATCTATACTTTAATATTAACGATACAATTTTCGATTATTCGTGGTTCTGTTCGTTTCGACGGCGTGAGCTTTTTGATTGAAAATTGTGCGATATGGACGCTTGTGCTAATTAGTTTTAGTTAACCCCTCTTTGACAAAATAAGTCTTCTGATGATGGTCGTGAGACCGAAACGTACGTAAAGACGAACATTTATAACAGAGTGTTAATGTGACCTAATTCCCGAGAATGTTTCATATAATTCATACTGGGTCAAGAATCTTATTATATTATTATTATTATTATTAATAAACTTAAAGTTCACCTTACTAGCATTTTCTTCCAATAAAAATGTTAAAATAAACTGTTTTCCTTCCTCCTGAAAAGTTCTCAAAAAGAGACTTTGAAGGTTTTGCAAGTAAGCCGACGACGTGAAAGGAGTGGGTCGAGCAAGAAGAAGCGAATCTTAGTTCTGACATTATGATGAAATTAAATTTTCAATTCATCATCAGCTATACTTACTTTTCCTTAGGACAAAACGTTACACAATCGTCCTTATCTTTGTAATTCAAACAAGAAATACAATCGCTAGAGGAATTAGCCTTCTTGCAGCCCAAACATTCCTGGTGGCATTCCGTTTGGAGAATTTGACACTGTTCCGAGTTCCAGCAATTACCTATAACAAACAACAGTAATTGGTAATCGTATAGTACAGAGCACGCCTGTCGGGAAAACAAAGTACATAAGAAAATACGGGTTAATTACAAAATGTGTTCGAAAGCAAATAATAATTATAACCCGTGGCAAATTGCTATTCTGAAATATTGTTGAAGTTGAACTAATGATGTCAGTTATATACTGCCTGAATCTCGAAATTTAATCAAAGTTGCGAATTCACAATTAATATGGTTCAGTTGCGGTATTTGATATTATGGAAACAACTTAATTAACGGTTTTATTTCGAAGAATAGAATAAATTAGTTTGCTTCTTGTCCAAACTCTGCAGGGATGCTTCTACTTCATGATAATTTCATTCATCTTAAGAATATTAGCATTAGCTCTAAAGGAATATGGTGGTTTTAGAAGGTTTTGGGGGGGGTTGAAATAGGCAAGGAATGATGGCAATAATTTTAAATCTTTATTTGATCTCCAATAAAGTTATTCAACATGGTACCATCATGCTACCTTGTAATCCGCAAGGTTTAGCCACAAACAAAAAAAAAAAACATTGTTGGTCCAAATAATGGCCAATTACTCGGAAATGAACAGATAAATGTTGATGGCATAGGGTATCTTAACAATTGCCAACACCAATGAACATTTTCCACCAGGTTTGGGAGCGTTAATTTGCAGTCCATTCTCGGTGCAATTTTAACTGGTCAGCCTGATAAACGGACACGATAAAAAATGATGGCACATGGTGGAAGTGTATAAGAATGGCATGCTTTTCAAGTAACCGCAACTTGGAAAGGGTTAACTTCCAGTCAAAAAATAAATAATTTGCGGAGGCCGTATCTCGAGATCTAGCAGCCGGCGAATATTCGGTCAGTGAGATGAATTGGTCATAGTGCCATCGGATCAATGTTCAGACCATCAATATCGCTCAGGCTCCCAGACTATTATACATCACAGAATTGTGAGCCATTAGGTAAAAAACAGATACATTTTTAATTTGTCATCATCATCATCACAAACAAAGGAATGAAGGACTAATAATAACACGTCGTCCGAACGATTCATCAAGTATTTGTAGAGTTATATCTGAACCAGAATTAGACATAAGATCATCACAATGGAACATTCGAAATTACTTTTGCCTATAGTTGAAAGTTTTCCATTGTTAAACCAAAATCATCGAGTGACTAACTATCCTTTAAACTATATATGGTGGTGCTTAATCTGATGATAACACATTCAGGAAGACATACCAATTTTATCAGTGTGTATACCGACAGCTGTGTGAATATTTATGTAGTGATTCTACCTAATGCAAAACAAAAGAGGTAACGATTGGAATATCGTCGATGAAGGTGAGTGTTTGAACAAAATGTTTAGACTTTAGAATCTCAAGATAATGGAAATTGGAGCCTAAAAATACTAAGAAAAACGAACTCGATAATATCCGAACAAAACACGTTCCGAATGTTTTTGTAAGAATAGTTGATGCAAGGTAACAATGGATCATTCAATATGAAATATCATCATCCTATATCGGGAATAACCAGATTATAAAACATCCTGTTGACATTTTTGATATAGAATGACGTTTCGCGCTTCATCTGTTTGCATTTAGCACCGGATCCAATTTCAAATAAACATATTTCAAGAGTGATATTCGATGAATGAAATTCTCACCATCGGAAAATACCCACTTACATGTTTGGATTCTGGATTTATTTGGGAGGGTCACTTATAAGTCGAACTGCTCAGTTCTCATTGTGACCATTGTCCTAGAGCAAGGTGAAAACTCACTGAAAAACAAAACACATGACGCCACAATCGAAAATGTCATGTGACATTTGTGTTATATCATCTTTAATGTTCACATTGATATGTCATTCCATTCTGTTTTGACACTCATCGAAAGCAAGCAACCTTGAACCTTTTAAATATGTAAAAAAGTGAATTTCGCGTCTTGATTAAACATTATTTGTTGCGTGGAGAAAACAAACATTACGCAAAGTGAACATCGTTTGTTAAACATTATGGAGACTCTTCACCATGGATTGGAACCATTCACAAGTGAGTTACTGATTTTCATTGTGGTAGTATTACCACAAAAGACGTCGAACGTTCTGGCCGACCAATTGAGGTTATAACGCCAAGTTGTCGATAAAATCCATGGTATGATATGGAACGATCGGCGAGTTAAAGTGCACGAGCAATAGGCTGAGCAATAGCCTATGGGCATCTCAATCGAACGAGTACGGAACATTTTGCATACATTTCTGAATATGAGAAAGCTATCTGCCAGATGGCTGCCGCATTTGGTTTCTTTTGGCAACCAGCACGATCGTATGACAACTTCAAAGGAGTGTTTGGCGATGTTCAAGCGCGATAAGAAGGACCTTTTGCGTCGTTTCGTAACCGTGAAGGGAACAAGAATCCATCACAACACACCAGAGACCAAAGAACAGGCGAATCGAAACCGAAAAGCCCACTATAGGCCAACAAAGTCATGGCGAAAGTTGTTTCGTGGTTCATATCGATTACCTTGAAAATGGCAAAACTATCACCGGCGTATATTATACAGAGCTTTTGGATCGTTTCGACGCCCATTTCGAAGGATTGTCGTAATCGTATTATTTGGAAGGGATTTAAAATTTTAAAGCAACGTTGGACGAAGTGTATTGGGCTGCAAGGAGATTATGTTGAGAAATAATAGTTATTTATGTGTCAAGGGAATTATAAGGGCCTTAATTACCGATGGCAATTGCCTGAGGTTATTAAGGCTCATTAATTCCCGTGGTACATAGATAATTTTATTTCTGACCGATTTCAATAAAATTTTGTTCATTTTTAAAACGGAATAAATGCATTACCTTCCCGCTATATTTGAATCAGATACCGTTGATTATAGGAGTTTTGTTGTTGCTGTGTTACTTGTTCACAAACAAAGCTATTATCAAGTTGTGTTTGCGTTAAAAACGTGTTTTCTACCCCAAATATAATGGAGGATATTTTGAAAAATGCTGAAAAAGCAAGAGAATCATTATTTCCATCGAAAAGTGAAGCCGTATACAAAAAAGAATATAAAATATATCTGGAGTGGCTGACACGGAAAAATGTTATGCCAAAAGATACCACTGAAACTGTGTTTCTGGCATATTTTCAAGAACTGGTAAGGAATTTTCTATGTTTTTCGGTAGATTTGGTAGTAATTGTGTTTATTCGTTGCAGTCAGAAACGTATAGTCCGAATTCTTTATGGCCTAAATGGTCAATTCTAAAATCGATGGTGACTATACATGAGAAACGAGATATCACCAAGTTCAATGAACTAGAGGCTTTTTTGAAACGGAAGAGTAAGAGTTATAAGCCGAAAAAGTCCGCTGTTTTATCTCCTAAAGATGTCATCAGATTTATAAATATACATATATTAGCATTTTTTATTTTATTTTTACTTGTGAAAGGTAGAGGGAATCAAATATACCAGGTCTGCCGGAGCCTCCCTTCCGTCGTTTCTCGAGCTGGGTGACGTCACCCAGTTCCTCCAATCACAGCCTTGTTCTCATCAGCTCGTCGCCGGCACGTAACAACATCATATTATGTCCTCATCTATGACATTAAATAAACGAACCAAACAACCAATCAGATTGCACTAAAATTTTAAAAAGATTAGAAGGGAGGCTCCGGCAGACCTGGTATACTTTGACTATGGAGGGAATTATAGAATGTATAATGTCCCAAGGGAGTTATGACCCTCATTATTGATAGCGTAACTATGACGATATACGCTTATAATATCTCGGTCAGAAATAAAATAAGTTTTGACCAAATAAATCATTTGTTTCATTTTTCATACACATGCAATTCGTCGCAAAATAGATGAATATCAAAATTAATATACTTTTGATGAAACAATAATATTGCGTACTCTATACACCTGGCAACTGATGATATATTCAGATCATCAGATCTGAACCATTCTTAATTCAAAGTGATATTTAGAATCCATTTATATTTGTATGTTTTCAAAATGGAAGAGATTACCAGGTAACAGACAATTCGATAACATGGAATATGTACGACTATTGAATAGGTATACAGGGTGTCTCACCACGATCTGCATCGATCGGTATCTTTAAAAGTAAACATTGAATGTTTTTGAAAATTTGACAGCTAACTCAAGTCGATGAGTACTATTCATCTAAAATATTTCCAAGATACGGAACAGTGTTTGCTGATGGTTTCTTTTTTCGGGATATCTCTCTGTTGAATACTCCATACATAATAAATAAATTTAAATAGTCTTCGTTTGTTTAATTTAACCGTGCCAACATTGTTTACAATAATTTTAAACTAAACGACTTTTCTTCATTCTCTGACAGTCGTATAATCAGCCATGGCTAATTAGATTTATTAAACTTAAAAACGCCCGCTCGACAAAGGTGTAAAACTAACATTTTGCAAATAAATCGAAAACGATAATATATAGTATGTATACTGGGTGTCCCATTTTAATCCGCCAGTAGCGATAATTCTGAAGCAGTGCATTGAAGCAAAAATTGTTCCGAATAAAAAGTTAACGGTTATGAGGGGGACATCTGATGCCGTCAACTTTGCCACCCCCCAGCCCCCCGGGAGCGGCGGGAACAGGGGGCAACTTTCAAATCTTAAATGGAAACCCCTATTTTGTATTGCAGATTCGGATAGTGTTAAAGAGTAGGTCAATTTTATTCGGGGTGTTTTTAAAATTTGGTGATAGATAGCGCTGCAAACGTCAAAATCTGTTTGTGTATCTGTGTGGTTGTTCGTGTGTTGCATGGGCATGTGAGTGTACGTGTTGCGTGTGTGTGAGTCCGTCGCCATTGTAATTCACATGTACTGCTCAAAATTGTGTCCATGATGGTCTCGACACAATCGTACACGTTTAGCGGAATTCTCCACGCACGCCCGCAACATGTTTGGAGAAATTTCATGACAGGCATTAGTTATTCGCTCCATCATGTTCTCGCGCGTGGTTGGAGGATCGCGGAAGACGACGTATTTCAGGTAGCCCCGAAGGAAAAAATCTATTAAAAAACACATTTTCACGTTTGCAGCGCCATCTATCATCAATTGTAGAAAACAACCCGGATAAAATTTACCTACTTTTCAACGCTCTATCCGAATCTGCAATACAAACTAGGGGTTTCTATTCAAGATTTGAAAGTTGCCCCCCGTTCTCACCGCCACCGGGGGGGCTGGGGCGGCAAAGTCGACGGCATCAGATGTCCTTCTCATAAACGTTAATTTTTTATTCGGAACGCTTTTTGCTTCAATGCACTGCTTCAGAATTATCGCT